>CM070512.1:55772723-56232064 GCA_036346375.1 Guadua angustifolia
AAATGATTAGTTTTACAAATACATCTAGCAATTTTGCCTATATAATACATCAAACCTTTTTCACTATTCAAATATCCATCTAGCATTTTTAATTATTTAGAAGATTTCTTCATTTCATTTTGTTATGTAGCGCTAGCTATTAAATTAAATTAATCTACAACAAATTAACAAGCATATAATTGAATATAAGGATATATTTCTAAATAATTATTTATGTTCCAACTTTCATTATTGCAAAATCCATCTACCATTTCCCATTATTTAAATATTCAACTAGCAATTCTCACTATTTATAATTGATCATCTAGCAATCTTTACTATTAAAAATCCATATAACAAATTTTCATTAAATAAATTAATTACAATTATGCATAATTGTCCATCTAGCAATTTTTATTACTTAAACATCCACTACATCACTAAAATGGATATGAATTTACTGCAAATAACAATATATAATTGTAAATGATTAGTTTTACAAATACATCTAGCAATTTGCCTATATAATACATCAAACCTTTTTCACTATTTAAATATCCATCTAGCATTTTTTAATTATTTAGAAGATTTCTTCATTTCATTTTGTTATGTAGCGCTAGCTATTAAATTAAATTAATCTACAACAAACAAGCATATAATTGAATATAAGGATATATTTCTAAATAATTATTTATGTTCCAACTTTCATTATTGCAAAATCCATCTACCATTTCCCATTATTTAAATATTCAACTAGCAATTCTCACTATTTATAATTGATCATCTAGCAATCCTTTACTATTAAAAATCCATATAACAAATTTTCATTAATTAAATTAATTACAATTATGCATAATTGTCCATCTAGCAATTTTATTACTTAAACATCCACTACATCACTAAAATGGATATGAATTTATGCAAATAACAATATATAATTGTAAATGATTAGTTTTACAAATACATCTAGCAATTTTGCCTATATAATACATCAAACCTTTTCACTATTTAAATATCCATCTAGCATTTTTAATTATTTAGAAGATTTCTTCATTTCATTTTGTTATGTAGCGCTAGCTATTAAATTAAATTAATCTACAACAAACAAGCATATAATTGAATATAAGGATATATTTCTAAATAATTATTTATGTTCCAACTTTCATTATTGCAAAATCCATCTACCATTTCCCATTATTTAAATATTCAACTAGCAATTCTCACTATTTATAATTGATCATCTAGCAATCCTTTACTATTAAAAATCGGCAAAGTGAATTATAATTTATTCAATAATTTAGCTACAATATGAATTATAATTTATTCAATAATTTAGCTAGATCTTAATTTGAGCAAGACTGAGCATAAACTGCTCACACCGCATAATCAGCAATTATCAACATCTATAGCACTCAGTAAAGTAAAATTTTACGACAAATATAACATACATCAAGTCAAGAACCTCGAAAAAATTTAATACAATTTTTCAAAGAAGAACTCCCCAAGATAATACAGCTCCTCTTTGTTTTGCTCGGCCGGAGAAGATGTCGATTCGATGAAAAATATGAACAAAATATCGACACCAAATTTTGGCAAGACCTCTCCAGAAAAATACACCCGAGCAAAGAGCGCTCTCTTACGCTTTACCGGAAATGCGCTTACGTGAAGATTGCTATATAAATAGCTTATCACTCGCCGCTCGCCAAGAACCGCATGATAAGGTCATATTACGCTGAAAATACCTTATCACCGCCGTTCGTGCGTAACCGGCAGTGATAAGGTCATACTGTGAGGGAAAATTGCGTTATGCTGAAAATACATATCACCGCCGCTGAATATACGAACGGCAAAAATTTAAATATCACCGCCGCTATAAATTAAACGGCGTAATATATCATTCCGCTATAGGTATTAACCGCGGTGATAGTTAGTTATCACCGCCGTTGGTAATACAAACCGCAGGATACTCAACGTTCAACTCCCACGCCATAGCCAACCGCTTGCGGTTCGCTCTTCCGCCAGCCAACCGCGCTTCACATTCCTCTCGCCAATCTGTTGCCTTCCCATTCGCCTCTATATAATGCCAGATTGTTGCATCCAATCCACTCTTGTCACAATCCACTTGTTGCAGCCCCACACAATCCACTTTTGTTGCAACAATGGCACCCCCTAAGAAGCGTGCACGTGTTGGTCAGAGCCCCACTGATCCGTCGCTACAGAAGGAGGAGGAGAAGGAGGAGGAGGTGGAGGCGGAGGAGGAGGAAGAGGAGGCAAAGGAGGAGGAGGACGACGACAGCGATGACGACGACAGCGACGGCGGCGAGGAACTGCGGCGTTGGGGCAAGACCAACTCCGCCACCGAATCGGATTCGGATGAGAAGGAGGACGAGCACCGCCGCACATCAAGCGGCAGCTCCGGCGACGAGGAGGAGGAGGAGGAGGAGGATGACGACGACGACGAGTTTTGGATATAGGGCTTCGCGCCATTAGACTATTATAATTAGGACTAAATATGTAATGCTGAACAAATTATGCTTTGTAAATGTTATTTTAATTAATACATATCCCGCAAATTACAAATTTGCTTTCATATGTTCTGTTTTTTAACTAATTATGCTTTCATATGTTCTGTTTTTTTAACTAATTATGCTTTCATATGTTCTGTGCGAGATAAATTACAATGTTTATTATGTTCTGTACCGAACTAATAATGGGGAACGAAATATCATTTATCGGTTCTATAGTAAAACCGGCAGTGAAAATGGTCTTATCACCGCCGGTTTTACTATAGAACCGCAATAATAAATCACTACCGGTTTTACATATAAACCGGCAGTAATATCTTCTTATCACCGCCGTTCTCTATTAAACCGCAATGATATTACCTCCATTGCTGCGAGAAATTGAAACTATTCTTATCATCGCCGATTGAAGTTTGAACGGCGGTGATAATATTATCACCGCTGAATTTGGAACCGGCAAGTGATATTATCACCGCTGCCCGACCTACCCGGCAGTGATGGGGGGTCGCGGATGAGGCAGTCTGTAGTAGTGTCTACTCCAATGACTAAAACTGTAACACCCCGGCACCAAACGCACCGCGAATGCTACCAAAACTCTCAAATAACTAATGACACCTCTAGTGAAAAGACAATAATTAACCTCTGACTCTTAAAACCGGTTTAAAGCTAAGCCACCGAAATTTTCAAAATTTCGGCAACACCTCCCCTAAAACTAGGACATCCACTCAGCAGACAAAAGAATAATAGCAGTTGAATAATATAACAATCACTCGAAATAGAATGAAACCATCTAGCAGGTCCTTAGATAATCGATCATATATCCAACCGGCAATTAATCGACTACGCAACGATTATCAACACATTACATTAGCATTAGTTACAATCAGACTTAACGAAACAATTGAATTGGTTGATGGTGACCGAAGTCGTGCATGTGCTCTACTCCCAACCCGACGAGCCAGCTTCAAAGTACCTAAAAACAGGAAGCAAACAGGCGTGAGTCCAAGACTCAGCAAAGTGCAATCAAGCATAAAAGTAATGAATTCGATTAGAATACAACGACTTCAAGACATACAGTAATAGTTCCTTTACTTGACACCCATAAATAAAGGGAGCAATTTGAATTCATATAACTTCAAAACGTAACCACACGACTACTTCACCATTTGCTATAACCATTACTTAATTGAAATTATCCAGTTAAAGAAACAGAGACTACCCTACTTACCACATCCAACTCGGAAAACATAAATAAACCTTATTCATGCCTAAACAATCATTTCCATTCTCATCAATTAACATTTACCAATTGCAACACACAATGCAATGCTTTTATGCTCTCATGAATCATAAAATGAATGCACCATGCATGCTCATAATGCACATTGTCATAAGCGTATACGGATAGTGAGTGCACACCCGCCGGTGTGCACCCTCAATCCCACCCATCCGTGGGCGGGCCTACTTTCTCGACTCGCTCCCATTCACCTCGATGAATGGGACTACGAGGTAGGACTTTTGTGCTCACTACGGTGAGCACCGAGGCCGCAGATCAACATGGGACGCCTCGTCCATCATGAATGCAATTATGCAAATGACATGAATGCATTTCATCCCTCATTCATTTTCACCACACATAACCATAACCAATATGGAAGTACCAATTAACTTGCTATCTCCCCAGAGTGATTCATTCGAGAGTAAATAAAGTCATGAATAAAATTCAGGGAAAGGCATCACATAATTTCTATAAAGTAGATTAAATTTACAGATATGAACAACTAGGTGATTATAGTGCAAGCTTGTCCCTACACTTGCATCAACATAACCATACTCATTCGTACAATTTCGTAATGCAATGCAATAAATGGGAATTGAATAACTTACTTACCAATTTGCTAACATTCATCCATCCTCATCACCATACTAAAAACAACTTCTAGACATGCTAGTAAACATAATCACATCATTAGAATTTTCATAATCTTATCGCAAACAAAGCATTTAACATCCTAACAACGCTCTAGGGGTTGCACTTGCCTTTAACCTCGGCGATAACTGACGTCCGATTTGCGGTATTAGAGACCTCCGACCCTAGAGAAATAAAACAATACTCAAAATCCATTCCTCATGTGAATAATGCCACTAAGATGGCAATAAAACTCTAGTGATCAGCATTACTCCCTATCTCAATAATACAAGATTCTAATATCTTCGATCAACAGAAATTCATTTACCCAGCCATATATATATACACTAATCACATTCCTTAGGAGGTTAAGCTTTTGGATCGCATACAAAGGATGAGACAACCCAGAACAGCCTCAATCACTTAGATGCCCCGCGAATACACAGAAATTCGAAGTAATATGCATAACCCAGAAGCCCTAGGCGAGCGGTGGGACCGAGCGGTGTGCACCTGAGAAGCCCTAGGCGAGCGGTGGCGGGCTGTCGGCAGCAACGTAGCACGAAGAGGAGGGGAGGCGACGCGGGCCACCGAGCGGAGAAGCCATCGCTCGCCACACCGCCGATTTGGGCAACTGAAACAGAGGAAAGAGTTGAGCTGAAATACCAAAACACGCCCATGGTGCGCCGTGTCTATCCGTATAATCATTCGCCGTCTCAGGTCAATCCGATTGCGCTCGACAAAGTCTAAGCACACCAGACTCGTAGTGCTATCGTAAAATTTAATTATTTTAAGTCGGTAGTTTTTTTTACGTGGTGGCTACACGCATGTTATTATTTCAATGAGTATTGTTTTGCTGAATTTTGTGTTTCATATGGAGCATGTCAAATACTCATAATGTGAATTCTTTGCTATCTATCAAGCATCAGATGTGATATTTTGGTTTATGTCATTTGATGATTAAGCATTTGTTCTGGATATCAGTTGCATAGATTCAGATTTTATTGGGGTTATGAATTGTTGAAGGCCTATATTTTTCATTTGCTTTGTTGGTAGCTATGTGTTTGGATCTACTGGTGGTTTGCTCAATTTTGTTTCGCAAGAAGTGTTTGGATTAACTATTCTAGTCTTTCTCACTTAATAAGTCTTTGGGACTTTTTAGTGCATTTGGTATTTACAGTGCTTAATTATCTTTTAAGGTTTTTGGAGTCAATTTCATTATAGATTTTCGAGTTGAGGGGAGATTTACTGGCGATAACTCAATATCCAATTTTTCATATCTTTTGATTTTATTCAAATAGGTTGTTAGTCCAAATCTTTAACAACTCAGACTCTTTTGACTATTTAAGCCACCCCTTTACATGTAAACTTGAACTTTTATAGTGGTTTCTTTCTCGCAATAATTTTTTATGTTAAATTTTGTCTCCTATTTTCGCTATGTTTTTAACCCTAACATAAACTTCCTGTTGCAAGGGGAGACTCATGGCTCTGAAAGTCCGGGTGTCCGTCCGATCATCGGTCCTAAAAAGTTGGAAAGAGCACCCTAATCGAGCATGCATGTAACGATGAAACGGCATGTAATCACTTTTCTCAAATTGTGTGTTTTAGTGAATCATAGATCTGTCTATATGCAAGAATTGGAGCTCAACCAGGTGACCACATGTCACGCGCTTTTTGTAAAAGACCTTCCATAAATTTTTAATTACGTTTAGGCCCTCGGCGGTTATTTTATTGAAAAAAACTACGCATTCGGGTATTCGCGAACGGTCCTCCACGGGTAATTTTGCAAAACAAAGAATTGCATCCAGGTCCTTCTATTGGTAATTTTGCGAGAAAAGACCACAGAGTTTCAGATATTCGAACGGGTCCTCCAACATTCTTTTTCCAAAAGAACCCATGAGCGAGATCCCATCTAGTATGATCTTAAAGATGAAAGGATAGCAGCTCTTAGGGATTGTGGTGTAATCAAGCATCAAAACTGTATGCGTTGATGGACGTGATATTGGTCATTATCGAACTTACCAGCTACATCGACGAGGGTGTGTGGAGAAGATTGTACTCACTGTACAAAACTCACATCGCAAGTGGTACTAATATTAGGATTGTAGTATTTAGAAATGTTGAGAATCAATTAATATAGTATTTAGAAATTTAATTTAGTTAGGATTGGATAGTAGAAATATTAGGCAATGTTTAGAGATTTAATGTTTAGTATTTGTGGTATGTAATATTTTAGAGATTTAATATTTAGTATTTGCAGTATTAATATTTTAGATATTTAATATTTGTGGTATGTAATATAGAAAGTCGAATTACTTATTTATAGTCAATGACTATGCTACGTTAAAAATTAGTATATTTAAAAACATGGTAGGCATCGTTAAAAATCAAGAGAGTAAAATTTGACGACAATATAGTGTAACATTTATATAGCGGTTAGGTGGAGAAATGATGATTTTTTCTGTTCGACGTTGTAGGCGATGTCGGAGAAATTGTATTTTCAGATATTCTATGGAGATGGGGAGATAGCACAGGTTTAATGGAGTCGATTTGTCGGCATTTTCAAAGATCATCTGTGTTTGATGGAGTTGATATTTGGATGTTCAGTTTGGATGCCCAGAGTTAATCTGCGGGTTAGAGCAGTAGTAAGCCGTGCGCAGGACTTTTTTATGGAGAGCTGATTCCTATTAACGCGACCTCGGCATGGAGGAGCTATGTTGGGTATGCTGTAGAGCGGAGCTGGCCGCTCATGTTGCTGGTAGAGTGGTACCAGGTACCTCCATCGGTGTCGGAGGTGCGTGATGTCGGGGTAGATATTACGGAGGAGGGGAATACAAATATGCAACAACGCGATGATGAAGGTGGTGGCGAGGTTGGCGGTGGCGACGGGATCGAGGGGGCGAGGAGCCAGCCGTGGAGGCGCGGGGGGTGGCCGACGAGGGGGAGGAGGTGGAGCACATAGTTGAGTTGATGGAGGAGGAGGACCGTGCGGATGAGGAAGTCCCTGATGGCGAACGCTCGGACGAGGAGGACAATACTCCTGAGGTGCCTGTCCCTGCGTGGACTAAATATAATTTCAAGACCGACAATGAATGAAGGAACAGAGATGCATGGGAGTATCATGAGAACGAGGTCGCGAGGGGCCATATATAAAGACAAGGAGGCCGTGATGGATGCGGTAGCATCGGTCAATGTCTCTTGGCGCCAATTCAGGTAGTGAAGTCCAAAGAAAAAGATTACGACGTGAAGTGCGAAGTTGATTCGTGCCCATGGCGGTGCATGCATACAAGGGTAAGTGGAGGACTATCGGAAATGTTCCATAGTGACGGAGCATAATCGCTAATCGAGGAAGCGGAGCAGAACACCGCAATCTGTCGTCCACTTGGGTGGCAAATGTGTTTTATGGTCGATCGCCGATAATCCGCACTGCAGCCTCGATCCATTATCGAGCCATGGAGGAGAGGTTTCAAGACAAGATTAGCTACGGAAAGGCTTGAGAGCAAAAAGAGAAGCTTTGCAAATACGGTTCGGGACATACGAGGCTTCTACGAGAATATTCCACACTTGCTCGTGGCAATATCAAGTAGGAATCCGATGCGGTCATCGACCTTGGAGTTTCCATGCGGATGGTGCGTCTTGCGGTAAGTGGGTCTTGCAATGGGCCTTCTTCGCCCTCGGCAAGATGCATTAATGCCTTCCCGAGACCGCCTTGGCCATTTGCATGGACGGCACATTCTCACAGGAAATACAAGGGCCGATTCTAATCGCAATCGCGGTGGACGCCAACAACTGTGTTCTACTGGTCGCATTGGCCTTCATGGAGGGGGAAAACACCGAGAGCTGGTACTGGTTTCTTGAAAGAGTCAAGATGGCAGTTGTGCAAGACCGCCTCGATGTATGTGTCATCCATGACCGACATGCAGGGTTGCTGAGGGTGATCGTGGATATGCAACAAGGGTCCGACGTCGTGGGAGCAGCAAAGTGGCCAGACCTGAAGAGCAGGTGGTGCATGAGGCACATGGGTTGCCAATTTTTTCCGTCAGTTCAGGAACAAGGAGCTTATGAACATGTTCAAGCTGCTGTGCAAACAGAACCAGCGGAGGAAGTTCGAGTCGCTGTGGAGGACGTTGGATGAACTAACCAAGAAGCAATCACTGAATCCTAGGGATGGCGCTAGCTCGTCAAGGAACCCTATGGTGTACCACGAGCAAGGAGATGACCCCACAGCCTTGTGTGCGTTCCCGACCGACGCACCAAACATCCGGCGTAGGCCGAGGACAAGCATAAAGAGTTTCACAGACTGGATACGACACGAGCCGTTGGAGAAATGGTCCATTCTCAAGATGACGAGGGCGTTCCGCTATGGAATAATGACAACCAACCCGCGGAGATTTACAACCGGGTAATGAAAGGCGCGAGATGCCTCCGTTGGTGGGCATTGTTGAGGTGTGTTACTAGGCACCCAAAGATATTTCGCTGAGCGGTACAAGGCCTCCGCTGCATGTATGTTTCGGACAATCGCCGTCAGACTCGACGGTTGTCTCTACGCATATGGCAAACAAGACACGGAAGGCACAGACACATCGCTTGACACCGGAGAGTGGCGTGGAACGGAGGTACCATGTGCACTGCGGTGACCGGGGTCGAAGAGGTGCCCACCGGGAGAGGACTTCCCATCTGTGCATACTCCGAGCTGCTGACTGCGAGTGCTCCTGCTAGAAGCCACTCCTCCTGCACTTGACGTGCTCGCACGTGATTGCCGCAGCAGGCGAGACACACCAATCATGTCGTCCGTACATCTCCCACTACTACTACAAGCAAAGTGTTCTCAACACGTGGCATAACGAGGTGTACGGTCGGGTCGATAGATCGCTCACACAGCCCCCTCCGTGGCATCGATGGTACCGGACATCCGAATGTTGAAGTAGAAGGTCGGGCGTCGAAGGACACGGCGTATAGGGAACGATATGGACGAGTCTGAGGCGCCGTAATTGTGGATAATGCAATTCTATGTACCGCTTAATTGTTGTCCCGTCAATGTATTTTCGATTCTATGTACCAGTTAATTGTTGTCCCCGTCAATGTATTTTCGATTCTATGTACCAGTTATTTGTTGTCCCCGTCAATGTATTTTCGATTCTATGTACCAGTTATTTGTTATCCCCATCAATGTATGTTCGATTCTATGTACCAGTTAATTGTTATCCCCGTCAATGTATTTTCGATTCTATGTACCAGTTATTTGTTATCCCCGTTAATGTAATATTTGAATATGGAACAATGCATTACTTTTCATTTAATTTTTTGTAGTTGCAACGTGTACCATGAATTTGCTTTCTAACCATGAATTTGCTTTGTAACCACGCAGGTAAAGCGATGGCGGCGATTAAGCATGTGTTGTCGACGCTTCTCCCAACAAGCTAGACCAAAGACGTGGACTTGACCCACCGGTCTAGGTTGTCCGATTGAGGGCGGGCTACCGGGGACATCGCGGTCTCGGTGCCAAACGAGTTTCTTCTGGATCGACCAGCTGGGTTCCACAAAGAAGTCAGCCGAAGCGCACTCTTTACTTACTCGCTAATGGAATTTTAATGACGCTACACACTACGCAGGTTACTGAGCTGCCGCCTTACTCGCTTCACGGATGGTGGAGCAGACGATCGTGGAGGGCCAAAGACGTCACACGGTTCTCGTCGACCGGTCCCTCGCCGATCGCTCTCGTGGACCGGTGGAGACCGGAGACACACGTTCCCACCGCTGCAGGTAGAGATGGCTCCCACGCCGCAGACGGTTGTACCTCCTCGGCCTCCCCTGCACGGGTCTCGCAGCTTGTGCCGCACGATGCCCCCCCCTCGATTGGCGTGGCGCTTGGAGGCGCTTCGCCCAGTGGACCGACACCCCGCACTGCCCGTCGTGTTCCCACAGATGATGAGAAGCACGGAGTCCGTATATGGTCGCTCCAGCTCACTGTTAGTACCTCGCTCATTGCAACTTAACGGATACGACCGAAACCGCCGATAACATCAGCATCAATGTCAGAGGGCCGAGCATCTCCACCGGAGGCCGACGAGGAGGACTCGCACGCCACCGAGGCGCACTGCTAGTCCTGCTCGGTTGGTACATGTTCTCGCCTCAAGACGGGACACGGTGGACCGCACCTAATCGAAGTTCGCCCGGTTTATCGCCGACACCCGCGAACCTGTAACACATTTCGTTAAAATCTCTACGACAGACATGTCTAACTTTGCTGCAGGCCACGATGGTGCAAAGGTCGTGGGGCTCGCTGCGTCGCGGCACGCATCGGTCTGTCTGTGAGGTCAGTCTCCAAGGTAGGCAAAGAGGCGCCATGATGGGCTGCGTTCTACTATCGCAGTGGTCCCGGAGCACTTCTCCTTGATAGGCCCGTGGTTGACCAGCGCCGACTCACTCGACCAGTACCGACGACCACCCCAGATCGACCGCCCACTATGGGCCTCATCGGGTTCACGACGTATGCCCCTTGTATCTAACCCCTAATTTGGACACTTTAATAAGACGACTACTTTTTGTTCCGCAAGCGGTGTACGCCCACCGCAAACCAAGAAGTCGCACTCGAGTTCGCTCGAGTTTGACAGTCGCACGACGAGGACGTGCGGTGGACACCGATAATACAAGGCGACGTCCAAGTCCGAGCACCTCACGGGCTGTCCGAGATTTGTTGGCGTGACCATCAGCTCTGGCTCACCCGTAAGGTCCTCCTCTTTGACTCAGTCGTCGAGGAGTACTCGCCGCACCGGTGTCGCGCAGATTCGCCTCTTCTAGACTTTCCCCCTGCAGACTACTCACACTGTCTCACGTGCCGCGCACAGGTAAGTGTCCTGAGCACAATACTTACCATTCCAGCGGAATGAATGTTGCATGTAAATTGCCGTTTTTGCTTTGCAGATGACCTTGTCGGCATCCACTAGGCACTCCGCTCTTTGGGCTTATGATACCGTGGTCGATGCAAAGGGGACCAAAGGCAAGGACAGGTGGACGAGACCCGCCGCATTTAATCGCGCCGTCGCATTTACGATTACATGGATCGGTTCGGCCACGACTCGGCTTAGGGTTGGGTACACACCACAGAGTATGTCCTAGCTCCGCATCGGTGTCGGAGACGCACCCTTCACAGATGTCCCAGAGGGAGCACGTTACTGTAAGGGTCACCCCAAAACCCTACACGATGTTTTTATGTAAATTAACTCATATCAAGTCGGCATTACTTGCGTGAACGTCTTGCGAGGCGATGTACGGGAGTTCGAGTCCATGTTGGCGGGCCTCGACGCGGACGTTGTGCTCACCCCCGTTCAGCAGCGGGAAACAATTAGTCGGTGGCGCGCCACGATGGGGCGGATGTGCCGCCTACTCACCTGCCGGGGGGGCCGAGACGTGGTGCCCCGCCAGCCAGCACCTCCCCCGCCTAGTGGAGGCGTGCCCACACCTCGCCCAGCGAGTCGGCCCACACTGCCCGACGTCACCCAGTACGTGCCCTCGTGTCCTCCTCCACAGACGCAGTGGCCACGGTGGGGTGACGCGGGCCAGTCTTCGTCTCGCGCACAGCCGCAGTGTCCAGGGTGGGGTGACGCGGCAGGTCCGCACGGTGCTGTCGACTACTCGAGCTACGACGACATTGACGAGGATGCAGGTTTCGACGTGGACCAGTTCATGTCCACCGAGGACCACGGGCCACCACCCCAGCAGACACCCGAGCCGCCGACATACTACGCTACCTCGACGAGGTGGCGGGCTAGGAGGGTCGTCCGTCGCCGCCGCCACTCACGCATTCCCCACCGAAAGCGGATCAGAGGCGTCGCCGTGACTGACTTATTGTACAGTTGTACTTTTGTAATTTATTTATCTTCAGCACCATGTTGTCTAACTATCTGAACTAAGTGCTTGCATTTGCGTAGGTTATGTTTTCTTAGCCATGTCGTTCAGCTTATTTTTCTGATTTTAACTTCGCGTTTGAGCAACGTCCCGCATAGCTCGCCAATATATAATTGTCTATTAATAAACGATGAAAAAATAGCCTGCTGTGAAAATGTAAGGAGGCACACCGCCCCAAGGTAAATTTCGTCTCGAAATGGGGCGATAGCCACGATATGTCGTGGAACACACCGCTCAAGGTAAATTTCTTACCTGAAATGGAGCGATAGCCTCTGATATGTCGAGGCACATCGCTCGAAGGTAAATATCGCTCGAATGGGGCGACGCCCATACCTAGGCGATATCTACCCTTTATAATCTTCGCTCAAGACGCCCCCTCGCATACCCAAAGAATGAGAGAACAAGAAAGAACAACAGAGAAGGGAAGGAGAGAGAATAATGTCGTTCTCATCACGCCTCAAAGAAGCGTAAGTCCTCCCGCCTCAATATCCGGATGCCGATGAGCGTTGATGCCCCGCTTCTGCGGAGTTGCCCGACCCAAATGCGATCAAAACCTAACGGCGAAGATTGAGCAATCTACCCATGGAGCGACGGCACCACATTACTCACTCTGCTGTGGCCGCACTCTACGAGGTAAACCTATTGGTGTCCACACACATCAGAGTAACACTACCATCTCATGCATCGTTCTTTCTTTTCTCAAAGACGAGGGCGGTGTTGCTTCTTCCAATGGATCGACAGTTTAACGACGTGATTACGAATTTCTCAACAAGCGCCACGACAACTACCCCGCTTCGCCCGAGAACTTCACCCGTGGGAGAGGCCGCAGGATATGTCCTTTTCTAGATCGACTGAGCTTAGGGCTGGTGTGCAAGGGGCCAACCGACGGTGAGTTTCATGCGACATACTCATGTTGAACTCACAAAGTAGTAGTTCTAAACCGCTTCATCGCATTACGGAGTTCAAAAGGACACTTGCGAACATCAACAAGTCAAAGGAGGAACCTCCTCCGGCCACCCGAAAGCCCCGACGTTTGCGTACATGGCTCGGAGGCGATGGTTGACACCGCCACGGTGATCTAGCGGACCGGAGATTCTACCGGTGCCCTTGGCCGAGGATGAACGGTGCTGGTATTTCAACCGGTGGACCCGAGACGTACCACCCACATCTCATGCTTCTGCATGGGATAATCGGGCGGAGCAACCCTCTCCGTGGTGCCAATATCGCCCGTAAAAGCGGACCCAGTCGCCTACGGTGTTCTTCAACGACCAAAGCGAGCATACTGCATTGACTGCAGGGCACGCTTCAGCTTGTCCAAGCATAAGCCCAACACACACCTCCTGCACCATATAGTGGAGTGCGAGCGAAACAGAAAGCGGCGTCTCGCATGTCTCCGCCAACGGCCAACACAGAGAGAGTGCCGAGGGTTCCTCCTCTCAAGAAGAAGGGACAAGGAAGCAAATGCCGAGGTCCGCACCACGCAACAAATTCTCGACGCGTTATGGACTATCCGGATCCCGGTCGATAACATAGGGGACGCCGAATCGGGATGACATGCCCATATGGGAGGGCGAAATCCACATAAACAACAACCAAAATTTAAGTCTTATACACCGAGACGTGCGGCATAGGCCACCCAATGGGCGGCAATTTGGGAGCATTCGGAACCCCATGGAGTTCTTTCATAGTAGGGATTGAGCGGTGTCCGAGGACTGGTCGCAATATTAGAACGGGTCAGGTAATATGCAGAAAATGTCTTACATCATTCTGGCTGTACCCAGATAGGCGGAACGATCATTTGTTCCACCATGATGAACAGTGCTTTTCTTATTAACCTCGTCACTGTTGTAATGCCCATGTAATATAATCTAATCTATTGCTTATTTTATCATCTGAACTTTCGGTGTATGTGCCCTTATATATGTATTGTTTGAATTTTAATAAATTCCTCATATATCAAAATCATTTGAAA
This sequence comes from Guadua angustifolia, assembly GCA_036346375.1. Classification (NCBI taxonomy): domain Eukaryota; kingdom Viridiplantae; phylum Streptophyta; class Magnoliopsida; order Poales; family Poaceae; genus Guadua; species Guadua angustifolia. Next base: position 55,787,011 of record CM070512.1, read on the forward strand.
TTTTTATGGTAATATCACTGATTTATCAGGAACATCCATAAAAAGTTTCAAAATTTTTCGAAGTCGTAAAAGTTTCCATGGTATCGTGGCCGCGAGTGCCTTTTCCGATTTTCGCAACAAAATGCCGGGGCAACGTCCGGCCATCTCGCCCGTACGTAAGTCGTAGCCCGCATTGCGTAGGCCGCCCTTGATTTTTCTCGTATTTTTTTGACCTGGTCCGGCCTGTCCCACGGGGCTACGAAAACCCCTAAGTGGCCACGATTTCCGTGGTTTCGTGGCCGCGAGTGCCTTTTCCGATTTTCGCAACAAAATGCGGGGCAACGTCCGGCCATCTCACCCATACGAAAGTCGAGTTTCGCTTGCGTAGGCCGCCCTTGATTTTTTCAGTATTTTTTGACCGTGGCGGCCTGTCCTGAGGGCTACGAAACCCCTAAGTGGCCACGATTTCCGTGGTTTCGTGGGTCATGAGTGCCTTTTCCGATTTTGGTAACAAAATGCAGGCCAACGTCCGCCATCTCGCCCGCTGAAGTGGTATCCCACGCTATGAGCCCGCCTGCTTTTTCCCCAGATTTTTCGGCCGATTCGGCGGACCCTTCGAGGCTAAAATACCTAAGTGCGATCGTATCACTAATCGAACTAAAACAATTTTTCCGGTCCATTACATGACAATAAGTTTTTTTTCTAATTCGTCCCGGTTCAATACAACAATTATTGTACAAACAATTTACAACAAAAATTTCGAAAAAAAAAATTCTACAGTCGACCGGTACATTTTTTATATTTTTTACTTCTGCCGTTAGGTTCGCGAGTTTTGCCGTTAGGGCTACGCAACTATCGCCCGCGTACGGGGCGATCGCCCCTAGCTAGGGCGAAGGGAGGGTAGATTTCAAATTTTTTTGCCGCGCCGCTTAGTTCTGAAAAAACGATTAAAAATAAATATTAAATAAAAAAAATTCTTTACATTTGTACTGCCTTTCAACAGGCCTCCGTAACAAGTTACGGGCCTTACCATAAGCCTTGGCCCGCTCCACCAGACATCCGAGATTTTCGTCCATTTTCGAATTTTGAATCATCCTCTCCGCAGCCGCTGCATCCGATCGGCGCCCCCTGACCACCGGAGTCCGATCAGAACACGCCGATGAATCAAGATGTCCAGGTTCAACTGCCATGGGAGTAGAAAAACTCTCATCGATCAAAGATGAACATGGCCAGAAAGCCTGGAGCGTCAGAGTTGGCCTTGACCTCGGTTTTGGCAGTGGTCCACACCAAGGTCGAATCTTGCACCTCCGGCTAGGAGAACGACGAGAAAGACTCTCAGCCGATACCTTCTTAGACTTATCATGTAAGGTCGATTTATTTGCATTGAGCACTCGATTACTGAATCCCTCACAACTCCTACTATCGGACCCTCTATCTTGTCTGACAATATCACTCGATTCATTAGCCATCGCAATATGCAAAATTGGAGCACTGCGATCAACCGTAGATGAAGTGGCCTGGAATAAATCTTCAGATTTATCCGCCAAATCAACATCAGTTGGTGCTGGCTTTGAACCATCGCACAAACAATCATTTCGCGATTCCACAGAATCAAAATCACACCAAAATTTCCCTCGAACCTCATCTGCAAAATTTACCTGAATCCGCTGAGGACCAACAGTCCGCTGATCACCAAACTCTTTGATCCCCTTCGAAGCTAAACTGATAGCCATGTCTCGGAATCAGCTAAGCTAGCTCCGTTGGAAACGTCATCACACTCTTTTGCCCCATCTAAGTTCAATCCTTCCAAGCGTGTATGTTTCTGTAGTGGCAGTAGTCAGAGTGTACACGGGCTTCTAGAGCAAGTTCTTGGCAGCCTAGAACTCACTGTTGGAGGTGTCAGGTGTGAGTGAGTTTGTCATGTTCCTAAATAGATGTCCTCGTCTGCACCGCCAGCCGTATAGCATGTATTTGCTTTTGAACAAGTGCATGTTCAGCCACCAAATCGAGATGGAACACACCATAAATTTCCTGTTGCAAGTGGAGAATCCCAGTGCTGAAAATCCGGGTGTTCTGCCGATCATTGGTCCAGGAAATGTTGGAAAGAGCACCCTAATCGAGCATGCTTGCGACAATGAAAGGGTGTGTAACCACTTCTCTCAAATTTTGTGTTTTAGTGGAGAAGACCTGAAAGATGGAAGTGCAGTGAGACTAAGAAATGGAGGTATAGTCAAGCATCAAAACCATAACGTGGATGGAAAAAGGGCATTGATCATCATTGAATTAGCTGGGGATATTGACGAATGTGTGTGGGAAAAGTTGTATTCAGCTTCGAAAGGACGCCTTGCAAGTGGCAGTAAAATTATAGTCGCAAGTCGATCTGAAAAAATTGCGAGTTTTGGAACTGTACAAGCCCTTAGAGTACGATTCTTTACTCCAGAAGAATACTGGTACTTCTTCAAGGTGCGTACGTTTGGAAGCATGGATGCGGAGGAGCACCCAAAATTGGCATCAATAGCTATGGACATGGCCAGGGAGATGAATGGGTGTTTCATGGGTGCATCCATCTGGAGTGAACTACTGACCACAAATTTTAATCTCCATTTCTGGAGCATGGCTCTTGCAAGCCTCCGAGAATTCAAGCAAAAGAACCTCCTACTGCATGGGGCAGAGTTTGCCGATCCTTGGCAGGAGGTGGAACCGGTATATCTTAGAAGAGTAAACAGAACTTCTTCTGAATATTTTGTGATTTTTTATGAATATCAAATAGGTTCTGCGCAAGATCTTAGTATATGGAAGTGTTAGGTCTCAGGGGAAATTTAAGGTACTTGCATGGAGATCTCACCTGCCACCTTACTACAACTACATGTTGAACTGTGAGGTACGGAGGCCACAGCGTATGGTCGCCAGGAAGAAGCGCTTTCAGAAGAATAATTAGTAGCTGACAATCCTTTTAGTTTTATGAAAGATTAATTAGCACTGAACATTTGTGAAATGAAAACATTCCACTCATCTTCTCAGAAAGAACAAGCTAGAATGTTCTCCTAGTATATAAATTTCTCCAGCAGCATACAGAGGAAGTACGAGCTGGAACAAATTTGTGGAACTCCACGTTCGCCACCCGACCTAGGGCCAATCGATGGAACTACGAGGGCTGGGACCGAGCGGTGGCGGGCGAGCGGCGGCGGGCGGTCGGCAGCCGCGCAGCACGACGAGCGAGGAGGGGAGGAGCCATCGCTATAGGCCGCGCCGCCGAAGACAGAGGGTAGACTGGCGTCAGCGCCGACAGCTGGTTACTTCTTTTATTTATCAAAATTCTTTCATTCTTTAATTGATTCTTTGCTCCTTACTTCTTTTATTCTCTACTAGTATGTAGCCATATACTGGCCGGTTTATACTGTACAGTTAGTATTTAGTAATATACATTGTACGCTTATATTTGTTTGTAGATTTCAAAATTGCAACAACATAGAAGCAAACTTTAGGTAACTATTTTACGTGCAATTCTAGTAAAGTACTTCTCCAATTTATAATAACACAACTCAGTCAAATAGAATTTTATAAAGATTTAATCCTAACAAAATAATTGCTGGTCCAACGTATCATATACCAATTGAAGATAATATGCTAGGTGATTCAAGGTAACGCCTTTGTATTAATTTAGTTTAGTCCTTTAAGCCCACTAGTTATTATCATCCGAGCCATATATAGCCAACAACTAGAGAATTTTTTTTGCATGCTAGCTACCTTCATGAATGAAGCTTTCCAACGCTGAACAAACCGACGCAAACTGCTGCACATCTGAATGCATAAGTAATCCACTCATCCGTGCCCCGCATAGCCGTCCAGTTTTCCCGTGGTTTAATTTCACTACTCGCAACTCCAGCAGCCACTACAGGAATCTACACTATTTTCGTCAGTTCAAAGTATTTTCGTAAGTCAAAAATAAACCGACGTAAATAATTTAGTATTTTAATTTTGTTATTATTATTTTTTTTGAAAGACCAGCACGAGAATTGCTGCAAATTTTATTAAGCAGGGAAAGAGATATTTGGTCCCCGATTTTTAGGGAGAAAACCGGGAAAAAACCTCACAACTCAGCCCCAACTAAAGACTCGCCACGCAATTTCCAACTAGAAATGCTCCAAACATTACATAAAAGACCCAAAAAACAAGAAAAACACCACCCAAACAACTAATTCAAAGCAAAATCACGGGTGAGCACTGCATCCTTGATCGTTATAGCCACCTGCTCCGGCGTACTATGTACCCCTTGGAAAACGCGCTGGTTTCTCTTGCCAAATATTCCACCAGAAGTAAATGAGCAAACCATCCAACTGCCGCCGTCTGTCCTTGCCATATTGAGTTCTCAGTCTTCGCCACCATCCATACACCGAGCCTCCATAGTTCAAATTCTGCCATCTCTGCAAATTTCCCCAATGCACGAGTCGGTCCCATACTTGTCTAGTGAAGGGACAGTCCTTACAAAGATGGCCTGAAGATTCCGATGAGGCGTTGCAAAGACTATAGCTGGCATTGCAGGGCCACCCCTTCTTGAGCATGTTGTCTGCAGTTAAGATTTTGTTGTGGAGCAATGTCCAAGCGAAGAAACGACATTTTGGTTCCGCATGCGCCTTCCATATCGGGCAGATCTTCATCTTACAGTGAACGGTGAGGAATTGCGCCAGGTAGGCCGATTTTGATGAGTATTGACCATCAGGGGTCCAACGCCAAATTATCTGATCTTCCCTCGTTTCGTCTCTATTAATTCGTCGGATCGCTTCAAAGAGCAGCACCAACTCTCTGATTTCTTTTTCAGAGTTCACCGAAGTGCAAAAACGGACCCAGTAGTTGTTTGACAAGGCCTGATGGACAGAGATGTTTTTTCTTCGCGCGATTTGAAATAGGTTCGGTGCAATGTTCTTCGGAGCTTGACCCTCTACCCAACTCGATCTCCAAAAGTCTGCCAGTTTACCGTTTCCTACCGTGACAATCGTTGAAGCATTGAAAAGGGCGACATCGGTTTTGTCACAAGGAAGATCAAGTCCCGTCCATGCCCGTTCATTGTTTTTCCATCGAAACCAAAGCCACCGCAGCCTAAGAGCCCTGGCGAATCGATCAAGGTCTGTGATCCCTAGACCCCCTTTGCTTTTTGGCAGACAAGTCACAGGCCATTTGATCAAGCAGTGCCCTCCGCTACAATTATCGGGTTGTTTTCCTCTCCAAAGAAAACTTCGTCTGAGTTTATCAATGCATCGGATTAGCCACTTTTGAGCTGGGAAGACCGTGAGATGGTATATTGGTTGAGATGTTAACACTGATTTAACTAGGGTTTCCCTTCCGGCCTTGGACAACAGCTTTCCTTTCCAGCCTGCAAGTCTGTTTCCAATTTTGTCAATCAACGGTTGTATTTCAATTCTCCTTAATTGCCTAGTGTGTAGGGGGAGGCCGAGATACTTCCCTGGGAATATTGAAATTTTTCCAGGGAAAACATTCAACAAATCTTGTAGGAGGTTGTGGTGGCATCTGATAGGGAAAATTTCTGTTTTGGAAATGTTGATTTTCAGTCCTGAGCATCTTCCAAAGGTATTTAGAATACTGCTTAGGGCTGTCAACTCAGCCGCGTCCGCATTTAAGAATATCCCGGCATCATCCGCGTACAATGAACATCTAAGTCTTGCAGTTGCCGGTAGCACTGGTTTGAGAATGCCACGGTGAGCTGCCAGTTCAATCAAATGCTAGAGGGGGTCAATTGCTAGGATGAATAGAAGGGGGGATAAAGGATCTCCTTGACGGACCCCGCGCGCATGTCTAATTGCCCTCGTCGGCTGCCCGTTGATCAACACCTTTGAAGAGGCTGTCCTGAGGATGGCAGTCACCCATTCCCGCCACCTATGACCAAAGCCAAGGGCCCGAAGGACCTCCAGAATATAAGTCCAGTTGAGAGAATCGAGTGCTTTTGAGATATCCAGTTTTATGAAGAGGGCCGGCGTTCTGTCTCTGTGTAGTTTACGGATAACTCTTTGCACATATAAGAAGTTATCATGGATACATCTCTTCTTTATGAAAGCGTTCTGCGCGATCGAGACCAATTCATCGAGTTTGGGCGCAAGCCTGTTTGCTAATATTTTGGTGATGATCTTCATGAAGCTATTTATTAAACTGATCGGCCTGAAGTGCTCCAATCTGACTGCGTTCTCCACTTTCGGGATCAGAACAATGTTTGCCTCATTTAACATGTGTAGATTTTTATGACGGAGATTGAAGAAGGCCCTCGTCGCTTCCATTAGGTCTGGTTTGATGATTTGGAGACATGTTTTGTAGAAGAGACCAATATAACCATCCGGTCCTGGCGCTTTTTGATTGGGAAGTTCTTGTATGGTGTTTGTCACCTCTTCGTCAGTGATCTCGATCTCAAGGTCGGCGAGGTCCCTCCCCATGTAACCCAATGTATTCCAACAGAGCGCTTTGTCTCTTACTCCATGCTCACCCAATACTTTATTGAAATATAGATAAGCTTCGCTGAGTTTATCCTGTTGCCTGTACATCACGCTGTCTTCTTTTTGTAGCCCAATACTTAATTTTGTTATTATGAACCTTAAACTTTTATATTGAACAATAATTTGTTAACTCCGTGCATTCATCTAAAAATTCATGATCCGTTACTGAGGAGGTAAAAGAAATTAACAGCGTTTTGCTTGTTCCTTTTATCTCGCTTTTATTTCTTCGCGTGGCTCTGTTCCCACCTCTAGCTTGGATCTACCATTTCGTCGGGAACAGAACAGAACCGAAGTCCAGAGTCCAATGCTCAGCCGTCCGATTAATTTGCCTGCGGACGGCTGTATGACGCTCACATAAGCGACCAATCAATTTGCATGCGGAAGGTTGCACGACGCTGATGTACGCGAGTCAGTTAACCTTTTGTTTTTGTACTAGTTTGATCCAAAAGGCTATATCTTCTAACGGAATGACTTGTGTCCAGAACTCCAGATGTCCTAAATTTTCGAACGTAGTGCAACATTTTTTTCTACACGTGTAACATTTGGTTACAATACGTGCAACATTTTTCTTCGACAAACAGTGAAATAGGCTACAGTAAACGGATGTTGCAAGCGTTCAAAAAAATGTTGCACGCGTTAGCAAAAAAAGTTGCAAGCGTAGGAAAAAAATGTTGCAAGAGGCGTCCGATGGGATGAACAGAAATCGGACGTCCGAGCGCTAGTTTCTCCCATCTTTTAAACCCAGTCGTAGGATTTGCAAGCCGTTCCAACCTCCATATTTCTCGTGACAAATTCTTCAAAAATAAGTCTAATATTAGATAGATTATGGTCCTATTTGGAAGAGTTTTAGATCCCAGCTCCAAAAATAAGTCTAATAAAATGTAAACAATTAAAATGTGGCCTTGAACTATAGAGTTGCTTCCTATTAATGGTAGAAAGTATTGCTTTATTTTATATAATCTATTTGACCATTACCTTAAACTAATAAATATTTTTACCATAACGTTACAAACTAATGACATTCTTTATCCTTTAAATGTATTCCTGATTCAAGATGTTTTTTATATGCTTCTCTGGATATTGATGACAAGAAAATTTTGTGTATACGTAATGGAAGTTGCCCATAGTATTTTCCTTTTTGTATTTGTTACTACACCCATGTACTAGAAGAACACTTAGATATTATTTATAATCTGATTTTGATTATTTGACTAATGAATTTGACATTAAATACTTTATGGTGCATAATATAATTTAGGAAGGAAAAAGTTCAAAGCCTTATTTGCTCAGTTAATTGTCAAGTTCAGTTTTAATTATATAACCCTGGTGTAGTGGAGGTAAGAGATTAGTCCCTAGCAGCTCAACACCTTATGGCGAGGAGGCTGAAGGTCTAACCTTTAGTAGCCCGACACTTGAGAGAATTCTATCATACAATTACTCATTAATCTGTTAAGTAGACATGATTAATGTCAAGTCAACATAAAATTTTATAAAATTAGCATAAGAATATTGAGTACTTTATATGATACCATTAAAATTTTGGAGCATGAAAATGTATATAAAGTTTTATAAAAATTTGATAGTGCCTATGTTCCTTCAAATTTGTTGCTTTTGATTTTTCCAGAAGCATTAAATGAATTCAACAATTGTTGAAATTTTTTCTGAGGTGTTTCATAGACTAATTAGGATTTAACCAGATTTTCTTCAGATTTTGTGTTCATTTGATCTTATATTTTCTTACTTGCAAAAATTTCTGGAACTACAAATATATACTGGAAAAATCCAAATAATGACCAAGGTTGTATAAGCTTGTATTTCTTTTTTGTTAGCTTTTGGGATGGTACAATAGACTTGGCCTATAGAATACCTCGATTTAGCTGTGCTGCGGTAGTCATCTTTGTATAACTCGTCCATATGCATGCATGGTGTTGGTGTAGATGCATGCGGTGAAGATGCGAATGTGATACAGGTGGCTTTGTTTCATCGATGTCTAGTCACCTTACACCATTGTTGTGTTGATTCGCGGACAACATATGTTGATGAAGAGGATAACTTTCGCCTTGTCGGTGCCCAATCATGGGTAGCCTGGCTTCATCGGATGCGAAAATATGTGTTGCCTTTGCCTCGTCGGTGCCTGGCAACAGAGTATCCGATCCCGTCCATTTAGGATGTATTGATGGAGTAGTGACCTTGCCTTGTCGACATTTGGTCATAATTTTGTCTAGCATCGTTGGCCATAGACATATGGTAATATGTATGATAAAGTAGCTCTTTTTCTCTTGTCGACACTCGGCCATGATGTCGATGTTTAAAAAGAAAATGCTGATTGTGCGCTTTGGCCTTACAACGGGCGATATGCATATGATGCATTGGACAATGCTTGCATTGAAGCATTAAATAATTCTGCTCCCTGTTAGAGGTAAAAATCAATATTCCATGATACTCTCCTTTCTTCATTTGCATGGGGCCGCAGTTGATTTTCTACCAATCAGGAATTTAAACTATGAATTTAAACTGGGAGTATATTTACTATGATCGTTTTAATATATAGTTTGCAGGTTCAGCGGGTCCTAGCTGACCGGTTTGGGGTAAACAGAGATGATTTCAAGGTGGTTACCAACGCGCAGAGAAGCTACTTCGTGAGATATAGCTCAACTTAGCTTAGGAATGAGCTATTGGCAGACTCCAGATCCCTCCAGGAAGGGAATGACTTCAAGATAATTCCTTGGTCTCACCATGTGGAGGCTGAAGCGGCTAGGATCTGTTTCAAAGCTCGGTTGTGCATTGAGGGTGTACCTCGCCATGCCTGGTCTTTACAGGCTATTAGCCCATTAATTCAAGATGCAGGCATACTCTTTGCTGAGCTGGATGAACCAAAAAACGATATCGAGACCGCTTGTATTTGTGTGTGGGTGTGGGCTCGTGATGCGGCAGCCTTCCCAAAATCAGCAGTGCTGTTCATTGAGGAGGCTACCACCCAAGCGCCACCTTATCCAGACTACCCACAGTTAGGCACTTTTGGAACTGTCCACGAGCGACTGCCTCCGCGCGCGGATGCTCTCCTACAGGGTCCTTTTGCATCTCGACCAGGTTCTAGACTTTGACCCGCCGGTTGAGGTTGTTGATTTTCCTTCTCCTCTTGCAGGGCAAAGTCCCAATTACAGTGAGGCTAGTGGGGACTCGCCCATCCCTCCTTCTCATGAGGACTGGCCACGGTGCCATTCATTATGCTGGCAGCTGGGAGTGGTTGATGGGGCAATCACTCCGTGTACCCCCGTCCACTACCGGCTCCAATACAGAACCAGAGACAGATCGCCTCCGCAAGGAGGTGGCAGGCGCAAGAGGGCCTCCGGGTGGGATGTGCCTCCCTCAGGAGGAGCCCAACCCCGCCAGGGCAGACAGGGTGCTAGTGGGGCTCTGTCCCGCAGGAATAGAGGTTACCAGGGCCCAGGTAATCGAAGACACTTTGTGCTCTGTCCCCTGGATGTTCACAAAATGCGAGCTGGGACTCCTCCTTCCGAAGGCTCCCTGGCAGATGCTCCAAACCGAGACTCTAAATCGCAGACCCACTTGACAAACCTTTTGCCTGCCCTCCTAAGCTCCTCACCAAATCACAGGCTGCCACCCAAACCAGCTCTTCATGGGGCCAGAGTGGACTCAAACCTCCAGGATGCCCTTAAGTCTAGTGACAGGACACAGCAAGGCGGCACCAACTCAGAACGGTTGCGCACTGTGAGCACCTGGCAGGTTGACCACCACCAAAAGACACGTCGGGCTTCTGAGTACTGCCACAGGCCCCCAGGCTCGGTGAGCTTTGATGAGATTCTAGCAGCTTCTTCCAGTGCAGTTCAGCTCGAAGACTTGAGACACGATCCTATGGTTGAAGAGGTATTGCAACAGACCATAGGCCCCTGCCCAACCATTCCAAATCAAGTTCAACCCCAGAATGAGGCCTCCCCTAACAGCGTCTTCGCAGCTGTAGCGCAGGGGCCTCTTGATGCACCGATCATCCCTGCTGGCCAGGAAGTACCTCATCCAAAGAAGGACACCGCTAAGCCTCATCACCGCCGAAGTGCGCAACTTGCAAGTAAGGCAACCATGCGGATGTCCGCGATAGAGAAAGCCCAGCACTACCTCAGAAAGAAGTTGGGGCTGCTATCGGCTGACAGCAAGGTGGATGAACCCGCTCTGCAACGCTATTTAGCCATTTTCAAAAAGCCCCTGTCTACCGATATTATTGAAGCTCTCGTGGACCTTGCTGACCTACGAGGCAAGCCTGACCTGGCAGCGGTTGTGCAAGCGCATTCATGGGAAGTGCAGCAGCAGTAAGGGTGGGGCTGAACATGGTGACAGTTTCTGGTAGTCAGTCATCTTCTTTGCTGCAGGTTTATTGTATCCGGGTCAATCAAATCATTTGTCGTAGTTCTTCCTTGTTGCTTGGTATTCAGGTTAGGGGTGTAGGTCATGAGTTTTTGCTAGTATTCAGGTTAGAGGTGCAGGTCATGAGTCTTTTGCTAGCATTCAGGGGGATCAAGATCATGTTCTAGATCCCTGCATCCTCACTTGTAATGTCGCTCTCTGCCCCCATTACTGGGGTATAGCCTTTCTCTTAGTCTTCGTGGTCCAATCTGTTCTAGTCCTGTACTGCTGTGTGGCGGCAGAATTAAAATTTATATGCATTTCCTGTCAGCAGTACCTTCATGTTCCTTGTTGTTTCTTGCATCTCCCTGATGTTTATTGCAACTGGCTACTCTTCCCCTACAGCAAAATCCCACTTCACTGGGCTGTTCAACTACATTGCTATTATGACAGTGAGCAGGTTCAGGTGCCACAGGATACTGCCCCATGTCGCAACAGGATTGTCGCTTGTTAAATTGGAACGTTCGGGGTCTCAACTTCCCAGCAAAAAGGGTTGTCGTCAAAAAGTTTATGGATCTTTAAAAAGCCACCATTGTTTGTCTCCAGGAAACAAAGTTGCAGCATGTTGATAGCCAACTAATAGCTCAGATCCTTGGAAATGCTTTCAGGGATACCTTTTATTTCCTCCCAGCTCAACAATCAGGGGGGGAGGGATAATTATCGCATGCTCATCTCTATTCTTCGAATTATCTGATGTGCATGTAGGGATAAATACCTTATCAGTAACTGTGTAGATGAAGCAGGATGGTGTCAAATGGTCATGTACAGGGGTATATGGGCCTCAATGTCTTAGTGACAAGTTGTAGTTCCTGTAGGAGATAGTCGCATTAAAGGGCCAAATGCTTTTGGAATGGCTCATCTTGGGGGACTTCAACATGATTTATAAGGCGAAAGACAAGAATAATGTGAATTTGGACAGAAGGCTTATGGGAGCTTTTGCAAAAGTTTTAGATGACACTCAGCTTAAGGAGATCAGGTTACATGGCAGAAGGTTCACCTGGACGAGTCATAGGGACAATCCCACCCAAACAAGGACAGACCGCATGTTCGCCACAAATGAATGGGACCTTCTTTTCCCCCAGTGCCATCTGCAGGCCATGTCATCCCTGGTGTCGGACCATTGCCCATTCCTTTTGTTAGGTCAGACTGGGGCCAACAAGTATCGAGGTTTTCGGTTCAAGAACTTTTGGCCTAAGATGCCAAACTTCTCACAGGTTGTGCAGCAGGCCTGGCAGAAACCAGTCCAATCTCAGGATGATCTGCACAGGCTCCATATCAAACTCTCCAGAACTGGAAAAGCCCTCAAATCATGGAATCGCTAGTAGGTGGGGGACTTAACGCTCCAATTTTATATCGCAGCTGAGATAATCTTGCAGCTTGACAAGGTGCAAGAGGGGAGTGCGCCTTAGGCAGCGTTCCCGATTGACTTGCATTAAGGAGGGGGACGCAAATACAAAGTTCTTCCATATTAAAGTAAATGCGCGCAGGAGGAAAAATCACATACAGTGCATTACATCAGACAAAGGCCCCCTTCAAAACCACCTAGACAAGCAGGAGGCGCTTGCAGAGTATTTTCGCAACCAGTTAGGGACAAAAAAGTAGAGAACCCATACTCTGCTTTGGGATGCCTTGGACATTCCGCACCTTGACCTAGGTATTCTAGACGAACCGTTCTCGATCGAAGAAGTCAGGGAAGTGATATTCTCCATGCCCACTAAGAAGGCGCCTGGACTTGATGGTTATACAGGTCTTTTCTATAGGACCTATTAGGACATTGTCAAGGATGACCTAATGGCGGCGCTGCACCAATTGTTCAACCTCAATGGCCGACAATTTCAGTTTCTTAATTCGGCTAATATAGTGTTGGTGCCAAAGAAACAAGACACATCCAGGATCGTTGATTACAGGCTAATCAGTCTCATTCACAGTGTAGGCAAGATCTTTTCTAAAATTCTTGCAGACAGGTTGGCGCCTAAGCTCCATGACATCGTGCCCACCATCCAATCTGCTTTCATCAAAAGGAGAGTGATTCACGACAACTTCCTTTTAGTCAAAAACATTGTTTCAGACCTTCACAGGAAATGAACACCGGCGCTTTTCCTAAAATTGGACATAGCCAAGGCTTTCGATTCCGTAAACTGGGAGTATCTATTGGAGCTGCTACAACACATAGGTTTTGGACGCGATGGATAGAGTGGATCTCCATCATCCTAGCATCCACATCCTCTTGAGTACTCCTCAATGGCATCCCTGGCCATCCGATCCAACATAGGAGAGGACTCCGACAAGGCGATCCCATATCGCCAATGCTCTTTATTATTGCCATGGACCCACTTCAAAGGCTAATTTCTAAGGCAACCAGGGATAATTATTTATCACAGATTCTGTCAAGGTGCACCACAAACAGGATCTCTCTTTATGCTAATGATGTTGCTATGTTTGCGAACCCTGAAAAGGAGGAGTTGAGCAGGATCCAGACAGTGCTTAATATATTCAGTGGGGCAACAGGCCTACAGACTAACCTCCAAAAGAGCGAGGTCTACCCAATAAGATGTGACGCCATTGACATGGCAAATGTACTGCTGGAATTCCCAGCCAGCCTACAATCTTTCCCTTCCAGGTACTTGGGCCTTCCCTTGCGTCCTACAAAATTGAAGAGCCTTGACCTGCAGCCGCTAATCGACAGAGTCCGATCTCACCTCGCTGGGTGGAAAGGAAGGATGCTCTCTAGGGCCGCTAGGCTTGTTCTTACCAACTCGGTCCTCTCATCACTTGCTGTTCATCACTTGATGGTGTATCCTCTAAGTAGATGGGCTACAAAGAAAATAGATCGAATCCGTCAAAGCTTCATTTGGCGAGGGGACCAGGAATGCTATGGGGGTCATTGCCTTGTTAATTGGAAGGTTTGCAGGCCCAAATCTTTGGGAGGGCTAGGGGTAAAGGACCTCCAAAGGTTCGGGCGAGCGATTCGCATTTGTTGGATCTGGTACTCCTGGAAGGACCCACACCAAGCTTGGGTAGGAATGCCAGTGCCATGTGATAGCACAGATCTCAATTTATTCAACGTTTCTACCACCTTATTGCTTGGAGACAGAAAAACTGCAAAATTTTGGGATTCCAATTGGCTGCACGGAACCTCCCCAAGAGTTTTGGCCCCAACCTGCTACCACCTTTCTAGGAGGAGAGGGAGCACATTTCATGAAGCACTCTCAACTGGAAATTGGCTGCACCCGCTCCGCAGAATCACATCACAGGTGCAAATAGATGACTTCATTCGTTCATGGCAAGCTATATAATGTGTTCATTTGCAAACAGATTTGCCCGATCAAATTGTGTGGAAATGGACGCAAAATGGAGAATACTCAGCTAAATCGGTGTACAGGATCCAACTCTAGGGGTCTGTCCCAGATCACAACTACAAAAGCATTTGGAAAGCAAGTGCAGAAGGAAGATGCAAGTTCTTCGCTTGGTTGTTCATCTAGGACAGGATTCTTACTGCGGATAAACTTGCAGCTAGGGGATGGCCATACTCTCCATATTGTGCTCTATGTGGGACGGCACCAGAAACAGCCGGTCATCTGCTCCTTCTTTGTCCCTTCCCTCAACAGGTTTGGCAAGAGATCTTCCGCCTCATGCAGATAGGTAATCCGGCCTTCCCAAATTATATACCTCCCTGCAGCATAGACGGATGGTGGCAAGTACTCAGGGCTTCTATCGACAGACAACGATGAAAGGAAGTGGACGGAATAGTTCTGTACGTCTTTTGGAACCTTTGGAAAGAAAGAAACAACAGGATTTTCAATACATCTTTCCGCACTCCGAACCAGCTGGTCAGTGTCATCGTGCAAGATGTATCCAACCGCAAACTGGCATTCGCATGTGGTGCACCTGTCTATCAGTAAACTCAATGGCTGCTCAACTCCTGGGAATTTTTTGTTGGTCTTTTGTTGTCTTGTATCATGTTGCCGCCTCTCTAGGCACCACCCTACCCCACACCACCCCCCTCTTTTCCTTCTCCTTCTAATCTCTAATTTCTAATTTCTAAAACCATTGTATGTGTACATTGACTGTTGCTCCTATTTATTTTTTCCTCTGTTAATGAATGGCAGAGCTCTTGCCCTTACACTTCAAAAAAAAAAGAGTACTCCCTCTGGTTTGTAAGGTTTATTTTTTAAATAATCTTGTCTATAAATATAAAGCTTGTATATAACTTTAATAAGACTTTTCCTTTTATAATTCTATTTATTCTCTCAACCATATGTATTTATTCATGACCACCCATATAAAGCATCATCTCCCATCTTTCAAGATAATTAAGTGAAACATCTAAATCATTTTCAATCATAACTTTCTCAATTTCAACATAACCTTAATCCTTATATATAGTCAAAATACACCTTATATTTTACCTTACATTTTTGGATGTAGGAGTAAGATTCTATCCATAAATACCGGTATCTGTAAATGCTGGCGACAAAACCGAAGTCCAGAGTCCAATGCTCAGCCGGCCAATTAATTTGCCTGCTGACGGTTGCATGAAGCTGACATAAGCGACCAATCAATTTGTGTGCTTAAGGTTGCACGACGCTAATCTGCAGAGGTGGACGTTCTGCCATGTCAGGTCGGATCGGTATGGGTTTATTGTGTTTTGTGTTTGAATCGCGTCGGACCGCGACGGTCCGTTGTGCCTGCTGTGCCGTGCCATGCCGGTCCGGTTCGGCTCGCTTTTGGCGAACTCAGGCATAGCCCATTTGCATTTCGTGTCTGCTTCATGTCTTGCTAGTGTAGACCCGACCCATTTGCACTATTGCGACGAGAGGAAAGAAGCCAGAGACACATGGAGTTGAGACAGTGGACACACATATTATATGGAAAGAACTAAAATTTATTTATTCTTGAACAATTACAGAGAGCGAGGGGGATGTGCTGAACATAGGCGAGAGAGAGAGCAATGGGTGAGAAAGTGAGTGAGGGAGACAAGCGAGAGAGATTGAGAGAGACGGACGAGAGAGGAAGAGATTGAGAGAGATAAGTGAGAGAGAAACTGCAGGATGAGTAGCATATAGCTATGCATTCTAATATACTACAGAACTTTTAGCTACGGTAGTGCTGCCAGACTGATTTTTTTTCGAAAAATTATTCTTCCGCTTTTCCTTAATGAAGTGATGTTTTGATTGATTCTGTTTTTTGGTGGAGGGATTGTTGTTGATCATTCACCCCTTTTGATTGCCGTTTTTAATTCTATAGCTGGAAACAAGTCAAATTTAGCATTTGATTTCCTAGGCTCCGTAGAATATTCTGGGTAAGAATTTATTTCAGAATTGTGAATTAATCCCAAAGAAATTATAAAAATGACTACCTGCAGAAATGGTTACCATAATGCTAGTAGTTAAGAAAAGTAGCTACAGTATGGGCAGAAAGGAGATAGCAACTGCGTAGACTCGCTTTTACTACCGTGTAGATTGTTTCCTCTCCATTCATGTCATCTTCTCTAGTCAAAGAAATCAAAGCAACCCTCACAAAAAAAAACATCAAAGCAACGACTTTGACACTAAAACCAAGAGTTTCGCATCACATATATAGTTCTTATCACTTCTTCCCTTGGTGAGAGAGGTTTCCCAATGGAGACATTCTTATCTGCAGTGATAGGCGAACTCGTCAGCAGATCCCTCACCTACTTGATTGACAAATACTGCAAGCAGCCAGTGCCGTCCAAGGAGGAGAACCTGCGGAGACTACAGCTGATGCTGCTCCGGGTTCGCGTCGCCGTCGAGGAGGCCGAGGGGAGGCACATCACAAGCCATGCCATGCTTCGACAGCTCTGCGTGCTGAGAGAAGAGATGTACAGGGTTTACTACGTGCTCGACAAGTTCAGACGCCAAGCACACGAAGAAGAAAGGATGGCCAAAGGTCATGAAGTGAGAAACTCCTTAGCCCTGTCTAAATTCAATCCTGCCAAGCGCATTTGTTTCTCTGCTGGTAGTATACATGGCACGGGAGAGTTAGAACAGGTGCTTGATAATCTAGGGGCTGTCATTACTGATATGATTGAGTTTGTTGTACTTCTGAAGAACTTCCCTATGATGCATCGCCAGCCATATAGCACCTATATGTTTATGGAAAAGTGCATGTTTGGCCGTCAAATGGAGATAGAACGGGTTGTCAACTTCTTGTTGCATATAGAACATCCTGATGCTGATAATCTAGGTGTCCTACCGATCATTGGTCCGAGAAAAGTTGGGAAGAGCACACTTGTTGAGTATGTTTGCTGCGACGAGAGGGTGCGCAATCACTTCTCTTGTATTATCTTTTTATGTGAGAGCGATTTTAGAGAGGAGAAATCCCTCAGGGATGGAGTGACCAGACATAGACATAGCTCCTCAAATGAAGAAAGATTGCTGGTCGTAATTGAACTAGATGGGGATGTCGACGAGGGTGCATGCAGAAGGTTATACTCCGCTTCTCAGAGCAGCCTTCCTCACGGAAGTAAAATCATAGTCACAAGTCGCTCGGACAGGATCACGAAGTTTGGAACGACGCAGGCTCTTCGTCTAAGATATTTGTCACGAGAAGCATACTGGTACTTCTTCAAGGCGCTTGCATTTGGAAGCTCAGATCCCAAAGAGCAACCAAAACTAGCATCTCTAGCAATGTGGTTGGTTGATGGGTATTTTGATCGAGAGATGTATAAGGAATTCACTGGACCTTTCATAGATCTAAGCCACCTGGCCTTCATATTTAGAGCTATTGTTGACGAGAGGAACAAGCGAGGCCTTGAAAACCTTAGAGCGAAGCTTAAGGTGATGAAACATCAACTTGTACCTAGCAGAGGTCCAAGTGATTCTGGGATGAGGAGCAAATCTATTTGGCTTCCAGGAATAACTGAAACCACTCAGTATTGTGACCTTTACGATCAATGTCGAGTAGGGCTTTCTGATGAAGAGGCCCCCAAAATCACCATGCAAGATGTATTGACTGGAGATGCTGTACCTCATGGGAAATTCGAGATCGTGTTGTGGAAATCTCACTTACCGCCCTATTACAGCTACATATATAGCTGTTATATTCGTGAGTTCAAGCATGTGGCCACGGGTGATAAGATCTGTCAGAAGAGGAAGGTTTTGAGTTAGTTAATTTGCTACGGTTAGATTATATATAAATCACTAATGTTGTGATGAACGTTGTCGTTGTTTATTCTTAATAATGGAGAATGATATTGTACAATATATTTGAATTAATCTTCTTTCCTATATATGCTATTTGCTTGTGTAATAAATAAAGACTTCTTTATATATCTACTCTCTGTTTACCTTCGACACGAACAACTTGAGTGTCCTACCAATTAATAATGGGAGATTTAGAAATTTGCCACTCTTCAATTTCAATCTTCGACGCCATGTACAAATCATGCCACTGGAGTGGCATTTTTTGTACATGGCGTCGAATTTTCACGTTGAAGGGTGGCAAATATCGGATTAAACCATTAATTTTAAAAGTTGGGAAGACCACTTGTTGAGCATGTTCTGCAATGAAAGCGTGTGTAGTCAATTTTCTTATATTGTTTTTTCTAGTGGGAATGATTTTAGACAAGAAAAACTGTAGGATCAAAAATATACTAATATAGCAATCAGAGAGGGGGTGAATGATTGCGCGGA
Source organism: Guadua angustifolia (assembly GCA_036346375.1). Classification (NCBI taxonomy): domain Eukaryota; kingdom Viridiplantae; phylum Streptophyta; class Magnoliopsida; order Poales; family Poaceae; genus Guadua; species Guadua angustifolia. Next base: position 55,805,564 of record CM070512.1, read on the forward strand.
AGCTAAAATCAAATTTTTGAAGACTTTTTTTCACTAAGAGATCAAGTAGTAGTCAAAATCAACATAGCTCAAAGAGTGAGTTTCAGAAAGTTTCACTAAGTTTCAATCCAAAAGTTTCAGGAAGCTTCAATTAGTTTTAACACGTTTAATCAAGTTTCATCAGGAAAAAAAACTATGCTTTCTCTCCCAATAGAAGTTGTGCAAATCTTGAAGCAAGCGAAGAAGTAATTATCACCTATCCTCTATTCATTGTAACATCCACTACTACAAAACACCGTATCACTGCCGGTTCCAAACCGGCAGTGATAGTCGATTTTAGAACCAACAGTGATACCAATATCACCGCCGGTTTGTATGCAAACCGCTAGTGATAGTCTGTCGGTTCGTAAATCACTGCCGGACATACATGGAGTTGAAGTAGTGGACACAAATATTATAGGAAAAGAACTAAAATTTATTTATTCTTGAACAGTTACAGAGAGCAAGGGGGATGCACTGAACACGGACGTGAGAGAGAGCAATGGACAAGAAAGAGAACGAGGGATGTTGAAGTATAAGTGAATTGTCCACCTTTTCCCATTAGCTTAAGCTTTTGGGTGAACTTGTTGGTGCATGCAACTTAATATGGTATCAGAGCCAAGAGGTCTCGAGTTCAAGACCCGGTTGGCGCAATTAAAAACAATAATTGCAACCCACTTCTATTCCACGTCCTAGGCCTGAGGGAACCCGTACGTGAGAGGGAGTGTTGAAATATAAGTGAATTGTCCACCTTTTCTTATTAGCTTAAACTTTTGGGTGAACTGGTTGGTGCATGCAACTCAATAAGGAAGACAAGCGAGAGAGATTAAGAGAGACAGACGAGAGCGAGAGGGAAAGACTGAGAGAGATGGGTAAGAGAGAGCTAAGAGAGATTGAAGAGACGAGTGAGAGAGAGATCAAATTCTTGCACCATCTCTCAATCTCAATCTCTCTCAACTCTCTCTCCCCTCATGGTCGTCTCTCTCAAGAGTCGGCGGCGGGGGTGGCGTCCATGCAGCTGGATGTGTCCATGACCTCATGCTCTACGAGTCGGTGTCTTTCATGCAGGGCTTCTTACTCATGCCCTGAGTCATCGGGCCAGACATGGCCGTGCTACAGTGTCATGACAGGCCATGTAACCCATTTTGCCTGGCACGGCCCGTGCTATAGTGTCTTGCTAACATCACACGACCAATTTCGTGCAAGACCAGATTTTGGATCGAGCCGAACCTGTCGTGCCTCAGACCGGTCCAAAAAAAGCCCGATCCGAATGCCCACCACTGCAAACCTAAGCGAGTCAGTTAACATTTTCTTTTTGCACTAGTTTGATCAAAAGACTATATCTTTTAAACCGAGCATCAGATTTGCAATCCGTTTGAAAAGGACTTCGGTCAGTTCAGTGGCACAAGTCATTAGGTGAGTCCTCTAAAAGGTTTCTTTCTTCTCTCAGCTCTTGGTGATTGATCCATTGAAGCACCAACCTCTAAGGACTAAGGATTAGGAGATCCAGGTCCCCCAACATCAATGGAGATGATTGTGTCTGCAATTATGGGTGAACTTGCCGGTAGATCCATATCTTTCCTTATCGAAAAATTCTTGAAGCCGATTGCTCCAACCGTGGAGGAGAGACTGCACGGCCTGCAACGACTGCTGCTACGAGTTCATGTCATCGTCGAGGAGGCAGAGGAACGGCACATCACGAACCAAGCCATGTTGCAGCAGCTGAACATACTGAGGAAGGAGATGTACAGAGGGTATTACACGCTTGACAGCTTCAGATGCCGAGCCCACGAAGAAGACAAGGTAAGATATCATGAAGTGAGTCACTCTTTTGCCCCATCTAAGTTCAATCCTTCCAAGCGTGTATATTTCTGTAGTGGCAGTAGTCAGAGTGTACACGGGCTTCTAGAGCAAGTTCTAGGCAGCCTAGAACTTACTATTGGAGGTGTGAGTGAGTTTGTCATGTTCCTAAATGGATGCCCTCGTCTGCACCACCAGCTGTATAGCATTTATTTGCTTCTGAACAAGTGCATGTTCAGCCACCGGATCGAGATGGAACACACCATAAATTTCCTGTTGCAAGCGGAGACTCCTGGTGCTGTTACTATTAGGGTGTTCTACCGATCGAGCACCCTAATCGAGCATGCTTGCAACGATGAAAGGGTGTGTAACCACTTCTCTCAAATTTTGTGTTTCAATGGAGATGACCATGTAGATGGATGTGCAGTGACTCTAAGAGATGGAGGTATAGTCAAGCATCAAAACCGTAACGTGGATGGAGAAAGGACATTGATCATCATTGAACTAGATGGGGATATTGACGAGTTTGTGTGGGAAAGGTGGTATTCAGCTTCAAAAGGTGAATTTTTTTAAATAATATATTTTTAAAGAAAATTACAGAAATAATATGCCGAAAAAATTATAGAGATACACATCTGTCGCAATTCCAAAATGCGACACGTCTCTGTCGCAAATTAGAAATACGACAAAGGTCTGTCGAAATTTGGGATTGCGATAGAAATGCAGTCGCAATTCCAATTTGCGACAGAGACTTAGTCACAGTTCCCTCTGTTGCAAATTGGAATAGCGACTTAAATGAATTGAATTTTTTTAATAATTCATTTATTTAGAATTTGCAAAAATATATTTAATTCTCGATAAATATTACAAGGGATTAGACATATAATGTTTCTGAGATAAGGGCAATTGGATGTATATTATTTTTCTTTTGCAAGGGATTAGATGATTAGAGGTATATTCAACATTCTGAGTGGATATCTATTTTATATATAGAATGAAAAGGAATACGCCTGGACTGTATCAGCATTCCTATATAGAAAACAATGTTTCTAGAAAATGCGGCATGTCGTAAGACAATGAAGGTGCTACTGGATTGAAGATGCTGCAAACACCAATCAACTTATTTGAAAATGAATATGTTTTCTAACATTCAGTTAGAACCAGTGAGGTAAATACAATTAAATAATTTGCATCTTTTAAGTCTGAGGTGATCTGTTGACGCAGTTCGCAGTGGCATTAAAATATTTCAAAAAACTGCCGAAATAAATTTGTGGAATTGTGAGAAGGCCTACTATGCATATTTCAAAAACTGCTGAAACCTCGAAAATCTCAGCTGAGATTTCGGATTCTGGCCAGGGACGGGATCCAAAATTTCGGTCACGATAAAAAATCTAAAAAATTTAAATTGCTATAGTAATCTCAGAAATTTCGGTGAGATTTCGCTAAATCTCAAGTTTTTTTTGCTTTTTTGTGGCCAAATTTGACCAGATTTGTTCCAATAACCCTTAAGAAATTCATCTTCCATGAAAATTTGTTGAAAAACCAAAATTTTGAAACATTTTAAAATTTAGGCAAAAACACTATCAAATTTTTATAAAATTATACAAGCTTGATCATGATCTAAAATTTTTTTTGAACTATCTTTAGTAGTGTAGGGTCATACATAAAAATTTCAAAATAATTGAATTTCATTTGTTATCTTTAAAAAATCAAAAACAGAATGAACATAATTGGGACAATAACATTATTAGAATTTTATAAATTTTCTCGAGTGTGATCATGATCCAAAATTTTTATGACATCTCAAAAATTGCCTCAGTACCATTTTAGAAAATTTTCAAAAATTTTTAGCTTTTTGTTTGCTCAATCAAATCTATATAAGTATTGAACTTCATTTGTTATATTTAAAAATCAAAAATAGAATGGACATAAATGGCATAGTTCTCTGGTAAGAATTTTATAAATTTATTGAAGTGTGATCATGATTCAAATTTTTTATAAGATCTTAAGCATTTCTTTAGAACATTTCTGTAAAATTTCAAAAATTTTAAACTTTTTTAATTGCTAAAGCAAATCTATATATTAATCATCAAACTTTTATTAGGACATAGCACTAGTAGAATTTTTGAAACTTCTTAGAATTTAATCATATATGAAAATTTTATAGAAGCATTAAAGAAACATCAGGACCATCAGAGTGGAGAAGCCATCGCTATAGGCCAATATGGGTGGATGAAAACAGAGGGCAGACTGGCAGCAGTGCCGACAGCTGGTCGTATATTTATCAATTATTTAATTATTTAATTGATTCTTTGCTCCTTAGGGCATTCCCAATGGAGTTTCTTAGATGATGTCTTAGACATTAATTACTATGCCACATAAGCACTATGCTGAGTTGGCAAGTTATTTATTGATGAAAGAGATTGAAGTGATGTCTTATATAAGAAACTACTATTGTAGAGAACCAATGCAGTTAGAAACCACTAAAAACAGCATTGGGATGGCTTGGATGTCTTCCCTACATATTTTGTAGGCCCCGCATTGATTTGTTGTGGCATTTGGATCGTCCTGCGCACAAAATGTTTGTCATTGTGGCTTGCTAGATCAAATGTTTATTAATCCCATGACATGTTTAATTGTGTGATCAAATGTTTGTCATTGTGGCTTGCTAGATCAACCAATATTCTATATATCTCTTTCCATATGCGTACAAAATAAAATGCACAACACAATATTCTATATATCTCTTTCCATATGCGTACAAAATAAAATGCACAACACAATTGAGGTTTGCATTGGATCAAAACATCTAGATAATTAATGTTCTTGGATTATTAGTAGACACCACCCATTGTAATATCTCACTAGAGACACCACATACTTAATGCATTTACTCATCTGTAGATACCACCTAAGAAACTACCCATTGGGAATGCCCTTAGTTCTTTTATTCTTTACTAGCATATACCATTTATTGGTATATATTGCACGGTTGGTATTTAGTAATATGCTCGTATCATTGTATGCTCGTGTTTGTTTGTAGATTTATGTAGATACTGTTCAGTTAATATTTACGGTCATCGACCCGTACGTCTGCATGGCTAGCAATTTATATAAATAGATCTAATCTGTAACACATGTAATAAGTAGATAAGAAAGGAAAACTTTCCTTCCATATGGTACTCCTCTGATTTACCATATATCTCTTATGAATAAATAAATAGATCTAATCCATAGATGAAAATGATTAAAGAGATTGGAAGACCAAGATTTTCTGTTTTACCATATATCTCTTATAAATAGATAAATAGATCTACGTTGTGGATGAAAATGATTGAGGAGATTGGACGACCAAGATTTTCTGTTTTACCATATATTTCTTATGAATAGATAAATAGATCTAGGCCGTGGATGAAAATGATTAAGGAGATTGGACGACCAAGATTTTCTGTTTTACCATATATCTCTTATGAATAAATAAATAGATCTAGGCCGTGGGATGAAAATGATTAAGGAGATTGGACGACTAAGATTTTCTTTCTTTTAGAATAATATAGGATTTTCTAGCAATGTTTTTTTAGATTAATGTTGAAATTTCTAGTATCTTTCTGATTAACGTGGACACCTCTAGTAAGGCCTCTAGCCGTAGGAGAAGAGCGTTGTTATTCTTCCCCATCCACCGTACTCATGTGTGCACCTCAGCAAAATCGTTTAAGAACACGGTTAGCGAGGGTTGCACCACAATCATATTCGTATTGCATTTTTATGCATACGTGTATAGTATAGTACATCATTTGCAATTCGACACGCTATATGATGGTGTGACATCTAGATTTCTAACTTCATTTGGACACACACAGACGGATGCAACTGTCCTCAAAATAATAATTAATCAACAAATGATGTGACGTGCCACAGGCAAAACCTATCGATCGATCGATTATTTAGGAAGACCTAAAACATTAAACCAAGCAGCTTAATTATGAACACATCGTTCGATCAAGCGACCTATCAAATTTTGCTCCTTTATTATGCGAATGGAGATGAGAAGGAATCAGCTAGGACTAATCTGGATATTGGGCCGAGTATTTTGCTGGTAGTGTGCATACGGTTGTTTACGTTCTCTATTCGTTAAAGAGATTATGGTAGAGAATTATTAGCAAACAAAAACGTGAAAGTGCATGCTGGAAAAATGTACGCATGCCTTCTCTGATCATCGATGGAACATTGAAATGGGAAAGAAAATACTCTATAATAGTGTTTAATGACGCCGGTTAACGAGTTGAAGGAATGCTGACCAACCGGTGGAAATTTAATTGGCAACAAGAAGTAGTAGTGTGCATACGGTTGTTTATGTTCTCTATTCGTTAAAGAGATTATGGTAGAGAATTATTAGCAAACAAAAACGTGACAGTGCATGCTGAAAAAATGTACACATGCCTTCTCTGATCATCGATGGAACATTGAAATGGGAAGGAGTGAAGAGAGGAAAAAAGAAAATACTCTATAATAGTGTTTTATATTGTATAAAAGAGTATCCCCTACATGAGGTGAGTAGATGGATCTAACGGCGCCAAAGAAGTATGTAAATCATTGATCTTTTGGTAAAATAAAATTATGCTAAAAGATCATGGGACATGATGTAAAGATCACGATAGCAGCTCGGAGAGCAAGAAAAACCGTACATGTTAAACACAGTGACCCATATATAGTCTTTTATATTAGAAAATATATACAATAAAAAGTTTTAGATGAATCCTAATAGGATTAAGATCCTACATTTTTCGAAGTATGATTCCTACCCAAGCAATCAAGAAACCATAAAGCAAGTGGTGCACGAAAGAATTAAAGGCTAGTTATTCTTTAGCACTAAATTCTTATATCGAGCAAGGATATAACAATCCTAAAAGGTTCGAGAGGGTTGTGATAGAGCAATATATACACATTGTACACTTTTGAGGTTGTGATTAAAAAATTTATTGTTGACTTTTATAAATATTTCTCTCTTATTGTGGTTGCATGCTTCAACGTTATTATTTTGGTTTTCTCTATGAGATTTATTTACTTTGTTCTTACTAGTGTGCACACTCGTATTATATCACACAAAACTTTGATCTAATACATATGTTGTAGTGTATAAGCGGTTAGCGGTATCAAAGTGTAATAGTAGCTGGCACTGTAAAAAAGAGTTTCCGATCACATATCATAGATTCTCCCTCAGCAAGCTAGCCAGCTCTTGGTGATCCAAGATTTCATACATGCTAGATGCGGACACACGGCACAACGTCGTGTGAGGTAGGGGTGTAAACGGGTCGGGTTTTTCCCGCCCGATCCGGGACCGGATCCGGTCGGGACCGGATCCGGGACGGAATTTAAATATCCAGTCGGATATGGGACGGGATCCGGATATTTAAATTCGGATCCGGGATCGGATTCGGGATGCCTAATATCCGGAAAAACTGGGACGGGATCCGGATATCGGGTAGTATTCCTATCCGGATATCCGGTTAGATTGGGCCAGATGGGCCATCCTGGCCACTGGCCAGCCCAACGCCCCAACGACTCAACCGGTCAAGTTGGAGCCTTTGCTTGCGGGCCTGCGGCATTGGTCCTTGGAGCCTTCGCAGCAATACTACTTCCTACAGGTAATACAGTTAAGGGAGCAACGTGATATATTAGCTAGTATATTTATTTCAAAAAGATATATTAGCTAGTATACATGACGTGCATTCAGAGACTCAGAGTGTAAGCCGGTTAGGGTTATTAGGGTTGAGTATTGTGAATGTTTATTAGTCTTATGGCTTTGTTTGAGATATCTTGCTACTACTGTCATGTATTTGTGTGGTTTGATTCAACATATATTACTTTATGTATGCGTGCATTATCTGTTCCCGAATTATCCGTTTCCGATCCGAATCCGTCATATATCCGATCCGAATCCGTATCCCGAATTATCCGGATCCGTATCCGGATCCGGCTAGCCCGTATCCGATTCCGAATCCGGAAAAAAAATATGGGTTAGGATACGGGAAGAGCAATATCCGTCCGTATCCGACCCGTTTACACCCCTAGTGTGAGGGTAACGCCACGTGAATCGAAGTATTAGCCAGAGAAACCTCTAGCTTTGCTTTACAAATTAGGTTGAGCCGCACAGCATACGTCGTGCCAAGCAAATTTTGTCCTAGAGTTGGGCACAATTTTCTGGTACCTCGAGGACTCTTTTTGCAAAAGGATGTGTCCGAGCTTGGATGAAATTTTACGAAACCGCTTTTTTCTTTGGGGGATGGGGGGATTGTTGTTGATCATTCACCTCCTCTCTGATCGTTGTTTTTTGGTCCCACAGTTGGAAACAAGTCAAATTTAATATTTGATTTTGTTAGGGATAGATGCACGGCAAGATAATTGGAGACAAGATTTAACGTGAAAAAACCTTTGCGAGAAAAATCACAGGAAACAATGCACTATATCGCTTCAAGATTACAAGTATAAGGGGTGGCTTATATAGCCAAAGAGTCCTAATTGTAGAAGACTTAACACCTAATAAACTATGGATAGAATCGAAAGATATGATAGTTAAAGATATTGAGTTATCTCCAACAAACTTCCCCCTAACTCAAAATCTAAAACGAAGTTGTTTCCGTAAAACTCGAAAAGGTAATTAAGCACGAAGAATACAAGTGCGTTAAAAGTCTAAAAGACTATTGAACAAGGAAGACTAGAACAATCAAGCTAAACACTTGTAGTGCAAAAACCACCAAGGGTATGAAAGACTGGAACAGTCTTGTCCAAATGCTTCTAATGAAGTGAAATTGAGCAAACCACCAATAGATTGAGAGAAAACTTGGAACAGTCAATCCAACACAGCTATAACAAAGTAGATAAAGAATCTGGGTCTTCAATGATTCATAACCCAGTAAAGTCTAAGACTATGCAATTGACCTCCGGAAATAAATGCTCAATCATCATATGACATAAGTCAAGACATCACCTGTGGTGCTGTGTAGATAGTGAAGAACACATAAGATGGATTTTTGACATGCTCCATCTGGAATATAAAATTCGGCAAACTGCCTACTAAAAATCCATAACATGGTTGTAACTGCTTAAAAATGCTAAGATAAAGAAAAATTATCGTGCCATCAATAGAGTATAAATTGCAGTAGATCCCTCATATCGAACAAAGACAACAAAAAGAACGTTGTAGTATCCACGCAGAAGAAACTCATTCTTGCACTTGGAACCTTCATCTCAAACTGACATTGAAACAAAATCTTCACTAAAAAAACTCCGAATAGTATAATGCTACCATCAAGATGTCATCAAATTCCAAATAAACGTTGTCAAAACTTCTATAATGGTCAACGTATTCAAACGGCGAATGAAACATCAACATAATGGTGATGAAACACCAAATTCCAATAAACAGTGATAAAACACCAAAATAAATTATCCTCAACTGATATATTTTTTTACTAAAGTCTTCAAAACAGACGATGAATAAATTACCGATAATAAATATCGCATGAATTATAATGAAGTTTGACCAACTAGTGCTGGAGCCGCATGCCTTAAAACAATTCAATCCGGTTATCAGATCTATTTGGAGTCCGGATGAAAAAAAAAACGCGGAGAAACCGATGGGCTTTCTTTGAGCACGGTCACGAACTCACGGACAGAGAACTCCAATCACGCGGGTGCAAGAGCGAGCCTTCACGAGTACAGGCGAGCAGCAAATGGGGCGGCGTCGCCAAGTGCGGTCGCAGGAGGAGGCGAGAGGTGCGGCGGCTCGGGCGGGCGGCATCCGGAGCGTTGCGCCGAAGGCCAGATCGGTGCAGCGGCGGTGTGGCGGTCGAGAGGCGGATCAGGAGGATGCCCGGTGACCGAATGGACGGCGGCTGCGCAAACGCAAGCGGAGGACAGCGCCGAGCGCGATAAAGCGGCGGCGCAGATCGAAAACCCGGTATGTGACCGAAGTGCGGCGGAGGGTCGACCAATCTGGGCGCGGGTGCTGGCGGGCGTGGCGGCGCGTGTGGCCATGGAGGAAGCCAATGCAAGATGGGCGGGCGGCCGCGCGACACTGGCGGTGCGGCGATTGAGGCGTGGGCGGCTCGAAGGGCGACCGGCAGCAGATGAACTAGCACACGGAAGCCGAGGAAGATGAGACGGCGGTCGATGGCGCGCCGACGATGGGAGGCGTCTTCCGGACGCCGGCACGGATTATAAAAATGACTACCTGTAGAAAGGGAAAATTGTCATTGTGCCACTCTGGACATGTGGCTTCATCTAAATGCCATTATTAACGTGGCAATTGTCAAAATGCCACTTTCAATCCGTGGCAACTCGTTTCCATGCCATTTTAGAGTTTTTTATGCATTTACGGGATAAAAGCATGGGGAAATGACTTCTTTGCCCTCGCTACTGTGCACTCCCAAGAAATATAATATACACTAGAACACAGCAACAAGAACTCCAGAAAAACAAGATTATCCAACACGGAGTCATCGGTTCTCAGACAAAGGGCTAAAAAGGAGCGAAATACACAATTTGCAATTTCGCATCACGCTGCAGTCATCATATTGATTTCTAGCTTTACAATCCGGCTGTTAGGCTCGTGAACTTTAGCTCAGAAAAGAATTACGGATCTGCAAAGTTAACTACAAATCGGAAACGACAAGAGATTTCAGAATCCACAGCCTTTAGCCATTTAATCACCCAGAGATCTTATCAGGGAAGAAACAAGATAAATAAACAAACAAATCACCCAGAGATTTCAGAATCCACAGCCTTTAGCCATTTAATCACCCGGAGATCTTATCCAAGGAGGGGGGCGCGCGGCGTAACTTACCAACAAATCAACGTTCTCGGCACCAAAGCAAGCGGAGCCACCTAACTTTGCACCGATCCGCGACCTCCTGTTCCCCATCCCGAAATGTTCCAGCCGCGAATACCTCGCCCATTGCGCATTCCGGATAATCAGATGCAGACCAAAGCGAGCACAAAACCCATCAGCAATAGCGCGCAAGAAGTCCAAGAACAAGACGAGGTTCGGAAAAAACACGAAGAGACGGAATCTTGAATCGAACAGACACCGAGAAGGAATGGCGGCAGATCAAGAGAGGAAAAACGAGGGGAAAGAATTCGGCGGGGCTTCTTCTTGGCGTCGTACCTGCGTCGGTGGAAACTCCTAGGGGGGGGAGCTGGACGGGACGCCGCGTTTGGCGAGTCGACCAATGGGAGGGGAAGGCCGCGCGTCTTAAGCTAAGCCGTGGGGAGAAGGGTGAGTGACACGGTCGGTCACACGGGTGACGACGACCTCACCCGTAGAAAAGCAGAGACCGCGGCGGCGCTTTGAGATTCGCGCCGAGCCCGAGTCTAGCCCGATGCACAGTGGCGAGGACAAAGAGGTCATTTCCCCATGCTTTTATCCCGTAAATGCACAAAAAGCTCCAAAATGGCATGGAAACGAGTTGCCGCGGGTTGAAAGTGGCATTTTGGCGATTGCAACGTTAATAATGGCATTCGGGTGAAGCCGCATGTCCAGAGTGGCACAATGATAATTTTCTCCTGTAGAAATGGTTACCATGTTGTCTGTTTCCTCTCCATTCATGTCATTTTCGCTGGTCAAAGAAATCAAAGCAACAACTTTTACACGAAACCAAGAATATTTCGCATCACATGTATAATTCCTTTCATCTCTTCTCTTGGTGAAAGAGAGGTTTCCCAATGGAGACGCTCTTCGCTGCAATCGTAGGCGAACTTGCCAGCAGATCAGTCTCCTTCCTGATGGACAGATACTTGAAGTCGCCAGCGCCGTCCAGGAGGAGAGCCTTCGGGACTACAGAGGATGCTGCTTGACCAGCGTGACCGTCGAGGAGGCCGAGGGAGGCACATCACAAGCCATGCCATGCTTCAGCAACTGAACATTCTCAGACAAGAGATGTACAGAGGCTACCACGTGCTCGACACCTTCAGACACCAAGCACATGAAGAAGAACAAAGGGCCCAAGGTCATGAAGTGAGTGATGACTCCTTAGCCCTGTCTAAATTCAATCCTACCAAGTGCATTCGTTTCTCTGCTGGTAGTAGACATGGCACGGGAGAGTTAGGACAGGTGGTTGATAATCTAGGGGCCGTCATTACCAACATGATTGAGTTTGTTGTGCATCTGAAGAACTACCCTATGATGCATCGCCAGCCATATAGCACCTATATGTTTATGGAAAAGTGCATGTTTGGCCGTCAAATGGAGATAGAACGGGTTGTCAACTTCTTGCTGCATATAGAACATCCCGATGCTGATAATCTAGGTGTCCTACCGATCATTGGTCCAGGAAAAGTTGGGAAGAGCACAATTGTTGAGTATGTTTGCTGCGACGAGAGGGTACGCAATCATTTCTGTTGTATTATCTTTTTAAGTGAGAGCGATTTTGGAGAAGCGAAATCCCTCAGGGATGGAGTGATCAGACATAGACATAGCTCCTCAAATGAAGAAAGATTGCTGGTCGTAATTGAACTAGCTGGGGATGTTGACGAGGGTGCATGCAGAAGGTTATACTCCGCTTCTCAGAGCAGCCTTCCTCACGGAAGTAAAATCATAGTCACAAGTCGCTCGGACAAGATCGCTCAATTTGGTACGACGCAGGCTCTTCGTCTAAGATATTTGTCGCGAGAAGCATACTGGTACTTCTTCAAGGTCCTTGCATTTGGAAGCTCAGATCCCGAAGAGCAACCAAAACTAGCATCTCTGGCAATGCGAATGTTTGATTGGTATTTTGATCGAGAGAGATATAAGGAGTTCACTGGACCTTTCATAGATCTAAGCAACATGGCCTCCTCAGTTAGAGATAGTACTGTTGATGAGACTAAAAAGCGAGGCCTTCTTGAAGACATTAGAGTGAAGCTTGGAGCACCGAATCAACTTGTACCTAGCAGAGGTCCATGTGATTCTGGGATCAAGAGCCAATATATTTTGCTTGCGAGAAAAGCTGAAACTACTCGGTATTGTGAGCTTTACGATCAATGTCGAGTAGGGCTTTCTCATGAAGAGGACCCCAAAATCACCAAGCAAGATGTCTTTTCTGTAGATGATGCACCTCATGGGAAATTCGAGGTTGTGTGGTGGAAATCTCGCTTACCGCCCTATTACAGCTACATATATAGCTGTGAAATTCATGAGTTCAAGCATGTGACCACGGAAGATAAGATCTGTCAGAAGAGGAAGGTTTTGCGTTAGTTAATTTGCTATGGTTAGATTTACATTTTTTGTACATATGTATATAAATCACTAATGTTGTGATGAACGTTGCCGTTGTTTATTCTTAATAATGGAGAATGATATTCTACAATATATTTGAATTAATCTTCTTTCCTATATATGCTAGTGATTGCTTGTGTAATTCAATATTATTCATATCTGATAAAAAAATACGAAAACAAATATGACATAATGTAAACTCGTGGCAAAGCAGGGTCTTGTTGTTCCTCCTCGTGAGAAACTCACATCAAGAAGTTTGGTGTTCCAACTGTTGAGCGCCTCTTGCAGTTCTTCTAAAGTCTGTGTGCTAGTGCTACTGGAGAGAGAGAGAGAGAGAGAGACGTTTTAATCTAGACATATCCGAGAAGTGACTCACCGCCTGAACTTTAGCCTCCCCTGCTCAAGTACGTAGTAGCCTCGATCGGTACATCGCATCTCTCAGCATGCTCAGCTGCTGTAGAAATATCCCTTGGTTTGTGATGTGACGCCCCGCAGCCTCCTCGACGACGACCTGTGGCCAGAGTAGAATCCTTTGTAGCCTTGGTTTGGAGCATTTATTGATGAAGAAACCGATGGATCTATTGGCGAGTTCACCTAAGGCCGCAGAAATGAATATCTCGATTTGCCGGACTCTGTCCTCAGGAAGATTGTGTAACGGGAAATCTCGTTGCCAAAACTCAAGAGCAAATGAACAAGAACAGAGACAGAGACTGAGAGAGAGACAGAGGAATTATCATAGAAAATGACTCAGTCTCTTTGATCTGAGCACCGAAAAGTCAATCCATTCCATGAACATGATCTTTGACATTTGGGCTTCCTCTCTCTTGTAACTGCTGACCACTGTTACTGCTTTTCTTTCTTTCTTTCCTTATTACATATACTAGACTGATTAGTAACCAGTACAACTCTTGACTTTTGGGTCTTTGCTTGCTGAACCATCACCATCTGCTCATCTGTAGAATTTGCCGTGTAGCCTACGCTGCTATTACTTCCTTTAATTCTTCCCCTATTGCTATTTTTTTTGGTAAATTTGACTCACGTAATTGAAAAAGAGCCACATCCCTTACGCGGAAATGCCAGAATGTGACATATGTCACTTTCTGCACTTCTCTACTATGAAAGGTAACCGGAGTCACGGCCCCGTGACTGTGGTAGCGTGCCTTCCGCACTACATAGTTGCAACAGCGCGTGCTCCTGCACTCACCAACTTGTTCTCCCCGAGCGCAGTAGGAGACAGGTGTCACCTGCCACATCTTCGGCAGTGGGGGCGGGAGCAAATATACAAATGCATTTGCAGGGTGACTAGATTTATAAAAAAGAGATTCAATGATAGAAAAGTGATGATTTCATTATCTGTTCAGCCAGCTGTTGTAGGGGCTACCAAACAGAGGAGGAAATTACTATAGAGCCCCTAGTACTTTAAAATCTTTTTGAGGTACTTTTGTAATTTCACCCTCAGGCGAGCGATAGCATTATAAATAGCTTCCCCATGTAATAAAAACGTGGGTCAGGAATTAATAAAATTTGTTCCCTTTCTTGTATTCTTGTTGCTCCTCGTACCTAAGGACTTTCAGACCCATACTTCCTCAAGAAGGTGGTGACGAAGACCCTACTCTTTTTACTGTTTAGCTTGTAGCCACAACACCAGCCAAACTCAAACAGCATGTTGAATATCAGAGCCAAGAGCTCTCGAGTTCTCTGGTCATATACCACTCAAGTCTTCACACAAGAAGAAGCAACCTCCGCTTCCATTGCAATACTGTCTTGCACTATCGTGAGGGATTCAGCCTCCAAGAACCAAGATGGAGATGCTACTTCGTGCGACTTTAGGCGAACTTGCAACAAGATCGCTGTCCTTCTTGATCGACAAGTAATCGAAACAAGCGACACAGTCCAAGGTGGAGAGGCTACGGCAGATGCTGCTGCTCCGGGTTCAGGCCACCGTCGAGGAGGCTGAGGGAATACGTACGCATCACAAACCAAGTGATGCTTCAACGATTGAGTACGCTGAAAGAAGGGATGTACAGAAGGCTGCTATGTACTCGACACCTTCAGATGCAGAGCCCACAAAGAAGAGAATGGCAATGACCACGAAGTGATCAGTCGCCCCTTATTTCTGTCTAAATTCAATCCTGCTAAGCGTGTTTGTAGTGCTTCCGGCAGTAGACATGGTACAAAGGCGTTAGAACAGGTGCTTGATAGTACAGAAATGATCATTACCGGTACGAGTGAGTTTGTTGTATACCTGACGAACTGCCCTCCAATGCATCGCCAGCCATATAGCATGTATATGTTTTTAGAAAAGAGCATGTTTGGCCGTCAGACGGAAATGGAAATGATCATCAACTTGTTGATACTCTAAGGATCTTAGCGCCTATAAACGTGAACACCTAGATGCGGGGACTTAGGGGAATACCTTCGGGGTTTTGGTTGCTTGATGAGGATGCCATTCGGCTGTGTTCGCACGGAGAGGAAGCAGACGATCCAGACGATGGTGTTTCCCTTCCTTTCTTCCTGTGTTCGTCCTTCTTCTTACTCGGCGGTGGCCTTCCCATTAGCCCAGAGAGGATGAAGATGGCGATGAAGAACGGCGGCGGCCCTCCCGTCACTTCCCCACTCTAGGGTTAGATCGGATCTCGTGTGTATGTCTGGCACAAGTAGCAACGACGAATGTTGGTTTGCGTGCGGCCTTGTCCTTCTTTATATAGCGCGGGTGTGACAGGGGGCCACAACCAATGAGGGTGTTGCGCCCACAATCAGGGCGCGGACGTGGGTACGAACTCGGTCTCTGATCGAGCCGCCCGAGATCAACCCAACATTCTCCCCCCTTGATCTCGAATTTAAAACAACTTAACTTAACATTAATCCCACTCCTCAATAGATTAGTGCACAAAGACCAAGGCGTTGTAACAGCCAGTTATGTGCTGTTGAACTCAATGACTGTAGTACACCTTTCTATCTCAAAACGGAAACTTAGTCTTATGGGAGATGGTTGCTTATTTGACCCCTTACATCCAGAATCACAGGCTTTCCAATAATCTCATGCCGGCTACGTGCTCTCTGAACACATATGGTGGTAAGCCCTTAGTTAACGGATCCGCAAGCATTCGCTTGGTACTTATATGCTCTATTCTTATGGTTTGATCCTGGATCTTCTCCTTCACAATATAAAACTTAATGTCAATGTGTTTAGCAGCACCACTTGACTTGTTGTTATAGGAGTAAAATACTGCTGGCTCATTGTCGCAGTATAATGTGAGTGGCTTTTCTATGCTGTCCACCACTCTTAATCCGGGTATGAATTTCTTAAGCCATAGTGCTGCCCGGTTGCCTCATAACAAGCTACAAACTCAGCATGTATTGTCGACGATGCAGTGACAGTTTGTTTGGAGCTTTTCCACGAAATAGCTCCCCCTGCGAGGGTGAATACATAACCTGATGTGGATTTCTTAGTGTCTACACACCCCGCAAAATCTGCGTCAGAGTAACCCACGATCTCGAGAGCACTCGACTTTCTATACATTAACATGAGGTCTTTAGTTCCTTGCAAATACCGCAAGACTTTCTTAACAGCTTTCCAGTGATCTATTCCTGGATTTGATTGATATCTGCCAAGCATCCCGGTTACAAACGCTAAGTCAGGGCGAGTACATACTTGAGCATACATTATGCTTCCGATAGCTTAAGCATATGGAACCGATTTCATTTGATCGATCTCATATTGGTTCCTGGGATATTGAAAATTCCCAAACTTATCACCCTTAACTATTGGAGCAGGCGAAGCCTTACACGCATGCATATTGTATTTCTTTAGAACCTTTTCTAAGTATGCCTTACCCCTTTAGTTCTATCTCGGTAAATCTCAATTCCTAAGACATAAAATGCCTCACCGAGATCTTTCATTTCAAAATTTGAGGATAAGAAGTTCTTAGTTTCCAGAAGTAGATTTTTATCGCTGCTTGCTAGCAGGATATCATCTACATACAGGACTAGGAAAATGAATTTTCCATTCTTAAACTTAGCATAGATGCAATTATCTTCCTCATTTTCTTTAAAATCAAAACTTCTTATAATCTCATCAAACTTAAGATACCACTGTCTAGACGCTTGCTTTAGCCCATAAATAGATTTGTTTAGTCGGCATCCCATATTTTGTTTACCTTCCACGAAAAAACCTTTGGGTTGAGCCATGTATACATTTTCATATAGATCCCCGTTAAGGAATGCCGTCTTAACATCCATTTGATGTAATTCTAAATCGTAATGTGCTACAAGCGCCATGATGATTCTAAAAGAATCCTTTGTCGAAACAGGCGAGAAGGTCTCATTATAATCTATTCCTTCTCTCTGAGTGAAGCCTTTTGCCACGAGCCTTGCTTTAAATCTTTCAAGATTCCCTCTGGAGTCACGCTTAGTTTTGTAGACCCACTTACAACCTACTGTTTTGGATCCTTTAGAAATTTCTTCTAAGTCCCATACCTTATTTGCGCTCATGGACTTCATTTCATCTTCCATGGCTGCGAGCCACTTGGATGAATCGGGATTTCTCTTGGCTTCTTCAAAAGAGGTGGGATCACCCTCTATCTCTAATTCTTCACTTACATAAACTTCATAATCAGCAGAAATAGCTGATCTCCTGTTTCGTTGTGACCTCCTAAGAGGTTCTTGAGCAGGTACGTTACTCATATAGGAGGCTGCTGTGGCTCTTCAGGTGCAGCTGCAACATATTCTAGGGGCTCCATAACAGGAGCCTCAGGTACGTTAATAGCTGCACTGGGAGAGCTAACAGCAGGTGTTGCAACGACTGGAGGTGCAATGACAACAGGTATCGAGAAAATGGGCTCTTGAATCATCGGAGTTGGGGCACAGACCCGCTTCTTTTCAAGGCTTATTTCTCGGGGTACCATGCTCCCGCTGATCATTTCTTCTTCTAAGAACACAGCATGTCTCGTTTCTACAAACTTAGTGCATGCTGTCGGAGACGAGAGAAAGCAATACCCTTTTGATCTTTCAGGATAGCCAATAAAATGGCAACTGACTGTCTTAGCGTCTAACTTTCCAATACTTGGATTGAATACTTTAGCCTCAGTTGGACAGCCCCACACATGTAAATAATTTAGAGTGGGCTTCCTCCTAGTCCATAACTCATATGGTGTTTTAGACACCGACTTACTGGGAACCCGATTAAGAATATAGGCAGCGGTTTTTAATGCCTCCATCCATAGACTAATCGGTAAGGTAGAGTAGCTTATCATACTTCGTACCATATCCATTAATGTGCGGTTACACCTTTCAACTACTCTATTTTGCTAAGGTTCGCCCGGCATAGAATACTGGGCTACTATGCCATTTTCCTGTAGGTACCTTGCAAAAGGTCCAGGAAACTAGCCATAAGGGGTATGTCTACCGTAGTACTCCCCTCCATGGTCTGATCTTACTACTTTAATCTTTAGATCATGCTGATTTTCAACTTCAGCCTTAAATATTTTAAACTTATCTAATGCTTCTGATCGTTCTTTAATTGGGTAGATATAGCCATAACGCGAAAAATCATCAGTGAATGTTACGAATGAATCAAAACCATCCACTGACTTCACAGGAAAAGGACCACATATATCTGTGTGAGCAATTTCTAAAATTCCTGTGCTTTGTTTGGCATCTTTCTTAATTTGCTTAGCATATTTGCCCTTAATGCAATCAATGCAATGTTCTGAATCGAGAAGTCTAATGGGTGGAGAATTTCTTTTTTGATTAATCTCTCAATCCTCCCCCTCGAAATATGGCCTAAACGACAGTGCCATAATTTCGAAGACGTCTCACTTTCACTTCTCTTTCGCTTATTACATTCATTCTTCGATGAAGATGCATTCACAACATTCACATCATTACTTTGGGAAACTAAATAAAGCTTGTCTTGCATGAAGGCAAGACCAATATTGATATTATTGAATTGAATCAAACATTTCTTATTCCCAAAATGACATGTATAGCCATCATCATCTAAACAGGATACTGAAATCAAATTCCTCCTCATGGAGGGTACAACTAAAACATTATGTAAATGAAGAATGAAGCCATTATTTAATTCTAAGGGGAGTTCTCCGATGGCTTCAACTTCTTCCTCGACGCCATTGGCGACTCTAATTCTTCTTTCTCCTCTTTTCAGGATCCTCTTCGTACGGAATCCCTGCAATGAATTTGCAACATGGATAGTTGCTCCTGAGTCAATCCACCATGTATGAGTGGGAAAATCTAAGTACAGGGATTCATCTATGAATGTAATTTGATACTTACCATTCTTGTTCAGCTATTTAAGAAACTGAACGCAGTCCTTCATGTAGTGCCCCTTTTGATGGCAGTGTCTACATGTGTCTTTATCCACCTCTACTGGACCCTTGCCTTTGCCTTCATAAGGCTTCTGGCCAAGGGAAAATTTCTTATTCTGAGGTTTTCCTTTATTCTTAAAAGAAGGCTTAGACTTGCTCTGAAAATTGCTCTTTTTATTTGGAGATGACTTGAAATGATTGATATGGTCAAGCCTCTGAGCTCTAAGCCTTTCTTGTTCTTGAGCACACATAGCCATCAACTTTTCTATACTCTATTTTTCATTTGTGGAGTTGTAATTTACTGCAAAAGTCTCATATTCCTTGGGCAAGGAATTTATGATAAATTGCACCAAATATCCTTCTGAAATCTCTATTTCCATAGTCTTCAGTTTAGTGGCTATGTTGCTCATCTTCAGAATGTGCTCTCTAATGTTACTTTGCCCATCAAACTTCTCATTTGCAAGTCTTTGCATAAGAGAGTTTGCATACATCTTAGTAGAGCCGATGAATCGACTCGAACTTTGCTAAGGTATTCCTTAGCCCTGGCACATTCTGGGATGGCACCCCTTATACCTTCCACGATGGAGTTCTTAATCACCATCATGCATTTTCTGTTGGAATTCTCCCACTTCACACGCTCAAGGTCGTATGCCATTCTGATAGTAGCATTATTCTCAGCATCGGTTGCCCATCAGGGATCGGTTGGGGCTCAGTGGGACGATCATGCATAATTGCATAATCGATGTTTGAGAGTGCAAGTGACATCTCAATCTTCTCCCTCCAAGAGGGATAATTCCCCCCATTCAGGGGCTCATAGCAGAGATCAGACTTAGAACATTTGAAGTGTTCGCAGCTTCAAAAGAAAATACAACTTAATCAGAATACTGAAACAAAAGTGCATGAAATAATTCAACGTTGGTTTAATTAAAACATGCTCTTAACAGAAAAAATTTGTTCTACTTCTAAATCACCGTTGGGCAGAATTAGAATAGAACAAAACTTAAACTTAATTGTTGTGGCAAATTTTATCATCAATGTTGGTTAGAAGATAAAATTCCCACACTGAGAATGAACTTAATATAATTATTATGGCAAATTTTATCATCAACGTTGGTCAGAAGATAAAATTCCCATACTAAAACAAACTTAACATAATTTTTCTAATCAAATTTTCACGTTGGATCCAATTTAATCAGAAATATAATCTTAAACTTAGCAGCGGAAACATTTTTTTTATTTAGCACTTAAACTAATTCTTCACAGCAAAAAACACTAATTAAAAAGAAAAATTTTTACTGTTTTGTTCACTGTTCATGCCGAAAAATCGGCCCAAAACGGCCCAACGGCCTTCTTTTCGCGCCTTCCGGTCACTAGACCCAACAACCTGGGCCTGGGCCGCAAATCTCCTCCCCCGCCTGGGCCAAAAGCACCCATCCGGGCCGCGGACGATCTGCACCGTTCGATCAAGGCGGACGGCTGAGATCACTTGGGGCGGGGAATAAAAAACTGGAAATTTCGGACCCCCTTGGAAACCCTAATTCATTTTCTTCGCTTCAGCCCGAGCGCCTCGTCTCCAGCCCGCGCGAGAGAGAGAGACGAACGGAGGAAGCGGCGGCGCCGTCTGCAGGCCCTCTCGCCGGAGTCACGCTGTCACCTGAGGGTGGACGCGGCGCCGTCGAGTGGCCCTACGACGGTGCCCTAAACCGCACGCACAAAGCCGAGAAGATGAACACGGCGGCGCGGATGCGGAGCGGCTTCTTCCCGTGGATGCCGTCCACGACGACGAGCACGGCAAACCCAGGTAGGGATTCCTCATGTTCTCCCCCCCTTAATTTGATTCGGTTCTTCGGAATTTTGGGGGAATAATGAACTAGGGTTTCTTGATTTGGGGATAAATTCCGATCTAGGGTTCATACCTTAAAGCAAAAAAATTGTCCTTCCTCTCCTTCTAATTGCTGTGAACAATATCTACCCCAAGAGAGGCAAAATCCAAAGGTGTACTTCATCTAGGGTTAGGGTTTAGGCACTAGAACACTAGCTCTGATACCATTGTTGATACTCTAAGGATCTTAGCGTCTAAACGTGAACACCTAGATGCGGGGATTTAGGGGAATACCTTCGGGGTTTTGGTTGCTTGATGAGGATGACATTTGGCTGTGTTCGCACAGAGAGGAAGCAGGCGATCCAGACGATGGCGTTTCCCTTCCTTTCTTCCTGTGTTCGTCCTTCTTCTTCCTCAGCGATGGCCTTCCCGTTAGCCCGGAGAGGATGAAGTTGGCGATGAAGAACGGCGACGGCCTTCCCGTCACTTCCCCACGCTAGGGTTAGATCGGATCTCGTGTGTATGTCTGGCACAAGTAGCAACGGCGAACGTTGGTTCGCGTGCGGCCTTGTCCTTCTTTATATAGCGCGGGTGTGACAGGGGGCCCACAACCAATGAGGGTGTTGCGCCCCCGATCAGGGCGCGGACATGGGTACGGACTCGGTCTCTGACCGAGCCGCCCGAGATCGACCCAACACAACTTCCTGCTGCAAAGAGAGCCCCCTGGCAAACGAAATCTGGGTGTCTTGCCAATTGTTGGCCCAAGCAAAACTTTCAGTCTAAATGTGGCGAATATTGCCGTCTTTATATTGCTAATCCTGAGCATTTCAGATAAAGTATTGTATGATCAGTTTTTAGAAATGACGAGCTATCGTATGACTTAACTGACATTTCCTTTGTTCCTTTCCATCTCTTTATTTCTTCTGTATGCTGAACTCTAGAAATATCAGACAATGGCGCCTTAAATAGTTTTGCCCGGGAAAATTCTAATACAAATTCAATCTCTTTTTTTGTACTTAGTTTATAAATGGGGGTGATCACCCCACCTTTTAACACTTAGACAGAAAAAATTGGTTCTTATGCAATCCTACATGTGGATCACATATTCAATACTAATTGATTATGACATGAAACATCTCACATTTGCCAAGTACTCGTCACAACACTGAGATGACCACCACATGGTCTGACAGCTGGGAAGAACACACCTGTTGAGCATGCGTGTTCACTGCAACAAGAGGGTGTGCTATCACTTCACTCGTATCATCTTTTTAAGTGAGAGCAAATTTAGAGAAGAGAAATCCTGACCAGACATAGACGTAGCTCCTCAAATGAAGAACGACCGCTGCTCGTAATTGAACTAGCTGGGGATGTTCACGAGGATGCATGCATGCCGCGCAGAAGGTTATATATACTCCGCTTCTCAGAGTTGCCTTCCGCATGGAAGTAAAATCGTAGCTAGTCACAAGTCACTCGGACAGGGTCACAGAGTTTGGAACGACGTACGTTGTGTCGACGAGGAAGGCAGGGAGCAACGAGGAGGCCTGCTGGGTCTGAAGGCGACGAGGTACATGTAAGATCATGGTACATGATATATTTGTGATGAACAATTGGCGAGATTTTGATATGATGAATAAGTGGTAAAAAGAACAATTGACAGAGTTTGGAACGACGTACGTTGTGTCGCTCGAAACGCCGTGGAGCGCGGAGGAAGTAGCAAAACACGCTAGTCTTTCATACCTGTTTGTATCGCTGGCTGCTATTGATTTACAGCCGTTCATTTGCCTGGCGCAACACACAAGACATTCTATAGTTAAAGATAATACAAACACTTGGCACTGTAAAAGAGAGTTTCAGAAAAAAATTTCGATTTAAAGATTATTGTGGGATTTTTCTAGACATCCAAAGCAAAGGAGGTACTTTTAATACCACCAGTTATTTGTAGATATATATATAGGCCAGTTATTTGTAGATATATATATAGAGGCCCTTCAATCTCAGCAGTTATCTGTACATATATATAGAGACCACCTAACCAATTCCACTCTAAACAGACATTATAATTACTAGCTGGCAACCTGTGTATTCACACAGGCTAGCTTCTTATATAAAGTTTTTAATCTCCTTCTAAAAAGCTAAAGTAATTAAGTAACAAATTCATAGATTATGAATACAGTATTGAACATAAAATTTATTGAGTAGATTAAAGTTCTATCTAATTTCATTTTCGACTTTAATCACCAATGATCGAGACATGTCTAAATTCTACAACAAAGAAAGGTATCTGACATTCAAACATACAGTATCAAAAGACACTACTACAGAACGACACATCACTATCACTGTATCTGTGTCGGTTCTTAAGTTTTTCGAAAAAAACGATTGTGATAAGTAACCCGGAGGGTGTTAGTAATAATCGATGTCGGTTACGAGATTATAAGTGATTGTGATGTTGCCTTTGGAACATCCGAATCGGTTCTCTACTAAAAGTGATAGTGATGTGCACGATCATCACTATCGGTTCTTTTCATAGAAGTGATAGTGATGTGCGTGATCATCACTATCACTTCTATGAAAAGAACCGATTCGATGACCGTCACATCACTATCACTTTTTAGTAGAAAACCGATTCGATGTGCACATGGTTATCACTATCATTCTTTTTATAGAAGCGATAGTGATGACCGTGCACATCACTATCACTTGTTGAAAAGAACCGATTCGATGTGCTCGTCTTGATGTCTAAAGTGATGGCCGTGCACATCGATATCGCTTTTGAAAAGAACCGATTCGATGTGCTTCGCTAGGTTATATATACCACTCGACTTGAACTCTTCTCTGTTTTTGCTCTAGAGGAGATTTCTCATACGCCATCCGAGAAAATAGCTCATATTGTGTGGTTGGAAGCAATAGTTGGGTGAGAAAATTTGAAGTCCTCATGGGTGGATATTAAGAGGGCAAAATTGAAACCCTATCTTGAGGAGATTCCCTCTTTTGCCCTCTATTGCGGTTTTCTTCAAAATGTGAGCAGCAATTCTTTAAACCCTTCAATTTTGCTCGGTAATTTCAATATGTCGTCAATAAAGTTTAGGTTGCCTTTGGAATTGTGTACGTGCTTTCAGATTTCACACTCTTTATTTGACAAGCGCATATCTATTTAATTTTGTAGTGCGATATATATATGGAATTATTATTGCTATCATGTAGTAGCTGTTATTAGAGTTTAGGCGGCGTAACCTCGTCTCCCGTTAAAGGGTGCTTATTTATAAATATGCTGAGCGAAGGGCATATTTATAAGTGAGCGATCTCGAATTGTCCACGTTTTTGGACAATTCGAGGATATATGGTTCGAAACAAGTTCTGGTGTGTTGTACAACCGAGTAGATTTGGTAGCGTCTCTCCGTGTTCTCCGGATACACACCCTCTTGACTGTTGTCGAGGCGTGTATCCGGAGAACACGGCGAGATGTCTTGCCAAATTTTCTCTGAGTTGTACAACGGCTTAGAACTTGCAACCATATATCTCGAATGGGATTAGACCTAACCTATTTAGAGATTAGGAGTCATCGTTGGTACCCTTGATTTGTTTAGTTGTAGTAGAAAGATTTGCAAGCTCTTGCACTAGCTATATAATTAGATTATTTGATATCGTTGTTGATGTTAAAATTTATGTCTCTTATGTAGGAATTGGAAGCTTTAAACCGGGGAAGAAGCTAGGTATCGATCGTGATTACATTTATATATCTTGGAACACATCCACTATTTTGCAAAGGTAATATTAATTGAAATGATGTCTCAATATTTAAAATAGCTATAGCTAGTTGTCGCTCGATTTTCCTTAATTTATTGTGCGAAATTTAATTCGGATGGACCATGAGGAATGGATGTATCGGAAAAGCCGTGTGAGTGCTGAATTTCAGAGGGGTGTTAAGGAGTTCAAAAAATTGCGAGAAGGCGACATGGTGAGGAGGGTGTAAACTTCATATATTGTCCTTGCATTGATTGCACCAATCGAGGAGATTTAACAACTCATCTCAAATTGAGGACCACGATTCGACGTGGCCGTGAGGAATTACACATGTTGGATCCATCACGGGAGGCGGTAGTACCCTCCGATATACAGCGAAGATACGGTGGAACCGGATGGCGAGTTGCTGACTGATATGTTTGAGGAGGATAATTTGGAGCAAATGTTGCGGGATGTGGAGGTAATTACGGAAAGAGAGTTTGAAAAGTTTAAAAGCTTGATAGAAGAGCGATGCCAAACCGCTGTTCACGAGTTGCAAAGCGAATACACGAGTTGGGTTCGGTCCTTGCATTGTTGAATCGAAGGCAAAACACCGTTGGGCGGATACAAGTTTCAATGCACTACTAGTTCTTCTATCGGATCTGCTTCGGAGGGAAGCGAGTTGCCAACAAGCATTTATGAAGCGAAGAAGCTACTATGTCCCATGGGAATGGAAATAGAAAGGATACATGCATGTCAGAATGATTGCATCTTGTCTTGCGCACATCGGGGAGCTGACGTTTGTCCGGTTTGCGGTGTGCCCGGTACAAACAAAAGGAGAAGCGTAACGACAAGAAGCGTAAGAGCCGGAACAACGACGGTGAAGAGGTCATCACTAAAGGTGCACCGCCAAGGTATTGTGGTACTTGCCCATCATTCCCGTCTGGGCGGTTGTTTACAAATCCGAGAGAGGCAAAATTGTTGCGTTGGCATTACGAGTCTCGAAAGGAAGATGGCAAGTGAGACACCCTGCCGATTCGGCTCAATGGAGAAACATCGATTGGAAACATGAGGAGTTTGGTGCGAAATGAGGAACATAAGATTTGGGTTGAGTCTGAAGCGGAATGAATCCGTTTGGTAACATGGCGATCCCCACAACACTGGCGATTCATTGTGTATCTACAACCTCCCTCCTTGGTACAGGCATGAAGCGGAAGTATATCATGATGTCATTACTAATCTCGGGACCCAAACAATAGGAAATGATATTGATGTGTACCTTGCACCATTGATCGAGGATTTGGTAAAATTGTGGAATGAGGGGGTAAATCGTGTGGGATGCGTACAAAGAGAGCATTTCACTCTACGGGCTATGGTATTTTGCACCATAAATGATTTCCGGCCCTTGGTAATTTGGCGATTCTGATCTGAAAGGAGCCAAAGCGTGTCCTATTTGTGAAGAGGAGACCGAGAGTCTATGGTATCGAATTCCAAGAAAATCGTATATGGGTCACCGTGGGTTTCTACCTCGAAGTCATCGATCTAGTAAGATGGATGACAAATTTGATGGGAAGAGGAAGTCCGTTCGCACACATGACCTATGAGTGGAAGCCAAGTATATTCACGTGTAGAGGATATCGATGTTCAATCGGAAAGAGTCAGAATCTGTTAGTCCTAGGACCATTTGGAAGAAGAGGTCAATATTCGGGACTTACCGTCTTTGGAAGGAGTTAGATGTTCGGCATTGTATTGATGTCATGCATGTTGAGAAGAATGTCTGCGACAACTTGGTTGGCATCCTGCTGAACATACCTGGGAAGACCAAAGATGGTGTCAATGCTCGTCGCGACATGGCCTACATGGGAATCAGGCCCAGACTTGCAGTGATAGAGGAGGATGGAAAAGGCCCGTACATCCCTGCTGCATGCTACACCCTGTCCAAGAAGGAGAAAGAAGATCTCTGCAAATGTCTCCAAAGTATTAAAGTTCCATCTGGCTACTCTGCGAACATTAAGAAGCTTGTGTCTATGGATGATTTGAAGTTGTTGGGCATGAAGTCCCATGACTGCCATGTCTTGATGACCCAAATGCTCCCAGTTGCAATCCGAAATATTCTCCCAGAGGATGTCAGGTTGGCAATCACAAAGTTGTGTTATTTCTTCAATGCGATCTCTGCAAAGTTATTGACCCGATGTACTAGACAACTTACAGTGAGGTGGTGCAGACTCTGTGTCACCTTGAGATGCATTTCCCACCGTCGTTCTTTGGCGTAATGGTCCACCTTGTTGTTCACCTTGTCGAGAGATTAAGATATGTGGACCCGCTTTCCTCGTTACATGTATCCGTTAAGAGGTACATGGGTATATTAAAGTCGTGCGTGAGGAATCGGTTGAAGCTTGAGGTAGTATTGTTGAAGGTTATGGGGTGAAGAGGTTATTGAGTTTTGCGTGGACTACGGGTAAAGACAAGCAATCGGTGTTCTGTATCTCGTCATGAGGGCAGACTTCTTTGGTAAAGGAACCGTTGGGTCCAAACTAATGAGTCAGGTTTGATATGTATTGCAAGGCGCATTTCACGATCTTGCGAATAAGCGAGGTTCGTCCATACATCGAGCAGCATAAGTTGATATTACGGAAGAGAATCCACAAATGGATGAGCTTTCCATCGCACAAGAACACAATGATCGATTCCTCACATGGTTCAAAGAAAAGCGGAGGTCTCCTTCTTGAGAATGTAAAATGGTTGGTGACGGACCAAGATTTAATGTCTGAGACATGGCGAGTGCGATATTAATGGTTACACCTTTTACACTAAGAGTCAAGATGCCAAGAGTCTTGTCCAAAAGCAGTGGTGTGAGTATAAATGCTTTCTCGATGATCATCACTCAGCAGTCTCCCCAACCGCAATGAACTCCTACTATGGGATGATCGAAGAAATTTGGGAGCTCGATTACGGAATATACCAAGTTCCATTGTTCGATGTAAGTGGATACGACTTCCACATGGAGTGAAGGTCGACTAGAGAGGCTTTACTATTGTGGATCTCAGATGAGACTCGCCTACAAAGATGATCCGTTTGTCCTTGCGAAGCAAGCAACTCAAGTCTTTTACGTGCGCGATCCGGCCAATCCAAGGTTGCATGTCGTTCTTCATGGCAAGAGACGGATCGTAGGAGTTGAAGATGTTGTAGATGAAGAAGAGTATAACCAATTCGATGAGATACCTTCATTTGCAGATGGGGCTTGTCTTAGCGGGGATGACGACACACATGGAGCCAATTACATGCGAGTAGATCATCATGAAGGGCAATATTGTAAATAATTGGACTATTATAATGTATGTAAAATAGTATTGTAAATCCAAGGTGATTAATTGCTGTTTGGAGGCTTCGATATATAGAAATGCATGCAATTTCTCTTTATGCCTACACTTTGTGCCATAATTTGTGAAAGAAAATTCCATTTGACGAAATTATTGTTGGGAAAGCTTGTAAATAGTCGAAAGTTCATTTCTGGAAATTTTCGTATAATTCCAGATTAATTTGAAAAAGTTTTGACTTTTCTACGCTTTACGCACAAATCATGTCTACGAAATGAATTTTGGCATATTTCTTGAATGAGGTCGCTTTTTCCAAAAATTATTTTATGAAAAGTTTTGTAGTATCCTGAAATATGTTTCTGCAAAATTTCTAATAATTTCAACAATGTATGACAAAGTTATGGCATTTTCTCTTTTTGATGAAATGCTGAAAATTCAGAACTTGCAGATGTCTGAAAAGGAATAGTGCAATAAACTACATCGATTATCGGTTTTATTAAAAAAGTAATCTTGACGACTAACATCGTTGTTCTATTAGAAAAGTGATGATCAAGCATCGA
This sequence comes from Guadua angustifolia, assembly GCA_036346375.1. Taxonomy (NCBI): domain Eukaryota; kingdom Viridiplantae; phylum Streptophyta; class Magnoliopsida; order Poales; family Poaceae; genus Guadua; species Guadua angustifolia. The sequence goes on from CM070512.1 coordinate 55,834,387, forward strand.
TGTCGGTTTTATTAAAAAGTGATACCGATGATGGCTATCGATGTCGGTTTTCTTAAAAGAGTGATACTAATGATGAAGCATCGATGTCGGTTTTCTTAAAAGTGATACTAATGATAAAGCATCGATGTCGGTTTTAGTAAAAAGTGATACTAATGACTAACATCGATTTTCTATTAGAAAAGTGATGATAAAGCATCGATGTCGGTTTTCTTAAAAGAGTGATACTAATGATGAAGCATCGATGTCGGTTTTCTTAAAAGAGTGATACTAATGACTAACGCAATTCTTAAAACCGGCCCATAACCATTCAAGCAACCAGCTTCCTCGCCGCTTAACCCTAACCGCCAGAGTGCCCTAGCCGCCCGCCGTCGCCGTCCGCCGAGATGCCTCCCTACTGTCGCCGCCGCCGCCGAGGCGCCCCACGCCACCCCCACACCGCCGACGCCGAGCGCCCGCCTCCATGCCACCGCCCGGTGCCTGCCTCGCCTCCCTTCGCCGCCGCCGCCGAGGACGCCTCCCGCCCGTCGCCGTCGCCGAGACACCCCACGCCACCCCCACCGCCTCTCCTCGGTGGGATTCGATCTCCCGATCGCTCGTAAAGACTCGATTGTTTTTGAGTGCAATGTTGATCGTGCCGCCATCTTCACTGTCGCCGTTTGCATTTAGCTCGCCATTGTCTCCGTAAGTATTTTATACTACATGCCTTATTCTTTTAAGTGAATGCAAAGGGCGATCTATGTGTTTGACTTGGGGACCTTGCATGAGGGCTTAAGTGTTCTGTGAGGATATCTCGGAATGGAATAGATGATTTGTGACAACAAACTTGTGATTTGGTATATATACATAATTGTGATATACTTGGTTAGTGTAATTGTCATTCACGTTGAAATGCTCATTCGAGAATTTGCTCACTGTCATTTTCTTTAGTTCTTGCTTCTTGGTAATATTCAACGCTATATTCTTTAATTGCTTTGTCTCAATTCAGTTCATTCAAGTGTTCGTTCAGTGATGATTCCATAGATTGCGAGGCTAATTTCTATCGATAAAGTAGTTGAAGTGATTCTGAACTGTGCATGTTTGATGACATTTGATCGATTAACTTAAAACTGTCAAGTATTGAATTGAAATTGTGGAAAGGTTGTCACAAATCTATCTGTTTCTCGTCTATTGTGGCGAGGAGGGCCTCTTAAGGCAACCCGACATCTCGAGAACACTCTAATAATCAACTTGAGCTCTATGTTAGTTGATTTATTCATGGTAATCTTATACATGTTCATGTGTATGACCTTGAGTTTCTTTGTTACATCTTCATCAAAGTCCTTTTCACATACATGTCTTGTTATGAATTATCTAGTCCATGGTTATTAACTGTACTTGGAAATATAATCATGTTAAAATTGCTAATACCGCAAATTTACTTCAACAATCCAGCCTATGTGTTTGACTTGGGGACCTTGCACGAGGGCTTAAGTGTTACGTGAGGATATCTGGGACCGAATAGATGATTTGTGACAACAAACTTGACAGTCTGGTATATATACATAATTGTGATATACTTGGTTAGTGTAATTGTCATTCACAGTGAAATGCTCATTCAGGAATTTGCTCACTGTCATTTTCTTTAGTTCTTGCTTACTGTTAATATTCACTTTTAGCATATTACTTTTGTTTAGACATGTGTTTACTTTCAACATATTACTTTTGTTTTTATCTCGGCATATGTTAGAGTTTAGGTTGCGTAACCTCGTCTCCCGTTCGAGAGTGCTTATTTATAAATATCTTTGGAATAGCATATTTATAAGCGACGATCTCGAATTGTCCACGTTTTTGGGCAGTTCGAGGATATGTGGTTGGGCAAGTTCTGAGCTATGTTGTACAACCGAGTTGATTTGGTAGCGTTTCCTGGTGTTCTCCTGATACACACCTCTTGACCTATTGTCGAGGCGTGTATCCGGAGAACGGCGAGAAGATCTTCTTGAAATTTTCTCGGGTTGTACAACGGCTTAGGAACTTGCTCGAACCACATATCCTCGAATGAGATTAGGACCAAACCTATTTAGAGATTAGGGGTTATCGTTGAGTGCGTATTTAGTTGTTCAACGGATATTGCATGTTATGTAAACACTAACTTGACCTTCTTGTGTTGCTATTCTTGCATTAGTACATTAATGCTCAAATTCTCTGTTGATGTTGTGAAATCTGAAACTTGTTGGTGTAAGTAGCTTCAAATTGCTTTCTCTCATGTCACACATATGACCTTATCGAGATAAGAAAACTCAAAATGTCGCAACTAGAGATCGGCTCGTCGCTGAACAGAGTAGAAGGTCTTCTTGAGGCGAGCATGGTTCCAATTACTCAAGGGCGAGTAAGGTGAGGAAGACCCGAGGACCAAACAAAGGGGCTATAGGGAGAACGCCGCAGTTCTCCGCTTCAATGCTACGGGGTGCAGACGGGCCCTCCTAAGTACATGGGGCGATACTGGTCATTTCTTGGCCAATTGGTGAGGAGAGTGCCCATAACAATTAAGGATTGGAGAAAGGAAGTCATTGTTGAGCGTAAGAATCGGTTGTGGGGCGAGGTTAAGAGTAAATGGATTATAGAGGAGGACGATGAACCCACAAGGACAGCACGCCTTGAAGAGGATGGGTGTGGCCTTGAGGCACTTCAAGACCCTTATGCACAGAGTGAGTACGTCTTTGAAAGGCCGTACACCATTCGAGAAGTATCCATTTGTGACCCACGATGTTTGGGCGGAGTTCACGAGGATGAAGAATGCGCTGAGGCAGAGCGGTGAGAGAGAACACCGCTGTCCGAGGCTTAACACGCATCCGCACCACCTCGATGCAAAGCGGCTATGAGGGAAGAAGGCGAGTGGGCGCGACAAGCCGAGGAGTGCGCTCACTCCGGGACGGTGATGCCTTACTCCCACATATCTGAGGAGCGGGCACGCCACTGGGTATTAGCGAGGACAAAGAAAACCCCTGACGGGCAGCTTGTAGTTGCAAACCCTGCTACCGCTCAAGTCGTCTCTACCATCGTAAGACATCTAACTTAGTACAATACAATTGACCCAACTTGTTGTATTTCAAATCTAATTCGTACTCGCTTATTACAGGAAGAGGTAAGCCAGCGAAAAGAACAGGGGACCTTCCTGAGCCAAGGGTCGCAGGACATCCTGTCGTCTGCGATCGGGAAGTCCGACCATAAGGGGCGGGTGCTTGCCGTAGGGGTGGGACACACGAAGAAGTCCTACTTTCAACATGACGCTGCGAGTGCCGTATCAAGGTCATGGTAGGCACGTGAGGAGAGCCTCAAGGACACACTAAGGGAGCAGCTGAGGGAGGAGATTAAGGAGGAGATGAGGGGGGGAGATGACACGACGTGAGGAGGAGATAAGAGGGGAGATGATGGCACGTGAGGATCGTCTGAGGGCGAGATGATGGCGATGATTTCCCAGAGTCAGAGCCAGATGCCCTCGACTCTCATGGAGAAGTCTATGCCCGACCTAGCAACAAGGTTCCAAAAATGATAAGACCGGTCCCGGTGAAGGTAATAATTAATTTTCTGAGTTAAAGCTACGAGTGTAACTCCGCAATGTTTTTCCTCAAGTTGTACACTTCTTGCGGTGCTGCGAAGTGCCGACTCACCATCATGACGGAGGATGGATTTCCGTCAAGGTCTGCACACGGGTTGCATTTCCATGCAACGAGACCGACCTTGTGCATGGTCGGCTGTGGGAAGGGCTACATGAGGTGCGGTGGACTCGCCCACGAAGACTTCTTATCACATGTGCTCGATTTCCCCCCAGCGAAGATATCACCACTCTCGGGCAAGCACGCATGTCGTTCATCAAGTGGCCGACGGCGGGTGTCGTCTTGGTCAAGGTAAAAAGTCCCTCCACGTCTTCTCTACCATTCCAATACTACTGCAGTAAGTTAAATATATGCGTGCTTCGTAGGTTCCTCCTGCGCCTGCTCCTGCGTCTGCGCCTGATCCTGCTCCTGCTCCTCCGCCTGCTCCTGCTCCTGCTCACATGCTCGATCCTGCTCCTGCTCCTGCGCTTGCGCCTCCTCCTGCTCTGCTCCCTTGAACCCACAGAGGCCTCCGAGACTCCCGTACAACCACAAGAGGCCTCCGAGACTCCTTCCGCCAAGAGGGCAAAGCTGACAGAGGCCACAGCGCCCCTTAAGGTACCCGAAAAGCCCACTGCCCCGACCTCGAAGACTCCTTGACCCGAGAAAAGAAGAGTCGGCCACAGCCACAGGCACCTGTATGATTATAAGGCCTACGAGCATGGAAAGCCCCGATTGCATCGCCTGGTGAATGATCTAGGCAAGTGGACTCGCCTCCTCCATGGATGGTACCTTGATAAGGTGAAGGGGAAGAGCGTCGAGTCGACTTCAACGTGAAGTATAAAATGGTACATTTTCACCGTGAGGAGCATGGAACATTCCCGTCGGTTTGAGGATCTATTCCGTGTGTACCAAATGAAAGCCGTCGATATTTCTACTTTACGATCATGGACGCCGTGAGTATCACACCATATAGCTTGCGCTCATGACTTTTATAGGATTTTGCATTATGTTTTCTCACATTCAACACGAGTTGCGGGATAATGAGACAACGAGTAGTGATTTAATCTACACGAAGTTGGGTTTGTCGACCCGAGCTTGTGTCTGCGATCCTGTCTAGGCTTCAACCGGGGTTCGTTGCTAGCTACATCAAGGGGTATTGCAAGTCGAGTCGAAGAAGGACTTCATTGTATTGCCGTACGAGGAGTAAGTAGTACTTTTGATTCAATTACTTATGCGCACTTAAAACCGTATGTGAACTTATTTCCTTGCACTACATTTTATTTAATAAGCAACCATTGGGTTCTACTCGTCCTCGTTCCGAGTGAAAACACATCTACACATTTAACTTCGATCGAGAAGAGAGCGATGGCATCTGTGATCAAGCCTCCTTTGCGTAGTAAGCGCATTATTGAAACCTAACACATCGAGGAATTTAACTACGTTTATTTTTTGACTCAATGGTGCTCTCCAATGTATGTAGGGTTTCTCGGACTATGTCGATGAAGGAGGGCCGCACGACGACAAAAAGGGCAAGACAACTGCAGATAAGCGATTTAAGGTCAAGTGCCTAGCATATATATGATTAATTTTTTGACATCTAATCTTCGTGGGCTGAATTTCTTTTTCTCTCTTGCAGTGCCATCAACAGGCAGCGGTGACCATTGCGGCTTCTATGTCATGCAGACATGCTCATCGTGATCGGCAACTCACAACTTTTCCTAAGGTATATGTACGTGCATAATAATATACTTAGCCTTTTACATAGAAATTTTGAAACTGAAATTAATATACTCATTTCATTTTGCGGAAGATCAATATCCCCGAAGAGTTTAGACAAACAAAGCACTCAACAATTTACGAGACCACTTATGCGATGGTCTTGGTTAGAAGTTATATCGAGGATGGCGGGTTTAGAGATCCCAAGCATCCTACTAGTCCATATGAAAACAATATTAATAATATATGTCAATTTGATATGTATCGGAGGAAGTCCATGTCTTGATTGTCAAGCATGTTTGAGTTGTATATTGTGAGCGACTATGATATATATGTGTTGTAATTAAAGCGTTTACATTACGTGAATGTGATATATGCATCCCGTGTTACGTTACGTGAATGTGATGATATATATTGTGCATTACGTATTGAAATTTAATCATGCTTTTTTTTGGAGAATTTGCAAAATGGCACACCCCAAATGGGTCATCAAAATCGGTTCTTTAAGGGAAGTGATTATGATGATCCCCTCATCAGAATCGGTTCTTTAAGGGAGTGATTCTGATGACCCGTCATCGAGAATCGGTTCTTTAAGAAAAGTGATTCGATGATGACCGCCATCGAATCACTTTTCTTAAAGAACCGATTCTCGATCACGGTCATCGAAATCATTTCCTAAAGAACCGATTCGATGAAAGTCATCGAATCATTTCCTTAAAGAACCGATTCTCGATGACATTTTATCACGATCGGGTCAAAACCGATTCTCGATAGCTCCACCTCATCACTATCTAAGGACATCAGATTGCCACTAGAACCGATTCTAATGCTAAAAAGAACCGATTACGATGTGCCGCTCGTAGTAGTGAGAGCAACACAAAACATAAGGTAGAAAGCCTCAACCCAATTAATTCCTAAAAATATTTCTTTGGCATGTAAAGATTATACAAATTTTAGAATTATACTTCCTAATTTATATGTATATAAATCAAATTTCTAATTTTCATTAAATTTTATTTATGATTTTTCTCTAAAACTAAATTTTCAATTTTTATTTAGTTCTTATTGCAAATTTAATATGTTTGGAATTTCAGTTTGGAATTCATACACAAATCAAATTGCCTTGACATGGAATCTTCTTTTCTTAAAAAAAATTTATGTTTGCAATTCCTATACAAATCCAATTGTAAATTTCATTTGATTTTCTTCCTATTGTTAGGTATTTTCGAATTTACTTTAGAAATTGTATAAAATCAAATTGCTAGTTTTATTTTACTTGAATTTTGTATTGTACTTGATGTAGAGTCTTTATTTTAATTTAAATTTTGATAATTTTATTTTATTTGTCCTTCTAAATTTTATGTTGTGCTCAACATAGATATTTTGTTTAATTGATCTAAAATTTGATTCCTAATATATATTGTAACATCCCAAAAATTTCAAAATAGTAAAATTGAAATTTTAGAATTTCAAAAATGGAATTGAGTAAACAGTTTAACTAAAACCAAGATTTTCTTTTCAAATATTATCTTTTTCTCCATTTTCTAGCTTGTCAACCAAAAGAAAAGAACAAATTGCGACATTAAAACTTTTTGGCCCAAAATAAACAAACTCTGAAAATGAGTGGGAACATAATCTTACTTTGAATTTCCATCTTTTCTAAGACTTTTTCAACCATAATAATTATTCTTGAATTTTGGGTTTAAAAGAAAAACCAATAAAGGAAATGAGTAAAAGAGTAAAAGTAAGATGGTAAAAGATAAAAGTAAAAAGCCAAAAAAATATTAATTCATTAAAAAGTCCCATCACATCTTTTCAGCTGTCCAAAATTTTTTAAATGATTTAGGTAGAGAAGTAAATAATAAAGTGACATGTTTTAACTTCAAAACAGTGTCATGACAGAATTTTTTCAAAATAATAAAAGCTTATATCTCACTGATAATTTTAACATGTCTTCCTCATAACATAATTAACCCCTGGTAAAAATATCAAAAATTAATAATTACTTTTATTGCCGTTTAAAATTCGAAAACAGAGAACTTGAAAATCTGAAACCTGCAGAGTAAGAATTAATATAAAATAAATATGCAATATATTGATCTGAAAATTTTACTCAAAGAATCTAAGCTCACATCAAGCTCTCCCAAAAAGTTTCAGAAACTGCTGAATCAATTTTCATTCTCAAATAAAATAAAAACCGAAGTGAACAAATAAAGCTATCAATACTGTCGGAATTTCTGTAATAATTCTGTAAAGTATTTTAATCTGAAAATTTTACAGTGGAGTAAAAGAGGTCTCCAGATTAGCCAGTAAAATTTTGAAAAATACATAACGATGAATGATATCTCATATTCCCATTCAATGCGTTTGATCTCATGCTGTCCAATCAGCTGAATTAGGTGAGCTCTCTTTTCCTTCACTGGCAGAGGGCCCTTTTCTTCCACTCGTTACCCTCTCCACCGCGCAGCACTTTAATCCATCCTGCCCAAGCTTCTCCTCACGCCACTCTCCTGCCACACTTTCCTGTCCTCTCCAAAATAAAGCACAGAAAGAACAACTCTCTCTCTCCCCACAAGAACACTCATCTTCTCTCCTTCCAATCAGCAGCAAAAACCTAGAATCAGTTCATGCATGCTATATCATTACGATCCCCATAGCATGAGCATTCTATTTTCACAACCACTTTTCGCATGCATGATTGTTTGGGAGTTTTAGAGAGGAAGGTGAGGGAGGTGCTGTGGTGCGCCAGCTTCGTGCACCAGCCACCAGCTTCACCCTTGGTTAGGCATGCACTGCTCCTTCCTCCCCTCCAGAAGCATCAGCCAGGTCTTGAGCCGAACCGAAGTGCAGGGAGGAAAGCAGCACCATTGAGCTAGCCGTGAGTTTTCTGTCGCCTCATCTCGCTGTTGACCTCGCCTCCAGCTCTTGATCTTGCTTCTCTAACTTGCCATGCAGCTTGCTCAGTTCATGAATCCTGAACCTTCTCCTCCGTTCTGCATACAGGTGCAACCGGCAGTGCCTTGTTCCCCTTCCCGGCTGTTCACTGGTGGTCTTTCCGCCCTCTCTGCCAATCCCTGCAACTCGCCTTTCAGCTGCCTCCAGCCCAGCCCAGCCGCAACGCCATTGTTGCTTTTGTGGAGCTCTAAGGTTTGTGAGGATAGGCTTAAGTAATTTGGCAAGAAACCTTGGCATAAGCAACACTATGGCGCAGTGGTTAAGTCACTAGTGTGACTCAGGAGGTCCTGCGTTCGATCCTCACATCTGCACTTAAATTTTTTTTTCTTATTTTTGCTATGCACAATGAAACACTTATAACTTTTGCTGTGAAACTCCGATTAATGCAAACTCAATTTGTGGATTTGAGTTACTCAGTAAAGATTCAGAATATGCAATAAAAAGTCATATATTGCTTGCAGCAAAAACTTTTAATTAGAATTTGAATGAAAGTCACCTTTTAGGTAATATGAAGCAATTATATGTTTCCTTGCTCCATAAATCATGAAATAAATAATACATGTTCCTGCAACCTCAGATAACCCATTTCTATAAAAAGATTCAGATTTAAATGTATTTTGTATCAAGTATTGATTGTGAAATACCTTAATAACATGCAAGACTCAAATGGTTAAAATATGTATCAAACGAGCTCAAAATTTAGTGAAACTAGTTTAGTTGCACTTCTGGGATTGCAAAGATCGAAAGTATATAAAAATATGTAGATTCTACCTTTGTTTGCATTAGCTACTTGATAGTCGAACGTTCTTCGCGCAAAACGTTCGTTTGATCGCAACTTTAGCAAACGGACCTTAAACTCGACAAAACCAACTCCTATGACCTTGAAATGATATGCCTTAGCTTACCATGCAAAAATAATGTCAGTTTGATCAACTTTGAGTTAAGCTCATACTAAGCCTAAATCACTATTCATTAGAAAAACACCTTAAACGAATGTGAAATATCGCGGAACCAACATTAAAACACTCTTAGGGATATTCCCTAATAATCCCTGAAAAATGGTTAGATTATCCCTTTCGGTGTAGTCGCAACTGAAGAAAGAAAACTGAATCGCAATAGCGCTAAAAATGTGGTCATATAAGCCTTTTCGGCAACCCATAAAATATCTTATATACATGCAAAATAGTGAAAGAATAGCTGAGTAACATTCTATGATACTTATACTACCATGTTCTGGAAAAATATCTCATTTATAACCTTCTTATCATATAAAACTAGTTGCTGCAAATACCTTAAGTGACCACAAACTGCACATTTTCAGAATCACTTAAACACTTTTGGTGGCTTGTAAAACTACTCGGCCAAACATAAAATTTTGGGGAAATGATCCAGAATCATACCCCAGTATAAGGATAACCAAAATATAGAATAACATCTTAATTACAACTTGCTTAACATATGAAATTCATTAGAGCAAACACCCTAAATAATAACGATATCAAGATTATGGTTTAATGAATAGTTGAATTCGGAAGTCTTAAAACGAAACATCAGTAATGCAAGAACCATCACATAATCAAGTATTCTCAGCCAATAACTCAAAATTCTAGATTCAACATATAGGAATTACTTCCATACATGAACACTTAAGGCTAGGTACTATTCATGCATAATACTACAACGAGTGACTTCTTCCAAACTAAATAATTTTTGCATCTTGAATTTGAAACTACAAGTAATGAAATACATAAATATAGCCTCTTGAATTCATAAACAACTTCATGTAAACTCATAACTAAAACTTTTGTAATCAACAAGCGAAAGCAAAACATTTACGTAAAGGGGCTTATTATACAACAAGTGCTAACGAAATCGTTATGCAAGAGATTAATTAAGACCTCAAAATCAGCATGTTCTTCTTGGTAAGATTTAATTTAGCAATTTTATCTGATTTCTTTTATCCCATTTTGATTCGTTGTTATTTGCTTTTGTCTCGGTTATTATTATTCGGCGCGTAGAAGACGATATCTCCGATTCGATTAACAACGACAACGATTACGATCCGGATTATATTCCCGATGAAGAGCAACCAGGCAAGCACCTCCTTTGACCATCTTGATCCCATATTTGCAATGATATTTTGTTTTATCAAAACTATATGCATGCGTGTATGTTTTAAACTTGTTATATTGTGGGTGATGGTAGTTAAATCCAATTGTTGCATTCCCATTACCTTGACATTTGAATCACTGCCATTGTAACCTAGTAATGGTGTAGACAATAATTAATGTCACTTGGGTAAAACTTGCGAGATTAACATATGTATATGCTTAGACTTGCTCATTAGATTGGTTTCAAAATGATGGGAGATGTTTCAACTACATTGAGCAAACTTGTTTAAATTGAACGGAACCGAGGTATGGTTTCCGTGTATCTTGGTAAAATCCAACTCAAAACTTATGATTTAGACGTGGGCGAGTTATTACTTAACTTGAGGCGTGAAATGGACCTCACGCGTAGTTAGGGGGAGATCCTCGCCCGGGTCGATTAAGGACCGAACTTGATGCTATCACCTAAGTGTTTGGTGCAACCACATGTGCTAGTATGGGATAGCCTAAACTCACTAGATTAGTTAGAGTTTAGCCTTGCACATTGGTAGGCCGAAGTAGTATGGACGATCCGATGTATCGAGTCGTTCTAGGTGCTCCCTTCACCGAGGTGTCGGGGCCCAAGCATTCCAATACAACGGTGCATGCCTTGCCATGGGGAGAGTTCACGATGGGGCACCATCGGTTCAGGATCTTCGAATCGTGGCAAGGGTTCAACATCACCGTCGTGCCGTGCAAGGTTAAGCTTTAACTAGTTGAACGGTTTCGCAGCAGCCTAGCAAATCGATGCAGTGAGTATCACGAGGCATGGTTGACATGATTGCTAGAATGTGTCATGTGGGTAAAGTGTACACTCTCTGCAGAGATTAAAATCTAATTAATTAGCCGTGCTCGCGGTCATGAGCAGCTTGGGAGAATAATGTCAAGTATAGTCTTTGTTTTTGCTAAAACTTTTGGAAATGGTGTTGGAATGAGTTGGTGGATTGGGAAGCCAATGGTGGCTGTGTTTTTACTTGTCATTTGCAGCCAAGGAGGGCTGTGAATTGCTGTATATGAACTCTACTTACTGTTATTTAGCTTATTATTAAATGCTCTTTACAAATTCGTTACCGTTTTATGAATCTTTTGCTTGCAAACAAAATCTGCCTTATGCTGAAATGAGACTAGTGTAGAAGCTTAATTCCTTGTTCTAGCCTGCATTTACTGTATTTCCATACACTAAAGTCTTGCGAGTACATACGTGTACTCATGGTTGCTTAATCTAATCAATATAGACGAAGGTACGGAAGAGTGCCCCGACGACTCTTGCTTTGCTCCGGGGTTCGACGATCATGTTGACGGATGAACTTGGGCTTTTCCAAGTCGGTTGCCTTTGGGTTATTGGATGGGCATACCGCTGTCCTACTTTTGGTATATGTTAAATTTCCGCTGCAATTTACTCTTTGACATGTAATATTCGGCCGGTCGGCTACTACTTGTAATAATAAGTAGTTGTAATAGTTGTAGTTTATGTTTATGCTATTCCAACTGCTTCGATTCATGTGTATGTGTTGCGATACATCTCGAATGCGGGATATGTGGGTGCTAGGCGTTGATCTTGGGAACTAGCACTAGACACATATCCGGGTACTTGGAATTGTTATCAACAATCAATGCATACACTCGTGCAACCGTCGTTCTTCGGCTATTGCTTGTGCTTTCCTTGGAGAGTGCGGGCGAACCAAGGTCCTGAGACGGATGGCGAATGCTATGCGTGGATGAGTTGGTCTCAATCCCAGTATGGTTGTTCGGAATGGAATCGAAACTCCCATGGACGCGTAAGTGTGTGCGGTGCGACTATGTGGCTCATATTTGTTTGAGTGAGGCCATTTAGTCAATACTCCGTGCACGGACTTTTGGGTGGCGATGAGCATACACTTAAATGGAGTATGGGTGTCACCTCTAAGTCCAACGACGTGTGAGGAATCGATTCATATTTCCGGGTGCCCACATATATGAAATCTTATTTTATTTTTTATTGTGAATTTACACATTTGCGAGATCCTAAACCTAAATATTTTCTATTTTTTGGTAGATTTTCATTGGAAAATTCAATATTTTTGTCAGTTCACTTGGCAAACCATATACATATCAAATCACTTATGACTATTTTATTTTTATTCTGAATTTGCAATATTTGTTGTGTGATTGATGTGGTATGTTTTTCACTTTTAGGTTGGAATTTGTATAGAAATCCAAATGTTATTTCCTATTTTATTTCTATTTATCATTTCAGTTATTATGGATTTACTTTAGAATTGATATGGAAATTGAATTACTAATTGTTTTATTCTGATATAAATTAAATTTCATTTTATTTGGCATGTACTATTTCTTTTGATTTTCTAATTTTGATTTAATTATCATTCTAAATTTTACGTATTTTTAGATGTTAGTTTGGAAGTCTTATGGAAATGGCATTGCTGTTTTTCGTTTCGTTTTTAGTCCCGATTAATGTTTTATAGATGTTACTTTGGAAGTCAATCGTACGGAAATCAAATTACTAAATTTCCTTAATTTTTATTCTGAAATTCGGTTTTTTGTTTTTTTATATGGACTCTTTCTTTTAATCTGATCCGTTATAACTTAGATCTACTAGATGGGTAACTAGATCTTTTTTGTTAATATGAGAGCTTTCTCTGTCCACTTAGTATAGATAGATAGATAGATAGATAGATAGACATACTAGAAAAAAAGTCATCTCTACTATTAAAAGCCCAGTTGAAATGAAAAAAATATCAACGAGGCAACTGTACCCTCGTCTCTACTATTAAAAGCCCTGTTGAAATGAAAAAAATATCAAGCGAGAGTGCGAGACAGTTTTCATGCCCACAGTTCGTAAGTGGGGTGCTACCGGTTAAGAAAAGTAACTACGTGGAGAAAGGAGAGGTGTTACGTGGAGGACTAAATTAACCTTTGGGCAATTGGGCTTTTGCGACTTAGCTACGTACCGTGAAGACCGAGATGCACATGTTACGTGTGGAAATAAAAAAAAATATGACCGTTTTCATTCCCACAGGAATATAAGGAAATTACCTCGTTCGAAAGTGGTTAAGAAAAGTAGCCAGCGACAAGAAGAAAGGAGATACGTGCAGGACTAAATTAACCTTTGGGCTTTGTTACGTGTGGACCGTGTTCTCAAAAGTCGAAATGTATCCTCTCCATTCATGTCCATTTCGCTAGTCTTCCAGTCAAAGGACCAAAGAGTATTTCGCATCACATATACTATAATTAATTCCTTCCATCTCTTCTCTCGGTGAAAGAGAGGTGTCCCAATGGAGACGCTCTTCGCTGCAATCGTAGGCGAACTTGCCAGCAGATCAGTCTCCTACTTGATCGGCAGATACTTAAAATCGCCGGCGCCGTCTAAGGAGGAGAGCCTACGGGGTCTACAGAGGATGCTGCTTCGGCTTCGCGTGACCGTCGAGGAGGCCGAGGGGAGGCACATCACAAGCCATGCCATGCTTCAGCAACTGAACATGCTCAGACAAGAGATGTACAGAGGCTACCACGTGCTCGACACCTTCAGACGCCAAGCACATGAAGAAGAACAGATGGCCCAAGGTCTTGAAGTGAGTGACTCCTTAGCCCTGTCTAAATTCAATCCTACCAAGCGCATTCGTTTCTCTGCTGGTAGTAGACATGGCACGGGAGAGTTACAACAGGTGCTTGATAATCTAGGGGCTGTCATTACCGACATGATTGAGTTTGTTGGGCTTCTGAAGAACTACCCTATGATGCATCGCCAGCCATATAGCACCTATATGTTTATGGAAAAGTGCATGTTTGGCCGTCAAATGGAGATAGAACGGGTTGTCAACTTCTTGTTGCATATAGAACATCCCGATGCTGATAATCTAGGTAGGACTCTAGGTGTCCTACCGATCATTGGTCCGGGAAAAGTTGGGAAGAGCACACTTGTTGAGTATGTTTGCTACGACGAGAGGGTGCGCAATCATTTCTGTCGTATTATCTTTTTAAGTGAGAGCGATTTTAGAGAAGCGAAATCCCTCAGGGATGGAGTGATCAGACATAGACATAGCTCCTCAAATGAAGAAAGATTGCTGGTCGTAATTGAACTAGCTGGGGATGTTGACGAGGGTGCATGCAGAAGGTTATACTCTGCTTCTCAGAGCAGCCTTCCTCACGGAAGTAAAATCATAGTCACAAGTCAGTCAGACAGGATCACTCAGTTTGGAACGACACAGGCTCTTCGTCTAAGATATTTGTCGCGAGAAGCATACTGGTACTTCTTCAAGGTCCTTGCATTTGGAAGCTCAGATCCCGAAGAGCAACCAAAAATAGCATCTCTAGCAATGCGAATGTTTGATTGGTATTTTGCTCGAGAGATATATAAGGAGTTCACTGGACCTTTTATAGATCTAAGCAACATGGCCTCCTCAGTTAGAGCTAGTACTGTTGACGAGACTAAAAAGCAAGGCCTTCTTGAAGGCCTTAGAGTGAAGCTTGGGGTGACGAAAAATCAACTTGTACCTAGCAGAGGTCCAAGTGATTCTGGGATCAAGAGCAAATATATTTTGCTTGCGAGAAAAGCTGAAACTACTCGGTATTGTGAGCTTTACGATCAATGTCGAGTAGGGCTTTCTCATGAAGAGGACCCCAAAATCACCAAGCGAGATGTCTTGTCTGGAGATGCTGCACCTCATGGGAAATTCGAGATTGTGTGGTGGAAATCTCGCTTACCACCCTATTACAGCTACATATATGGCTGTGAAATTCATGAGTTCAAGCATGTGACCACGGATGATAAGATCTGTCAGAAGAGGAAGGTTTTGAGTTAGTTAATTTGCTACGGTTAGATTTACATTTTCTGTACATATGTATATAAATCACTAATGTTGTGATGAACGTTGTCGTTGTTTGTTCTTAATAATGGAGAATGATATTGTACAATATATTTGAATTCTTTCCTATATATGCTATTTGCTTGTGTAATAAAGAAAGACTTCTTTTTATATCTACTCTTTGTTTACCTTCGAGTCTTCTTTATATAATAAAGAACCCCCCGCACGAACAACTTGAGTGTCCTACCAATTAATGAAAGTTGGAAAAACTACACTTGTTGAGCATGTT
This sequence comes from Guadua angustifolia, assembly GCA_036346375.1. Taxonomy (NCBI): domain Eukaryota; kingdom Viridiplantae; phylum Streptophyta; class Magnoliopsida; order Poales; family Poaceae; genus Guadua; species Guadua angustifolia. The sequence goes on from CM070512.1 coordinate 55,849,874, forward strand.
TGCTGCAATGAAAGCGTGTGTAGTCAATTTGCACAGGCCATAGTTGATTTTCTATCAATCAGGAAGTCAAGCTATGATTTTTTATAGCTAGTTCCGTTGTATTGGGAAAATTTGCACAGGGCCACAGTTGATTTTTTATAGCTAGCTCGTGTAAACTTTACATCTCCCTGGGAGCATATGTACTATGATCGTTTTGATATATATATAGCTAATCTCACGTCAACAGAGAATCTGTAGCGTATGTCGTGGAGAATTTTATTCTCATTGGGTAAGATCAAATTGCTTAATTACCAGCAAACCCGAACGTCACAAATTGTAGCATGTTGATGACGATGTACGGAGTCGCCGGTAAGAGGCAGTAGACAAAAGAAATTAACAGCTTTTTGCTAACTTCGTCTTTTTATGTTGCTTTTTCTTCGAGTGGCTCTGCTTCCCGCGACCCTGTGGCATCGCATCACTGTAGTACGTCCCTGTATCAACAGTACTGCAGCTCGCCCCTGTAGCCTCGCTCTCGCCCAGTTTAATTTTCTTCTGCGACGCCGGCTGCTCTCCGTTTCTTCTTACACTATATATTTTTAGATGAAGGAAGCTTTATTAATTTCAAGAACATTACATCGAGGAGATACAAATTCTTGAAAAAAATCATACACACCACTACAGAATACCACATCACTGTCGGTTCCAAACTGGCATCACTGCAGGATATTGGAACCGGCAGTGTGTGATCGGCAGTAATAGTCAGTTTGTAACACTGCCGGTTCTAATTAGAACCGGCAGTGATAGTGTAATTCCAAAAATCACTCGACAAAATCAAAAAATAAATTTATTTGCACCTGGACCGATCTGTATTTACTACTACGCACGCGATTTACGCGCGAAATACACGCACGTGCGGTTGCTAGGATTCGAACCTCTGACCTGCAGCTTCACGTAAACATCCCTTACCATCTCACCTAACACTCACTTCTTAACTACTATAAGATATATATTCCTTTTATCCCCTCGTATCCGAAAGTTTCAACGATTATTTGAACATTTAAATGACTTCAAATAAAAAAGTTGTCAACTACAAAGTTGTAGATCTCATCGGTAGGGGCAAAGGGCAGAGGGCGGCGGGACTCGGGTGAAGGACGGACGGAGGGCGGCCTGGGTGGCGGCGGCAGGGCGGCAGCGGGAGGCCTGGCCGCCTGGATCTCGAGGGAGATGGGGAGTGGAGAGGACGGGGGGTGGTTGGTAAGGATCGGTCGGATATCCGAATAAATTTTGCCGGTTATATCTGAAAAAAGATTTGGAATATTCTAATCCAACTGATAGTGATCTCACGAATATGAAACCGAATCCGAAATAAAGTATCTGAACCGATACCAAATCTGAGAACTATCCGAAAAAATTATCCGAATCCGATCCGAAGATATCTGGTCGGTCGGTCGGTCAGAAATTATCCGATCTGATTACACCCCTAGCGACAGCTGCAGTTCATGAGATGACGGCTGGATTCGCTGTTGGTTGTACGACGCAATGAAACACAGAGAACGCAAGAGTGGAAAAAGAAGATGAAAGAGGGAAACGAGTGAAAAGAACTAAGGAAAATTTGAGAGTTTATACTAGGGTTTTCTTCTATGAAAAGGGACCTTTGTGCATGTTATGTACCTCTAATTTGGTAAATAAATCAATGAGTATGGATTCCGATCTATTAGTTTTTGTTCTTTGTGTTTTTCGTACAAATGCTATTTGCTTATATCCCTTTATCCTAGATTGATTCTTTCGTTTTGTTGATTATTTTATTAATTCCTAGAGTTAATAAAAACAAGAAAAAATAGATGAAAGTGTTAGTTTGCACCAATTCATACTCTGTCTTCGTGCGCTCGATCCTTCGTGTACTGCAGTACAGGTGGTTCTTTATCTACCAGATGAATGTGTTTACTGCAGTAATATGGACTATATCTCTTCCATGCCCTCTGTGAATGCAATATGCCTTATCCATTTTACAAAACATTTTTTTTAGACATTTTCCTTTTTATAAGCCATATGTCAGTAGATTTAGTGCCAGTTTACCTATCTTGTTCATTTCATTATCTTTCCTAAAATAATCATCTTATATTTTCCTAAGACTTAATTGAAAGGCATCGCCGCATTTTCCTAAAATTCAGTGCTACACAAATAATCATCATTCAACTTCTCAAGCACTTAATTCAAAGGTATTGCATCATTTTCACTATTTGATTTTCATTGAACATAGCACCTTTTTAACCTTCTTGCTGATCAAAACACGCATTATAAAATAAAATTTATAACTTGATGACTGAATTTAGTTGGAAACAAATCAAATTTAACATTTAATTTCCTAGGCTTTGTAGAATATTCTGAGTAAGAATTTATTTCAGAATTGTGAGTTAATCCCAAAAGATTATAAAAATGACTAGCTGTTAAATTGGTTGCCATAATGCTACTAGTCAAGAAAAGTAGCTAGCGATGGGCAGAAAGGAGATAGCGATGAGCTTTTACTACCATTTAGACTGTTTCCTCTCCACTTCCTGTCAAGGAAATCAATGCAATGACTTTGACACTAAACCAAGAGTATTTCGCATCACATATATAACTATTATCGCTTCTTATCTTGGTGAGAGAGGTTTCCCAACGGATACATTCTTATCTGCAATCGTAGACAAACTCGCCAGCAGATCCCTCTCCTTCTTGACCGACAAATACGTAAGCCGCCAGCGTCGTCCAAGAAGGAGAGCCTCTGGAGACTACAGCTGATGCTGCTCCGTGTTCGCGTCGCTGTCGAGGAGGCCGAGGGGGGGCACGTCACAAACCAAGCAAAACACAGACATAGAGCAGATACATGCAGTTTCTTCAGATACATGCGGTTTCTTCAGAGTTTCTTCCCTGTGCACAGAACATAGAGCAAAGCAAACACAGAGAAGATCAAAAGATGGTGTTGCCAATCCTGCGTAGGTTTTCTACCGTTTTTCCTTTTCTTATATATTCTATGGATTACAACCAACTCTGGATAACAACCTTGCATTCAGATTTCTTTTACCTGACTCAACTCTGTATCTGTAACCAAAAACTATTCTACTAGGGCAACTCACGCCTTACTGTTCGCCATCTGGCAATGACTAAAACTCTTCTGCTGAGACTCCCAGCACCATACGGCATCAACTACTGAAGATAACAAGATTCCAGACTTACCAAAACATAAACTGAAAACAAACCAACCAAACCAACCAACTACCAAACTTTGAACATCAAGATTAACTAACAAAATTTTCTGCACATGTATCAAAGTGTAACACATGGTATCAAAGCTTTGCCCGAATTAATCAGATTTATGAGAAGATTTGTAAAGCATCAGGTGGCATAAAATCAAGATCGATGTCGGTAACATGGAATCAAGTAGAAAATTGATGGGGGGAGAATATCAGCAATATGTGAAGGAGGATATCCTCGTCCAGCAAGAGTTAATTGCTGCTTTTGAAGAGGATAAACTGGAAAAGATGTCTGATGAAGAATGAAAGGTTATAGAGCAGAAGGCTGTCCATACAATTCATCTATGCCTCTCCAATGAGATAGAATACTTGGTGATCAAGGAGAATTCACCGCATAAATTATGGAAGGACTTAGAAGAATTGTATATAGCAAAGTTGCTAACAAACCGATGGGTGCTAAAATGACAATTGTATAGGTTGCGCTTGGAGAAAGGTACATTATTCGTTGACCATCTCAATGTCTTCAACAAGCTTATCATACAGTTGATTAGTGTGGATGAGAAAATTAAGATGAGTGATAAATTTGTCATATTGCATCATCACTACCATCATATTAGGAGCAATTGGTGATGAGTGATAAATTTGTCATACTGGCATCATCTCTACCACCATAATAGGAGCAATTGGTGATGAATATTCTTGTCGAAAAAGACACTCTCAACTTCAACGAGGCAGTTGTATATCTACTGAAGGCAGAGTCCTTAAAAAACATCAAAGTAATCAAGAATTGGCTGCGATAGGTGTTGCAAGCAAAAACAAGAGTTATTGGAAGATGAATGATAAAAGCACAGGCACATGTATATGCTATCTATGTGGCGAGAAAGGTCATGTGATAAAAAATTGTCCGAGATTGAAGCAAATATAAGGTGCATGCTCAATGACGATAGCAAAAGATGATTCAGATGTATATATCATCAGTCAATCAGGTATTTCTCATGGATGGATATTAGATTGTACTCACTATACAACACTCGCATTGCAAGTGGTACTAAAATTATAGTCTCAAGCAATCTGACAAGATTACGAGTTTTGGTGCCACGCAACCTCTTAGAGTACTACGCTTACTAGCGAAGCGTATTGGTACTTCTAGGTAAGCACATTTGGAAGCATGTATACAGATGAGTACCCAAAGTTGGCATCAATAGTCATGGACATGGCCAGGGAGAGTGGGAGACGAATGTGTGCTTCATTGGAGCAACCATCTTCAGTGGACTACTGAAAGCAAATTTCAACGCTCCGTTCTGGAGCATGGCTCTTGCAAGCATCAGAGAATTCAAGCAGAATAATCTCTTACTGTACGGTGCAAATCGTGATTTTGCTGATCGTTGGTGTACCCTAAATTTTTAAGGGTTAGATTTGAAAATTACTTAGAGATTTGATGGTTTGATTTATGCTCATCTCATAGATTCCATTCTGTATTGGTTGTACCAGTAATTAAGTTGAGTGGTACTAAAAATGAAGCGAAAGCAACGTGCACTACTAGGGAATGGGCTATCACAAGCGGTTGGGGACATGAACCACCTGTAAAAGCTTTTACAGGTGGTGCTTTTACAGGTGGTTCATGTCCCCAACCGCTTGTAGATCTCTAGAAGGGGTTCGGGACACGAACCGCTTCTAGAGCTGGGGCTCCAGAAGGGGTTCGTGTCTAGAACCGCTTCTAGAGACCCCCTCCGGCCTGTTGCCTACGAACCGCTTGTGGTGCAGAGAGCACAAGCGGTGCGCAACTAACCGTTTGTAATAGGCCGTTTGTGAAGGCCGATTCTGTAGTAGTGGTGGCCTGCATATTGTATCTGCAAACCCAATAAACTGCAGTTGACTTCCAACTATTCATTACTTGTTGGAACACAAGGCTAAAGGTCAGCACCAGGTGAGTCACTCTTTTGCCCTGTCTGGATTCAATCTTGCAAAGCGTCATGAATTTCTATGGAAATGCAGCGAAAGCAACGTGGCCTGCATATTATGTCTGCAAACCCAACAAGCTGCAGTTGACTTCCAACTATTCATTACTTGTTGGAACACAAGGCTAAAGATCAGCACCAGGTGAGTCACTCTTTTGACCTGTCAGTTGACTTCCAATAAGCTGCAGTTGACTTCCAATCTTGCAAAGCGTGTCTGTTTGTCTAGTGGCAGTTGTCAGACTGCAAAAGAGCTGCAGCAAATTATTGGAGGCCTAGAAACCACCATCCGAGATGTGAATGAGTTCCAACGAACGAATAAAATTTAGTTCTTTTTTTCTAATATTTTGTGTACACAGTCTTAGCTCCTGTTGATTCGTTGCAACATCTTGTAAGGACCATAGAAAATTCAGATCACACAGTTTCTCTGAGCTCTTGGCTTTATCCGTTTCAGTACCTTCCTAGCTTCGGTGAAGTGAGCTTCCCTAACATGGAGACATTTTTCTCTGCAATTTTGAGTGATCTTACTAGTAGATCCATATCCTTCCTTATCGAAAAATTCTTGAAGCCGATTGCTCCAACCATGGAGGAGAGACTGCAAGGCCTGCAACGACTGCTGCTACGAGTTCGTGCCATCGTCGAGGAGGCAGAAGACCGGCACATCACAAACCAAGCGATGCTGCAGCAACTGAACATGCTAAGGAAGGAGATGTATAGAGGGTATTACACCCTTGACGCCGTCAGATGCCGAGCCCACGAAGAAGACAAGGCCAAGGATCATCAAGTGAGTCACTCTTTTACGCTGTCTAAGTTCAATCCTGCCAAGCGTGTTTGTTTCTCTAATGGCAGTGGCCAGAGTTTACAAGAGCAGCTGCAGCAAGTGGTTGGCAGCCTAGAAATCACCATTGAAGCTGTGAGGGAGTTTGTTACGTTCCTAAATGGATGCCCTCGTTTGTACCGTCAGCCGTATAGCATGTATTTGCTTTTGAACAAGTGCATGTTCAGCCGCCAAATCGAGATGGAACACACCATAAATTTCCTGTTGCAACAGGAGACTCCCGGTGCTGAAAATTCGGTGTTCTACCGATCATCGGTCCGGGAAAAGTTGGAAAGAGCACCCTCATCGCGCATGCTTGTGACGATGAAAGGGTGCGTAGCCACTTCTCTCAAATTTTGTGTTTTAGTGGAGATGACCTTAAAGATGGAAGTGCAGTGACTGTAGGAGATGGAGGTATAGTCAAGCATCAAAACCGTAACGTGGATGGAGAAAGGACATTGATCATCATTGAACTAGTAGGGGATATTGACGAGTGTGTGTGGGAAAGGCTGTATTCAGCTTCAAAAGATCGCGTTGCAAGTGGCAGTAAAATTATAGTCGCAAGTCGATCTGAAAAAATTGCTAGTTTTGGAACTGCACAAGCCCTTAGAGTGCGATTCTTTACTCCAGAAGAATACTGGTACTTCTTCAAGGTGCGTACGTTTGGAAGCATGGATGCGGAGGAGCACCCAAAATTGGCAGCAATAGCCATGGACATGGCCAGGGAGATGAATGGGTGTTTCATGGGTGCATCCATCTGGAGTGAACTACTGAACACAAATTTTATTCTCCATTTCTGGTGCATGGCTCTTGCAAGTTACAAAGAATTCAGGCAAAAGAACCTCCTACTGCATGGGGCAGAGTTTGCCGATCCTTGGCAGGTGGTGAAACCGATATATGTTAGAAGAGTAAACAGAGGTTCTTCTGAATATTTTGTGATTCTTGATAACTATCAAATAGGTTCTGCGCAGACCTTGGCTCACAGCTCTGCTCAAAGTGAAGCTGAAGGTCCCAAGGTGAGTGTGCAAGATCTTTTTTGTGGAAGTGTTAGGCCTCAAGGGAAATTTAAGGTACTTGCATGGAGATCTCACCTGCCACCTTACTACACCTACATGTTGAACTGTGAGATACGGAGGCCGCAGCGTATGGTCGCCAGGAAGAACGCTTTCAGAAGAATAATTAGTAGCTGACAATCCTTTTAGTTTTATGAAAGCTTAATTAGCAGGCGATCTTACTATCTCCCAATTTGATGTATGATGCCAAATCTGTAATTTAGAAGCTGAACATTTGTGAAATGAAAACATTATACTCATCTTCTCGGAAAGAACAAGAATGTTCTCCTAGTATATATATAAAAGAGAGGACACACTAGTCCAACAAGGCTCCAAGCTCATGCACATTTCTCCAGCAAAATACAGAGACATCAGTGGAGTAGATATCAGGCCTATTGTCTGTACTAAAATACTTAACTTTCCTGTTTCCCTTACTTTTTCATGATGTTCCTCAAGGAAATTTGAGGTTCTTGCATGGGAGCTCACATAGCATCTCACAACATCTAGGTATTATAGATGAAGGGGCTTCCTTCCTTAGGGTCGAGCCTTCCCTCCACGCCGGCGCAGTACCCCCTCTCTCTCTCGGCGGGCCAAGGCCATGGGTGCTGCCTCACGAAAAGTGAAGAAGAACAGAGAGAGGGACTAAACGAGGAAGTACGAGTTGGAATAAATTTGTAGATCGACCTCGAGAAGGCCTACTCACGGCCTCCCACCTCACACAGCACTCCCACCCGACCTAGGGCCAATCGATGGAAGCAAGCAACTACGAGAGCTGGGGTGAGCGGTGTGCACTGAGAAGCCCTAGGCGAAGGTGGCGAGCCGCCGGCAGCGACACAAGACGACGAGGAGGAGGCGACGCGGCCGCCGAGCGGAGAAGCTTATCGCTATCGCCAAGGCCATGCGCTGCTTGGGTGCATGCGCTGCTGCTTAGCGGCAACTTCCATTTGCCGATTTGGGCAGCTGAAAACAAAGGATAGAGTTGGACCGTGCCGTGCCTCTGCACGGGCCAACTGGCTTCAGCCGTACGTCGTGCTGTCGTAAAATTTAATTATTTTTGAAGTCCGTAGTTTTTTTTTGTATGTGATGGCTACACATGTAAGTTATTATTTCAATGAACATTGTTTTGCTGGATTTTGTGTTTCATATGGAGCATGTCAAATACTCATGATGTGAGTTATTCGATATCTATCAAGCGTCAGATGTGATGTTTTGGCTTATGTCATTTAATGATTAAGCATTTGTTTCAGGAGATCAGTTGCACAGATTCAGACTTTATTGGGGTTATGAATTGGTGAAGGCCCATATTTTTCGTTTGCTTTGTTGGTAGCTGTGTGTTTGGATATACTGGTGGTTTGCTCAATTTTGTTTCGCAAGAAGTGTTTAGATTGACTATTCTAGTCTTTCCCACTTAATAAGTCTTTTGGACTTTTCAGTGCATTTGGTATTTATAGTGTTCATATAATTACCCTTTAAGGTTTTTGGAGTCAATTTCATTATAGATTTTTGAGTTGATGGGAGGTTTATTGGAGATAACTCAATATCCAACTTTTTGTATCTTTTGCTTTTATCCAAATAGGTTGTTAGTCTAAATCTTCAACAACTCAGACTCTCTTTTAGCTATTTAAGCTACCCCTTTACATATGAACTTGAACCATTATAGTGAATTGTTTTCTGTGATTTCTTTCTCGCAAGAATTTTTTTTCATGTTAAATTTTGTCTCCTGTTTTCGCTATGCATCTATCCCTAACATAAACTTCCTGTTGCAAGGGGAGACTCACAGCTCTGAAAATCCGGGTGTCCTTCCGATCATCGGTTCGGGAAAAGTTGGAAAGAGCACTCTAATCGAGCATGTATGTAACTAGAGTTGGGCACTCGGGTCAGGCTCTTTGGGCGGCTGAGGCATGGCGGGCACGGCACGGTTCGAAACCCGGCCTAACACGACACTATAGCACGAGCCATGTCGGGCTTGAGAACCAGGCACGACACTATAGCACAGGACGTGTTGGGCCCGATAATCCAGGACATGAGGAAGAATCTCAGTATGAAGATCATCGACTCACAGAGCATGAGCATTATGGATGTACTCAACAGCATGAACGCCACACCGCTGTCGACACCCAAGAGAGACGGGTCAGCTCTCTCTCTCTCACCCGTCTCTCTCAATTTCTCCCTCGCTCATCCGTCTCTCTCAATCTCTATTGCCTCTCTTCCTCACTCTCTCGTTGCCCCCTCTCTCGATCGTGTTCAGCACATCCCCCTCGTTCTTAGAGTACAACGCTTGATTGGTACTTCTTCGAGGTACGCACATTTGGAAGCATGGACGCAGATGAAATTTGTGTATTTAATCCGATTTTAGTGCAATCTTCTTTAAAACAGAGAAAGGTTGAAGTTTTGACATCAATCTTTATAACTGATGGTTGGAATAGGTTCCAACATCTATAAGAAAATGTATGCAAAGTTTCACAGGTTTTGTATCAGCCAATCAAAAATGTACACATGCATAATAGCCTCGTTCTCTAATCATTCATGGAACACTGAAAATGAGTAGGAAGAGAGGAGAGAAAATACTCTACAATATCATAGTGGTTTACATCATATAAAGTAGTACCTATACATTGACAAGTAGATGGATCTGACGGTGCCAAAGAGGTATGCAACCCATTGATCTTTTGGTTGAATAAAATTATGCTAAAAGATCCTGAGACATGATGTAGAGATCACAATATAGCTGCTCGAAGCAAGGAAAACCATCTGTGTTGAATATGGTGATTATATTTAGTCTTTTGGGATTTGAAAGGTATAATATAAGAAGTCCTAGATGAATTGATTCCTACTTTTGTTTGGAAAGAGAACTAAAGGGCTATATAAACCTGTGAAGTGGTTATGGAAAAACTTAGCAGAAGAAACCATAAATCAACTCATCCAAAACAAGAGGTATACGAGAGGATTAGATACTAAGTTATTCTTTAGTACTAAATTCTTGTATAGTGCAAGGATATAAGGATCCTAAAAGATTCGAAAGGGTTGTGAGAGAGCGATAATTTCTTATACTCTTTTGAGGTTGTGCTTAAATAATTTGTGACCAATTTTGTTAAATCTTTTCTTTCTCATTGTGATTGCTTCAACATCTTTATTTTGGTTCTCTCTACAAGGTTTATCTTCTTCGTTCTTAAGACCGTGCACGCTCGTGTCATATCTTATAAAACTTTGATCCAATCCATGTACTACTGCGCATAAGAATGGGTATCTGATTGTACCAGTATGTGTGGTGGAGTTACATCTGAAGAGCCAATTCAATAAGATATCGCCGGCTGCTACTGACTTCCAACCCATACATCTGCAGAGCCAATTCAATAAGATATCGCCAATTGGTATTGACTTCCAACCATTCATTTGCTTGGTGCAACACACAAGACATTCTATAGTTAAAGATAATGCAAACACTTGGCACTGTAAAAGTGAGTTTCAGATCACACATCATAGCATTTCTCTCAGCAGGCTAGCCAGCTCTTGGTGATCCAAAATTTCATATATATTGCAGATTGCAGCGCCTTTCCTTTCCTATAAGGAGATCGAGCAGAGGTGCCCCAACCAACATGGAGATAGCCATTTCTGCTATTATAGGTGATCTTGCCGGCAGATCCATATCATTCCTCATGGACAAATACATGAGTCGGACGGCGCCAACGGAGGAGGAGAGACTGGAGAGCCTGCAACGACTGCTGCTGCGGGTTCGCGTCATCGTCGAGGAGGCCGAGGAACGGCGGATCACAAACCAAGCCATGCTGCAGCAGCTGTACATTCTGAGGAAGGAGATGTACAGAGGCTACTACACGCTGGACATGTTCAGACGCCGAGCCCGTGGAGACGAGAACTCCAAAGATCATGGAGTGAGTCATCTTTCCTTCGCAATGTCTAGATTCAATCCTGCCAAGCGTGTGTGTTTCTTTAGTGGCGGTAGCCAGGCTGCGAAGGAGCTGCAGCAAGTTCTTGGGAGCCTAGAAACCATCATCACTGATGTGAATGAGTTGGTTATATTCTTAACTAGCTGTCCTCGCATGCACCGCCAGCCTTATAGCATGCACTTGATTTTGGACAAGTGCATGTTTGGTCGTCAAATGGAAATGGAACGTGTCATCAGCTTTCTTCTGCAAGCAGAGAGTCATGGTACACAAAGACCGGGTGTTCTGCCGATCATCGGCCCGGGAAGAGTTGGAAAGAGCACCCTTGTTGAGCATGCCTGGAACGATGAGAGGGTGCGTAATCACTTCTCGCGGATTGTGTTCTTCACTCCAGACGATCTTGAAGATGGAAACATAGCGGCTTCCAGAGATGGCGGTGCAACCGTGCAATCAGGCATCGGAACGGCGCCTTGGATGGTGAAAGGGTATTGGTCATTGTTGAACTAGATGGGGACAGGTACTCGGAAAGACGAGACGAGAATATCGACGAGGGTTTATTTGGAAGACTATACTCAGCTTACGGAAGTCGCATTCCGCGCGACAGTAAAATCATAGTCACAAGCCGATCCGACAAGATTGCAAGCTTCGGAACCACACTGCCGCTCAGACACTCCAGCTCTTGACTCCACAAGCTTACTGGTACTTCTTCAAGGTGCTTACATTCGGAAGCATGGACGCGGAGGAGCACCCGAAGCTGGCATCAATAGCCATGGACATGGCAATGGAATTTGAAGGGTGCTTCCTGGCTGCGAACATCTTCAGTGGACTACTGAGATCAAATCCCAACCCTCGTTTTTGGAGCTTGGCTCTTGCAACCCTAAGAGAATTCAAGCAGAAGAATCTCTTCATGTATGGTGCAGATCAAGTTGATCCCTGGGAGGTGGCAGAACCAGGATATAACCCCAGAGTAACTGAATGTTTTGTGATTCTTGATAACTATCAAACAGGCTCTGCATCTGCTGCTCGTAATGAAGCTGAAGCTCCCAAGATATCAGTCACAGATGTCCTGTTTGGAAGTGCTAGGCCTCGAGGAAGATTTGATGCTCTCGCATGGAAATCTCAGATACCACCTCACTACAGCTACATCTATAGCTGTGAGATACGGAGGCCAAAGCGTATGGTCGCCCGGAAGAAGAGAGCGCACAATGTTAGCAGCCGCTGATCATCTCGTCTTGTTTTCTCTGAATCTGATGCATATATACTCTTGTCACTTGTAAAAGCTATGTATGCATGTTGTCACCACTAGTAGCTATACACACGTATATATACATGTATATACACACACGTGCGTACATATATATGTATACGTATGTTTGTATATGTATGTATTGTAACCTCTAAAATACGACTCCATATACTAGGGTTTAAATCTTGGTGCCCAGTACAAATTTTATAAGGTCGTATTTATCCCCAAATTCCGTATTTCTAGAGGTGTACTAAGGGACATATTTACAGGTGTGTGCGTGTGCGTCTCTCTAGTAGTTGCCAAAAAAAACACTAATAAACGTATTTCTAAAATTAAATTAGTCATAAAAAGTGCACATATTTCTAATATAATGTTGTGCAGCAAGTACTAGAACCAATACATGACCAATGCCATGTATCTGTCGAAGTTGAATTGTCAACTTCTCGATTTAGTTTATCTCATTCGCAGCATGACGGTAACCTCTCAGGCAGTGATGCAATGTGAAAACGGATGCGTTTACTAGTTGCTCTCCTCATCCAGTGTGGTTTGAATATACTCTATTATTATAAAACTCCTTATAGCGTCTGGGATCGGAGGTCAGAGGGCCGTCATTTTGCGAAAAAGCCCCTCCGTTTCTTCGAAATTACGGATAGGTCCTTCGTGATTTTTTGTGAGACAAAGATGTTTTTTTTTTCTTCGTGTTTGGGTCCCTGGCACGGTAATTTACTGAAAAGCCTCCGTTAAGTTCAAATCGCGAATAAGCCCTTTTCTAATTTTTTCGTGATAGCGAACAGGTCCAAAAAATAACAAATAGGTCCTCGCTTCTTACGCTCGTGTCCTTTCTCCGCTTTTTCCGAAAAAAGTTTTCACACCGAAAAACCCGAAAAAAGGTTTTCGCCATTCAAAAACCCGAAAACTCCTTATAGCGCTCGGGATTGGAGGCCGAGAGCCCGGCCCACGTGTCGCCGCGCCATTATGCGAAAAAGCCCTCCGCTTCTTTGAAATTACGGATAGGTCCTTCGCGATTTTTTGTGAGACAGATGTCTTTTTTCTTCGCGTTTGGGTCCCTGGCACGGTAATTTACGGAAAAGCCTCTCGTTAAGTTCAAATCGCGAACAAGCCATTTTCTAATTTTTCAGGATAGCGAACAGGTCCAAAAAAATAACAAATAGGTCCCTGCTTCTTACGTTCAGGTCCTTTCTCCATTTTTCCCGAAAAAAAAGTTTTCGTCACCGAAAAAACCCGGAAAAAAGGTTTTCGCCATCCAAAAAACCCGGAAAACTCCTTATAGCGCCTGGGATTGGAGGCCAGAGAGCCGTCCACATGTCGCCGCGCCATTTTGCGAAAAAGCCCCTCCATTTCTTCGAAATTACGGATAGGTCCTTTAAGATTTTTTGTGAGACAAAGATGTTTTTTTTCTTCGCGTTTGGGTCCCTAGCACAGTAATTTACGGAAAAGCCGTTAAGTTCAAATCGCGAACAAGCCATTTTCTAATTTTTCAAGATAGCAAACAGGTCCAAAAAAATAACAAATAGGTCCCTGCTTCTTATGTTCAGATCCTTTCTCCGTTTTTCCCGAAAAAAGTTTTCATCACTGAAAAAACCTGGAAAAAAGGTTTTCGCCATCCAAAAAACCCGGAAAAATGTTTTTGTCGCCGAAAAAACCTGAAAAAAAGGTTTTCGCCACCCAAAAAACCCGGAAAAAATATTTTCGTCACTAAAAAAACACAGATTCGTCGAAGGTTTATAGCAACTTATGGATTTGCCGACGGGTCGTAACCGCGGGTTTTCGTCGAAGGTTTATAGCGGTTCATGGATTCGCCCGCAGGTCCGAGCAGCTTTTTAAAAAAGGAAATACATAAAAAAATCTGTTTTCCCCGGAATTTTTTTTCCCAGCACCAGAGAAATGTGTGCAGCTCTATGTCTAGACTTTTTCCCCAACTCGATTTTCCAACCCAGAAAACATGTTTTCGTCGCCGAAAAAACCTAGAAAAAAAAAGTTTTCGCCACCCAAAAAACCCGGAAAAAATGTTTTCGCCGTCAAAAAAACACAGATTCATCGAAGGTTTATAGCAACTTATGGATTTGCCGACGGGTCGTAACTGCGGGTTTTCGTCGAAGGTTTATAGCGGTTCATGGATTTGCTCATGTCCGAGCGACCTTTTAAAAGGAAATACATAAAAAAATCCGCTTTTCCGAATTTTTTTCCCAAAGACCAGAGAAATGTGCAAATTTATGTCTAGACTTTTTCCCCAACTCGATTTTCCATCTCGATCTCGATATTTTTTAAACGTATTATTACTCGTTGAACGCCATAGTGTTAGGCTCGACAAAAGAAGGTTGTCGCTCTAATAATTTTTCGCCTTTTTCCTCTACACTATTTTTTACCGTGGGTGGTTTTGTGAAAATAAAAATGCATCCCATCCCTTCGATCGGTGGTTTTGTAAAAGGACCCTATCGCTTCAGATATTCACATACTGGGTCATTCGCCTTTATTTTTCGCTTCCTAAAAAATCCGTAGTTTTTGTATTCGCGGTTGGGTTCTCCGCTTTTCCCGGAAATTTTTTTTTTCATCACTAGAGATATGTGTGCAGCTCTATCTCTAGACTTTTTCTCCAACTTGATTTTCCATTTCGATCTCTGATATTTTTTTAAACGTGTGTTATTACTCGGTGAACGCATAGAGTATTAGACTCGACAAAAGAAGGTTGTCGTCTCTAATAATTTTTCGCCCTTTTTCCTCTAGCCTATTTTTCACCGGTGGGTGGTTATATGAACATGTATTATTACTCTATGAACGCGTGAGAGTATTAGGCTCAACAAAAGAAGGTTGTCATCTCTAATAATTTTTCGCTCTTTTTCCTCTAGACTATTTTTGACCGGTGGGTGATTTTATAAAATAAAAAATACATCCGTCCTTCGATCGTGGTTTTGCAAAAAGATTTAAAATATTTTGAAATCGTAAATAGGTCGTTCGCCATTATTTTGAAAAAAGACCTGCAGCCTATAAATTCGATTTACAAAAAAGTCATACAGGATTTTTCTCTCGCAGCGCGGCATCGCGCGCGATCCTACCTAGTATAATATATAGCGCCAGGGTTCGGAGGCTTCAGGGCGTCGCCGTACGCTTCGCGCCAGTGCTCGCTCTTCCATTCCGTTCCGCCGTCCCGTTGCCGCGCGCCTGCTGTCTCCGCTATGCCGCAATTAGCTGGTAGCATCTCCTGGACTCCGTTTTGCGGGTTTGGCTGCCTCTTCGAGAAGGCTCACCTGGCGTCTTGGTTTCTGCGTCCGTCTCGTTTGCTCTGCATCGCGGCCTCCGTCCTCGTCTAGTTATATATGATCAGCTCACAGGTTCCATTCTGTATAGGTTGTACAAGCAACTAAGTTTAGTGGGTGCAATACCATATATATCCCTCATGGGTCATGATTCATGAGTTAATTCCTATTGAAGAACCTCGAAGTTTTAAAAAGAGTCATGGATTTGTACGCAAGAACCCAAAAAAAAATGCTGTGTCTCTAAAAAAAAGGAGTCATGAATTTCTATTTCTATTTCTTTGGAGATGCAGCAAAAGCAACGTGGCCTGCATATTACATCTGCAAACCCAATAAGCTACAGTTGACTTCCAACTATTCATTACTTGTTGGAACGCAATCTATAGTGAAAGGTAACATCTATCTATCTACTCTTTCAAAAAAAACATCTATCTATCTATCTATCTATTTAGGCAACACATATTCTGTACACAGAGACTTCCCGTGTACACACTATGCACACCAACTAATAAAAGTCATGAAAAATTCTGAAAAAAATTGTAGATATACTTCATAGATTACTCTACCTGTGTATGAGGTGGCAAGAATTGAATTCCAGCTTGGCTGACCTCAATACTGGATTTATTTGGGTGGTCAACTTTGGGTAGATAATTTTCAAACTTTTTGACCGGGGTAACTGGATAGGGATTAACGTCTGGTAAAATTTTGAGGTAAAAAATGGTTACGAAAAAATTATTAATATTCCTACAACAGTGACTGCTCCAAATTCTTATTTCTAATTTTGATTTTTCTTTGAGACAAAATGAATTCTATTGTTTTTAAAACTTTTATGTCAGTTGTATTGAGCTAATAATGTTACTATAAAATTTTAAGATCAAAATATTGCTCCATTATTTAATATAAATTCTGACATGGCAATTTCCAGATTTTTAGAATTTCAGTTTTAAAATTTCAAAATATATTAAATCATATTATTAATTTATGATATTTTTACCAGATGTATAAATAGCATTGAGGTATTCATGGTAATTTTTACAGCTCCATTTATGATTCCAATATTTTACATAAATTCTGACAATGTATTATTTTGATATAAAAGTTGCCTTTTATTTTCTCTCTTCATTTCCCCATGCATAAAATTTCATTCAGTGGGTAAAATGGTTTATTTACATATTCAGGATCTCATAGTAAATTTTTCAAATTTTTACTTTTCACTTCATTGCCTTTTTCCCTTTTTCATTCTTTATTTCCTATTTATTTGATTTTCCTTTCAACACAAAAATCCAAGAAAATTCAAACAAGACCAGGAACACCAAGAAAATTCCAAAAATATTCACATTCAAATTTAAATATTATATTTTACTGTTCTAAAATTTTTTAGACTGTTACACACAACCACTGACCGCTACATGCTTTGCTTCGTCTGCTCACAGAGACCTCTATCGCCCCATCTCGTTGCACTGCGTTCTTTGTGTTCTGCGCTTCCTGCACCTGCGATCTCGTGTGTGCTGCTCTCAAACTACGCGCCACCTACGCGGATTCTCTCCAACCTGCAGTGTATGTCTGCCTACTTCCGCTTACACTGCAACATGCATCTAGCGCCCCTACGTTGCACTTTCGTTGCCTCACGCCGCATCTCCGTCACAAATAAAACAAATTCTCACAATACCTTGTTCCATAACAAATATTGTTGTCCATAAATCATCACATTTATATGATATTGTTGTCAAATTAATCATCACACTTATATATTTCGCAAATGGAATTAACACAATCTGACGAGATTGCTAGCTTTGGTACCACACAACCTCTTAGAGTACAACGTACGCTTGACTAGCGAAGCGTATTGGTACTTCTTCAAGGTACGCACATTTGGAAAGCATGGACGCAGATGAGCACCCAAAGTTGGCATCAATAGCCACGGACATGGCCAGGGAGATGAACGCGTGCTTCATGGGAGCAAGCATCTTCAGTGACTACTGAAAGCAAATTTCAACGCTCGGTTCTGGAGCATGGCCCTTGCAAGCATCACAGAAGTCAAGCAGAATGATCTCTTACTGCATGGTGCAAGTCGTGATTTTGGTGATCCTTGCCATGCGGTGGAACCAATGTATGTCAGGACTCAGGAGAGTAAACAAAACATCCTCGGAATTTCTTGTGATTCTCGATAGCTATCGAACAGGTTCTGTTCAAAGTGAAGGCGAAGCTCCCAAGATGAGCGTGCAAGATCTCTTGTTTGGAAGTGTTAGGCCTCAAGGGAAATTTAGGGTTCTTGCGTGGCGATCTCACATACCACCATACTATATACAGCTACATGCTAAACTGTGAGGTACGGAGGCCACAACGTATGTTCGCCAGGAAGAAGCGCTTTAATTCGGAAGAATGGTAGCTAAGTAGCTAACCATCTTGCCATATCTGTATTTCTCTTTTGGGAAGAAAGCCATATCTGTAACCTAGAAGCTGATATTTGTGGAACAAAAAATACTATTTTGAGGGTGCCAGCACCGCTTCCATCTCTTGGACGGTGCTCTGCGCGCGACGTGTGTCCCCTCTGTTGCACCAGATGATGACGAAAGGCGCTTTCGATGTGACATGTGACCACATCACATTCCTCCCTGTAACGGCCGAGATTTTGTGGCCTTTTAAAGCCGAAATCCTCATAAACCACTCCATAAATTTCTCCTTATTTCCATGCCTGTTTCTCCAGCAACATACCGAAACGTGAGTAGAGTTGGTATTATGCGTATTGTCTTTATTGATTCCTTACTCACAACACGACCGGTGTCGATTACAACAAGAACTTTCGGTATATACGTACCTCCATAGGGTTTTTAATCGAATGTGTTAAGTAGGCTGGTTGATCTTTCCAATGGTATAGTCCCTCTGATCTGAATACATGCCATTTTAGTATATTACACGTCCACCAAAACACATATACAAAAGGCTGTATTACTCATCTTCATTAAATCATTGATTGTCCTTTGGATGATTCGTATTACTTTAATCCATCCTAGTAAATAGGATTAGAAATAGCTAAAGAGTACGGGCATACAAGGGAGAAAAATGGTAAAAAAATCATGTAACATCGTAGAAGAAGTTGAGCAAAATAAATAAAATGGCTTGGCAAGATTTTATTGCATGTTACATCACTTGACGGTCTTTCCGGCCCAAAAGTGACTGATTACATGCATCGACAAACTAAGAAGAGGCTTTCTATGGAGAGGGAAAGAGCCTGCGACATGTAGTGGTGGACACTGTTTAATTAAATGGCCCGTCACCTGCAGCCCAAAAAACAAAGGGGGTCTTGGTATCAAAGACCTCGAACGATTCGCCAGAGCGCTTAGGCTTCGTTGGCTCTGGTTTAGATGGAAGAACAATGAAAGGGCCTGGACAGGGATGGAACTGCCATGTGATAAAATTGACATCGCCCTCTTCAATGCCTCAACGGTGGTCACGGTAGGAAACGGTAAACTCGCAGACTTTTGGAGATCAAGCTTGGTAGAAGGACAAGCTCTAAAAACATCGCTCCACACCTTTTCCGCATAGCTCGAAAAAAGAACATATCTGTCCACCGGGCCTTGCATAACAACTACTGGATTCGTTTTTGCACCCCGGTGGCTTCAGAAAACCAAATCAGGGAGTTTGTAGCACTATTTCAAGCAATACGTCGTATCAACAGGGATGAAGACAGGGAAGACCAGATAACCTGGCGTTGGACGGCTGATGGACAATACTCAACAAGGAGTGCATACCTGGTGCAATTTAACACAGTATACTGTAAGATGAAGATCTGCCCGATATGGAAGGCGAAAGCTGAACCTAAATGTCGTTTCTTTGCATGGACACTGCTACACAACAAAATACTAACAGCAGATAACATGCTAAAGAGGGGTTGGCCATGTAATGCAAGCTGTGCTCTTTGCAACATGTCACAGGAGACATCAACTCATCTCTGCAAAGACTGCCCTTTCACTAGACAAGTTTGGAGTATCCTTGTACATTGGGGGAATCTGGAGCAGTGTCAAAACCTCACGCACAGCGGCTCGGTGTACAGATGGTGGAGAAGACTCAGAACTCTATTTGACAAGCAAAGCCGAAAAGATCTGGATGGCCTCGTCATCTATTTCTGGTGGAACTTATGGCTAGAGAGAAATCAAAGAATTTTTCAGGGGATGACTAGAACACCAGAGCAGGTGGCCTCAGCGATCAAGGATCACGGTGCTCACCGTAGTTTTGCCTGTCATCTCGCCTCTGGATTAATGACCCTAGGGAGTGGGGTTTTTTTCCTTCATCTCTTAGTGTGTTTTTAGAGTGAGGAGTGGTGTTCCTGTAATAGCTGTAAGTGCTGGTTTATTGTAAGGTTTTTTCACGGGTCCGTTTTTCCCCATAAAAAACTGGACCCACCTTTTTTCCTTTTCTTTTCCTCTAATTAATATATACGGCAACTCTCGTGCTGTTCTTTCAAAAAAAGATTTTATTGCATACTTGAGATTTTTATCTGAGTTTATTTCGAATTATTCTTGAACATTCCCCAATTTTATTGTTTAATGGAAATCCTTTAATGCCTAACCAAGCACAATAAAGGAACTCACAAAATAAGCAAGTAACATGCCATAGAAAATAATTTTATAAAATACTAGAACTCAAGATAAGTATAATATAATTTTTGAAAATTTTTCCTCGAATTTTGATTCTTTAAAATTCAAAAACTGTTTGAAATCACCAAATTTGAAGAATTTTCATTTACAGATTCATGAAGGAAATCAAGCAAAACCAAAAAATGGAAACTAGTCCTTGGGCTACCAGCACGAAAATTTACAGAATTTTTCGAGGAAAAATATCTGTGCAATCGACAGCTGGTGAAACCACGGTGCAACCCAACTAGAAAAAGTTTCAAAAATTCTGAAAAAAATCATGGATGTACATCTCAGCTTGCCCCATCTACATATAATTTCATGATCAAATTCGTCCTGTGCTAAGAGTAATAAAAAGACAAACTTGATCATGAACGATGCTGATTCTGTTCGCTCATGATCAACTTTGTCTTTTTTGTAACTTCTAGCACAGTGACGAATTTGATCATGAAATTTTATATGTAGATGGGGTAAGCTGAGATATACATCCATGATTTTTTCGCCATGGCCTTCCCTTCTCCTCCCTCACGCTGCCACGGCACAAAGTCTCCGAGTCGACGCGCCGCCGCGTGTAACATCCTGAAAATTCAATAAAGTGAAAATAAATATTTTTAATTCGGAAATAAATGTTTTTGAGTTTTCTTGGCAATGTTGGTTCTTATTTGAATTTTATTGGATTTTTGTGTTGTATGGTAATCCAACGAATAGAATTAGTAAATGGAAAATGATGAAAGCAAAAAGAGAGAAAAATTACCGTAGAACCCTATCTATGCCGGTAAAACAGTTCAGCCCATAAATAAAATTATTATGTATAGAAAAATAAACAAATAGATTGAATGACCACACTTTTGACAAAAAAAACAGTAGAAGTCAAAGTTACTAGAAAATATTAGAAAATTATTTGGAGCCATAAAAATTACCATTTACACCCTTAAATAAATCAAAATCCTAAATGGGAATTCAGGGCAGTTAACAGTGTCAGAATTTTCGTCAATTAACCGTAAGGTATTTTATTCCCAAATTTATACTGGAGTATAAACACTACCAGGAGACTCTATTCAACAAGTTTCACAGTTGTTCAACTGGATTTGATAAGCCCAACCAATGCAAGTACTAGCTGACCAGATGAAGCTCACCTCTTCATTCATGTTCCCATCTCTATGCCATGTGGGTCCCCATTCCAGAGACTTCCTTCGATGCCAGCAAAGTAGCACACCCAAGTCCCACTCGTCAGCCTCGCTTCTCTCTGTTCTTGTGATCGAACGAAGTTCTCCAGTGCGCAGCGTGCATCGATGCTAGAGCAAGCCGTATGCCTCAGGAGAAATCACGCCAAAGCCCCCAGCCAGATGCATTGCACTTAGAGACCACCAGCGGTAGTGCTCCACTCACTTCCTCCCCCACTCCTTCTCTTTCCTCTCAAAGCCAGCGACAGAACTTCCTGCGTTTCCTCCATTGCCAAGCTTCAGAGCTCCTAGCCGGGATTGATTCGAGCAGTAGAGCCACCCATTCTCAAATCCAGCCGAGCTAGAGCATCCCCAGGCCACCAGGATCGAAACCCCTCACTTATTTCGCGAGCTCTTCATGCGAAATGGTGCCGCAGCCGTGCGCCCCTTC
Organism: Guadua angustifolia; assembly: GCA_036346375.1. Lineage (NCBI taxonomy): Eukaryota > Viridiplantae > Streptophyta > Magnoliopsida > Poales > Poaceae > Guadua > Guadua angustifolia. The sequence continues at coordinate 55,871,578 of CM070512.1, forward strand.
TCCTCCAAATCCGGTCACCGGTGGCGGGCTTCTCCAGTGGGTATCCGGCCGAGATAAGTACCAAAATGGAGTACCTGAGATCCCTAAATGCTCAATCAGTTACCCATTCGATCTCCCGTGTTGCAGTTCTTGCTCCCGGCCGGTCCGCCATTGCCGTCGTCGCTCGAGCTCGGTGGCGCGCCAACCTGCATCGCCTCTGGCCGAATGGGTTCCAGCTCCAGATGCGGTTTACCGAGATCTTCCGCCTGGTGTGGTCGCCGTCGCCGGATCGCCGCCGCAGCGCCCTCGCCGGCCAGCCCTAGCCGTGCTCCTCTGTTTCCTGTCTCTGTGCAATGGGGCCATGGAGTCAGAAGCTTCAGGAGGTAGAAGACTAGATTCAAAAGGCGCCTTCTCTGTTGGAAAAACGTATTTTGATTTCTTAGCTATTTTTCAACTAGCTGATAATTAATCCTTGAATATCTTGTGAAATATTAATTTAATTCCAGCAAAATAAATTTGTATAATCATCTAAAATCAAGAAGAATCTAAATATGTAAAGATATTTAGTTTTTGAAGTATAGGATTATCATTTAATTTAAACTTTGATTATGGTGCTAACGATGCTTAAATTGCTTACCTTGCAAATAATTAATAAGCCATAATATGACCATTTATAAGAGTAAGTGCATGATAGTTCATAAAAATGGTAATAACACTTTGAATAGGTTTCTGGAAGCAGAAGAACCCATGTGTGCATAAACACTTAGAATCAAACTCAATTATGTAACATCATCTAGTGGTGAACTCAATTTAACATACTTGCTTCATAGTCATTAATTAACCATGTTATAGCCATTAGCAAAATAATAGTATAATGGCTCACAAAATGATAATGTAATTTGTATTGAGTTCCTAAAAACAGTGAGGACATATGTATGTGAAAATGATTGAAATAAAGTTTAACTTGAATTCTTTTATCAATAAAGAAATGGCAAATGTAACAATAATCAAATAGAAAACCTATTGCAGTTTAAGTTAAAACAATGCAAAATCAACTTTAAAATGTTTCTAGGATTGCTACCTGCTAACACCTGAAAAATGAACTTAAGATCTTGTATAATGTAGTCGCAAACTCAATATGAAACTTGGCCGATTTAAGGTTTCAAATGGGATCATTTATGCTATTTCAGCAATAGATGAAATAACTCATCCAAATACTAAAATCAGTAAAACTGGATTAGAAACATCGTACAAAGTTCATACTACCATAATCTGTAAAAAGAATCTTATTCCATTAAGGTTCGCATATTAATATTGTTAGTACAAAACCCTTAAGTGTTAACCTTTTGTTTCACTTTCCTGCCGATTCCGATTATCGTCAATTTAACAATGCCACTTAAGCCTTTTCAACAATGATTATAGTGCATCAGCCAAAGCCTAGAATTCATGGAATTAGCTTAGGATTGTTATACAAAGTATAATTCATCTCATTATGATGAAATAACCGTATTTCATCATGTTTTGCATACAAATCCTAATAGCTGAATACCCCTAAGTAATCACATTTCTTTAGGCCTTAATATGAATGAATGAACTTTAAGTAATAATGAAGGAAACCTGTAGTTAAGCTATTTTTATCACCAGAACCTTCTTAAATATTATGTAATCTAAGTCAGTAGCCTAAATTAATAGATCTATCTTGTATGAATCTAATTCTAAGCAAAATCATTTAATGATAAAGAGCTAATCATTCATACTCTAATGTGATCAATTAAGCCTTTTCATTAACTCGCAAAGTAACTCATCTAAATGCGAACAATGTAAAGAATAGTCTAGAATTGATCTTTAGGTTATAATCTACCGTAATCTAAGAAAATATTCCTATTTCATCTTGCTTTGTTTCTGAATCCTAATAAAGCAAAACCTGTAAGTAATAAGTATTGGCAAAAACTCATATTGTGAATAGTGAATCAATGAAACCTTGCAACTAATGATTAATTCTATTAATCTTAACCAATTTTAGCATCTTGAATTCGTAAAATAAGATTAATAAATTCATAAAAGAGCAATCCTTGTTCTTGTAAAGAGTTTATTTGTTTCGTTATCTATTTCTTTCGCTCTTATTGAAGTTAGTGTTTTTGCTTTATTTTCCCGTTGATCGACGTGTAGAACCCGACGTCTCTAGTCTCCGTCTTCGTCGTCAACCGCAATCCTCGTCTTCGTCGTAAGCGTCGATTAAGCAAGGCAAGCATCCTTTGACCATATTGAGCCCAGTATTTTATATTCCTTTTGTGCATCAAATTGTTTTATGCATGCGTTTACTTTATGTAAATTGCTATTTTGTGGATTTGGTAGTTATACCTGTTGTCTCGTGAATCTCCTTTGATGATTATGAACATGTGAACCTTGATAACCATAGATTAAGGTTAGACGTTACTAAATGTCATCATGGGTATATGCGTTTATTTTATTCCTGCTTAGCCATGCTTTAGAATCAATGATGTACATGATCAACTCAATAATTGTTTCCTGAAAACATTGAAAATGTCGCTGTTGGTTGTGGGTATTTTGATTACAAACCCAAAAGAAAACTATGCTTTGATGCGGGCGATTATTGGCGATAGCCGGTTGTGCGACAGGAATTGCACGTAGTGTAGGGTGAAGTGTCGCCCGTGTCACAACTAAGGACCGAACGTCGTGTTGTATGATCCAAGAAAATCCGTACAAACCACGAGGGTGAGGATGGGTTAGCCTTAGCCTATTAAATTGTTTAGACATGGCTTTGCTCATTGGTAGGCGGGAGCTAGCGGAAGCATTCCAGTTCGGTTTGCTTGTGAGGGGCTTCCATGCAGTTCATATGGGTAATTGCCTGGCGGTGCATCGGTGTCGCCTTGCCATGGGACGAGACGTGGTGTTGGGTGTGATAAATGTGGATCCACGGCTTGGGTGAGTGTCTCTGTTTTCAGGGCGGGGGATAACGTCCCGGGCTGGGGTAAAGCCTTGTCTAGGAATTTAATGGCTATGTATGGTCTTCCTGGACGACACACCTAAGGAAGTGTGCCGAAAAGGTTGATCATTCCTTGTGGGTACAGTTGTACACCTCTGCAGAGTTTAAATCTAATTGATTAGCCGCACCATGCGGTCATGGGTGTCTTGGTGAACTTGCACGAGTTAAATGTTTTATTGTTTCCAAGAGGGTTTATTTTATAAGTTAGCTTACCCCTACGAGATGACCCAATGCTATACCGTGTGGGCAAGTATTGGAATCAATTGTTGTGCTAATGTGGACAAAGAATGGATATATGCCATGCGATGGCAAGGTTTGATTCGTCGCTCACGTCATGGAGGACGGTGAGTGTTATTTATGCTTTACTTATTTGCTATCAATTAATCTTGCTCTTTCAAATTCCGATTGCAAATAACTTGGTTTCCAAATTCAAATTCGCTTTATGCAAATTAACTGTAGTAGCCTTTCCTTGAAATGGCCTGCATGTATTGTAGGATTTGCTCAAGTCTTGCTGAGTACGTAAAGTACTCACCCTTGCCTAATTATATTGTAGGTGGTTGAGTTAGCGCAGCTTCAAAGTTGTTCATCGCAGGTTGCGGGTTCTTCCTTGAAGCGTGTTCTATCTGGAGTTTATGCCTGGTCAGTTGCCTGCGGGTCGGTTGGGCAAACTATGGGTTATTGCTTCTTTGCTGCTATAATCTCTGAGTTGTAATATTTTGGTAATTATTCATTTCCGCTTAATTAATATGTTGTATGGTTGTGATTCCTTTTGTTGAAATGTGCGTGCTAGCTACTGATCCAGGGACTAGTACTGCAAGCACATTAGATTTCCATTTTTGCATGCTATGTAAAAATGGGGGTCGTTACACCGCGGCTCTACCCGGCCATTTTCACGAGCTCCGCCTTCCCAATCCTTCCACCTACTCCAGCATTGCCATAAAGGCCGGCCATTGCGCTGCATTGCCATTTCTTCTCCGCTCGGTCCTAGTCGTTGCGCCACTTCCTTCTCCGCGAGCTCCCGAACGGGGCAAAGATCAATCCAACGAATCGGTGGACATTAGCTCAATCCCGTAGAACCTCAGCAACTGGGGCAAGCCTTGACCACCATTCCTTACTTTCTTTTCAGCCCCGGAGCTTGTACCGTCGCCGCCGCAGGGACATTCTTCTTCGCCTCCGGCCGTTCGGTGGCGAGCCCCCTCGAGCCATCTTCGTCGCACCGCAGTAGCCTGTCCGCTACTCCACCACCCGCGGAAGCTTCTCCATCACCGAGCTGAGCCAGCGCCGCCTTCTTCGTCCTCTCCAGTGACCAACCTCACCGAGCACCGCCTCCTCTTGTCGCCGCCAGCTCGGCCACCGCGTTGTCGCGACAAATGGTCTAATAGGTGCGCATTGACCTCCTCTACTGGCAGTGCTACCCATTCACCGGCTCTGGCTGTCCTTTCGCCGCCGACGAGCTCGAGACTGGCGCCTGTTTTGTCTCTCTATCATGCGGGCCCGGTTTGTCGTTGTCGGCTACCTCTCTCTCACATCGTCACTGGCGGGCGGGACCGTCGTGTCAGTAGCTGCGTGAAGCTCACGGTGTCGCGCAGACGCTGACGGCAGGGCCCAGCTATCGAGATCGTGGGCGAGTTCGATTATTCAAACACGTTTGCGCTTGAAAAGCGAAATCGCATTTTCAGTAAAACGAAACGTATTTTTGATTTTCAGTTGAATTTCAATACCGAGCCCATTTAAAATGCTCATAACTTTTGATCTAAAGATCCAAATATTGTGAAACAAATTGCTAAACTCGTGTAAAATCATGTAAATTTTCATTATACAGAAATAATTTAGTTTTAGTCATTGTGCAGGAGATGAAATAATTTTTATTCAATTCCATTTTTAAATTCAAAATTTTCATTTTTCTTATTTTTAAAATGGCCACTTGAATTAGGGAGGAAATTACAAGAACCAGTGAATGTAGAAGATGCGTTGAAGAACAGAGTAAGCAGCATTGCATTGCATTGTTGCAGGAGGACCATGACGCGAGCAATTAAGGCAAAATACACTTGTCTGAGATTCCAACAGGCTACTGACCAGCCGTCGGAGCCCGAAGGCCTCTGGGAATCTGGAGGACTGCAAAAGACTTAGGGCTTGTTTGATAGAACTCCAGATCCTAACTTTACCTAAGATCTGAAACTTGTAGGCTAAAATAAAATGAATTAAGTTTATATTTTTGGTTTAAAATATAAACAAGATTATCCATCTAAACACTATTAATGTATTCATAGCTCCAACTTCACGAATCTGGTGAAGCTAGAAATACCCAGCTCCACCAAATCCACGAATCTAGTGGAGCTGAAGCCCTACCAAACACACCCTTACTACCTGCAGGCTTAGACGGAGCTTAGAACCCGAGCAAAGCAAGCTAGATACTAAAGACATAAGAAGGTAGAGCAACATAGTGACAACTGGAGACACATCTGACTTGGCTTCAGGCCGGCGTCGCCCGCAAGTGGGTCGCTTCCCGGGACGCAGCCATCTTCATTGCTTGCTGGCTGTGCTCATCTATACGGCAGATGCTTCATAAGGCTGCGATGATGTCTTCGGAGAGAGGCTCATCGAACTGAGTGAGCCTCATAAGGCTGCGCTGACTACGGCGATGCTTCATAAGGCTGCGCTGACTACGGCGAGGACCAGTGCTCGCACGAAGCCCTGCCTGGACGTCTCCTCCGGCCGGAGGGTCGCTGGCAGGGACAGCACTGTCCGGGTAGACCTGGCGGCAGGGTGGTGACGGGAGCACTGCTTTTGGAGGCTTGGAGAAGATGGCCTTGAAGAACTGTTGCACTCCGATGCTTGAATTTTCATGATGGGCGGCTGTTTGAGCTTGCTTTAGATGGTGAGCAAGAGAGCGTAAGCTGAGCATTCTGCAATGTGGGCGAGCTCTCCGGCTGGTTCCGCAGGGGAGCAGGATCTAATCGCCTGTGCTGCATGGACGCGAAGCTGGGGACAGGCAGATGCACGCAGTTCGCCCTGGCTTCATGGCCAGACTGGCCTGGCCGGTGAAGCAGGCCCTCAGCTGGTCCATCTGGCGAGCAGGAGAATTGAAGGTCGGAGGTAGCTGCTGGCTTGATCATTGCCTCATCTAGCATTGGGTCGCTCCATGAACTCGGGCAGTGGCAGGGATTGTCTTGTTGAAGGCATATCAAATGGGACTCAAGATCAGAGCATTGATCTGAAGGCAGGTCGGCGTGGTCAGCAGCATGCATCGGCGGAGATGTGTCCATTGGGACGGCCTCCTGATCAGGGGCTACGACCAATGCTGCGTGGAAGCCGAGAGGCTGTTGGAACGCCCAGGGGTGGAGTCAATCAGCCGCACAAATAAACTGAACAATCTTGCTGTTGTTACTTGAACCAAACTATTGCTAGTGCCTTTGCCGATGAAACTGAACTTCTCGGCGGGAACGTTACAGCAACGCCAAGACTGGAAACAGAGTTCCGACGACAAAGAGGCAATAGAGAAAACAATCTGCAGCACAGGTATTTTGCGACGTGAAAGCTCACATCTTTTCTGATTTTATTCTCTACTTATACAGAGCAATATAGAATTAGAATCGACATCTACCCACACCAAACGAGACCGAAACTGACTGCAGCTCTGTCCGACAACAGACGCTGGACCAACTCAAAACCAAGTAGAATACTAACTGCATACCGAATACAATCTGGACTATTCCACGTAGACTAGCTATTTCATGCAACTAATCTAATACTAGCAAACTAAATCATACTAAACAACAAGATTATTTCCAACAATCTCCCCCTTAATCTTGTTGCCATTATTTTGAGTTCCTTTTAAGCAAACATCATGCCAATGCTGGTTCATCATCTGCTGTAGCAAAGAGCGCTTCTTCCCTCTTTGGCTTGCGGCACTCAGCGGCAAAATGCCCACGTCTACCACAGTTGTAGCACTTTACCTTCTTTCTATCGAACCTGTGCTCACTGCGCTCACTGACATCGGAGTCGCTGTTGTCCTCTTCATCGTCATGGCCACCACCACGACGACCACCGGTTTTGCCATGGCCACTGCCATGGATATAGTTCTTCATCGCGCCGCTTCCTAACCCTTCTCCACCCTTCTTCTCTTAGTGGCGAAGGTTTCCCATTGCGTGCGCGTGAGCAACAAATGCTCTCTCTCCTTCGGGTCGCCGAAACTCATTCGAACACGTTCATCGTAGGCTTTGTACCGCCCGATGAGATCTTCAACGGTGAGGGTCTTCAAGTCCACACATTGCTCGATGGAGGTGACGAGCTGCATGTAGCGTGCTGGGGCAGCGCGAAGAAACCTGCGCACAACAGCAATTTCATCCACAGTATTATCACCCAACGCACGAATGCCGGTGACGACCGACGTCACCCGACTGGCGAAGTCTTCGACGGTCTCCCCTTCCTCCATCTTCAGCTCCTCGAAGTTCCTCTTGAGGGTTTGCAGATTGGCCTCGCGCACACGCTCATCTCCCATGTATGCCGTCTTGATTGCTTCCCATGCCGACTTCGCCGTGTCTTTCCCGGCGAGAGAAGGCATGACTTGCTCTGGCACGGCCTGGTAGAAGGCATATAAGGCCATCCGATCCTTCTGGTACTCGTGCGGGCGAGTTGCGGGTACGACATCGCCACCGCACTCTCCCTCTTCACCACATGCGAGATGGACAGATCATCTCGATGTGACTCGCTGGATGGAGACATACTCCTTCCTTTCCTTGGGATCCTTTCCGACACACGGAAACACAAGGCTCTGATACCAATTGTTGGAACGCCCAGGGGTGGAGTCAATCAGCCACACAAATAAACTGAACAATCTTGCTGTTGTTACTTGAACCAAACTATTGCTAGTGCCTTTGCCGATGAAACTGAACTTCTCGGCGGGAACGTTACAGCAACGCCAAGACTGGAAACAGAGTTCCGACGACAAAGAGGCAATAGAGAAAACAATCTGCAGCACAGGTATTTTGCGACGTGAAAGCTCACATCTTTTCTGATTTTATTCTCTACTTATACAGAGCAATATAGAATTAGAATCGACATCTACCCACACCAAACGAGACCGAAACTGACTGCAGCTCTGTCCGACAACAGACGCTGGACCAACTCAAAACCAAGTAGAATACTAACTGCATACCGAATACAATCTGGACTATTCCACGTAGACTAGCTATTTCATGCAACTAATCTAATACTAGCAAACTAAATCATACTAAACAACAAGATTATTTCCAACAGAGGCACCGGGGACTCCGACCGGCCCCGACCGAAGGAACGCTGCAAAGTTCTTCCTTGACGAGGGATCCGGAGCCTCGCCGAGTGGCCGCATGCGACAGAAGCATGCGAAGGCACTCTGAGGACCTGGAGCGATGGCGGCGACCTGGAGAGGTGCTGGTTCGGCCTCACTCGGCGACCCGGAGCTGGCCACCCGAGGTCAGCGTGTTGCCCCGACGCCGCGGAGACCGAGTGCGGCGACTGTTTTGCTGATGTCGGGGTGAGCAGTCACGGCGCCAAAATGCCGTCCCACCCATGACCGGCTCCCCTGGCGGTCTCGGCTGTGACGACGGCCCCTGGGGTGAGCATTCACGATGGCTGTGTCTCGGCTGTGACGACGGCTGAGAGCATACTTAATTCACTCTTTTGTTCATTAATCTGTTTGGAAGACATGATTCATTACATAGATGACATAAAAGTTATATATGATACGCCTTATCTCTATGATTATGTCATTTCTGCTGTCACCGGATTATATAATTTTCATCATATTATTATTTGTAATTAGCATTATAAGCTTACTCTTATTATCACAATTTGTACGACATAAAATAGCAGTGAAGAAATATTTCTCAAATGTGATGTAATGAATGGACAAGATATGAGCATAGAACCCAAGAGGTTTGTTGTCAGATTTGCGTTCTTTGCTGGTCATTGTCGACTACAAAGCTATTAACGTGTCTAGTAGGCAGATCGGAGGGGTAAGTAACCCTGTCAACTAAAACCACTCGGTCTTGCCACTTATCCTTTGTAGCCTATCCTCCACAGCCAGCGCCGGCTGCCTGGAGCATTTATTGATGAAGAAACTGATGGATCTATTGGCGAGTCCACCCAATGCTGCAGAAAGGAATATCGATCTCCATTGTGCGACAGGTGGACAAGAGAATGAACAGCGAGTCGAGGATTGTGATGTCTCCGAAACCCTATTTATGCTCTGCTTCTAGTCATTGCTGGTTAGGAAAGTCAAGCCTCATGGTCAAAACTCAGAGAGAGGAACTACTGTAGAAAATGCCATGTGGTCAAAACTCAGGAAGATTGTGACTTCTCTGAAACCCTATTTATGCTCTGCTTCTTGTCATTGCTGGTTAGGAAAGTCAAGCCTCGTGGTCAAAACTCAGAGAGCAAGTGACGAACAACAACAGAGAGAGGAATTCATTCCACGCACATGTTCTCTGACATTTGGGCTTCCTCTCTCCTGTACCTGTTACAGCCTGAGTTTTTCTTTATTACATATACTCGACTGATTAAGAAAAGCTTCAACTCTCGACTCTTGGGTCTTTGCTTACTTAACTGAACCATCACCGTCTGTTTATCTGCAGAATTTACCGTGCAGACTATGCTGCCATTACTTCCTTTATTTCTTCCCTAGCACTAGTTCTCTATTCAGCCAGCCAAACTCAAGCAGCAGCTAGTAGTAGTACTATATTAAGGACGAGTAAATTGGTATTTTGCCATTCTCTACGTCGCGCTTCGCCAGAATGCTATTAGTCACGTGAACTTCGTCAAAATGCCATCCTGAACGTGAGTCTCACTGCCAGAATGCCATTTTATATTTTCTCCTCTATTTTCCTTTTCTTTTTCCTCATTTTGCCACATGAGGTACTCTTTTGCCCCTGCGAAATGAAAGAATGAGATACTGTATAGGGCATGGGATTCATTAAATTTAGCTATCAATTCAAGTTGAAAATTTTGAAACTTTTTGACTGAGATCCGGGGATAGGCATTGATATCTAGAAAAATTGGTGGATTAAAATCTTATCCAGAAAAATCACAATAAATCTGACAAGGCTGTTGCATTAAAACTTAGTTTTCAGATTTTTATTTTTATTAGATAACAAATAAACTTCATTTTATATGAGACTTTTTATGTGAAATAATAATGATTGTTGGGAACTAATGTAAAATTTTCAGACACTTATCAGTTATATTTATTTTTATAAAATTTCTGACAACACTTGAAATAGCTTTCTAGTACGAGTGATGTACAGAGGGTATTACACGCTTGACAGCTTCAGATGCCGAGCCCACGAAGAAGACAAGGTCAAAGATCACCCTTTTGCCCCACCCGACCTAGGGCCAATCGATGGAAGCAAGCAAGTACGAGAGCTGGGACCGAGCGGTGCGCACCTGAGAAGCCGTAGGCGAGCGGTCGGCAGCGGCGCAGCCCGACGAGGAGGCGAGCTAGGCGACGCGCGCTGCCTTAGCGATGGCTTGTTTTTTTTAACTATAGCTCTCTCCTAAGCGAAATTATAAATCTAGCTTACTTCTTTACCGCAGAGATGTGAAAGAATTTCAGATAACACTTGTTGATTGCCATGCCTAGGGAGCATAGGAGGCTACACTGCCACACACGCGGAGCGCAGCGGCTGGCTAACCCGAGCGGCATCCTTCCACGGATGGCCAGCATGGGAATGGTGGCCTCCTGCGGTCGGTACGGAAGTGCGGGTGCAGCTTTCCACGATAGGGAGAGGGCTAATTTGTAATTTCATTCAGGAAGAGGTAAATTTGTAAAAAAGAAAAAGAAAATAAGAGGCTAAAAAAGTGATCATTTCACATTCTTTGATTCTTTGATTGATTCTTTGATCTTTTCACTTATTTTATTCTTTAGCTAGCACATAGCCATTGTTGTGGTTACTAGACCCAACTGTAACATCTGAAAATTTAAAAAAAATTAAAATTTAAAATTTGGAAATAAAATTTAAATTGAAAATAAGATTCTGATTATCTTTTCTTCATTTCTTGAAATCCAGTCTTAAGAAAAAGATTGAGATGCAATATAAAACTTTTGAGCAAACAACGAAAATGAGTTTGAAATATAATTTGAATTTGAATTTTCATCATTTCTGATTTTTTTTGAATTTTGGTTCTTAAGAAAATCCTTCATCTTAATTCATTTCTTCAAACTTTCAATGCAAAACCTAAAATCCTTTAAGAAATAAATCATGGAAAACTTTATATAAATCTCAAATCATCTCAATGTCATCTCCAAAATCTTTCAAAGCCAAGAGAACTCATTTAGAGTTAAAAAGTATTTAAAGACAGAATTAACCTAAATACAATCTTATCAATATTAGAATTTTTATAAATTGAATATATAAGATCTTGATTTAAAATTTTCAAAGAAAACTATGATAGCCAAAATAAACTTGTAAAAACATTTCAAAAATAAATAATCAAATTTATTGCAAATATAAAATCAAAAACAAAATTGATTAAAGAGCAAATTAGAAATTGTCAGAATTTTATAAAAATAAATAAAAATTTTAATCACCTTAAATTTTTATGGTAACTCCTAATAGATAAAATGATTATGCAGAAAAATTTTCATATAAAATAAAACTTATTTGTTATCAAAGAAAAATAAAAATCAGAAAAACCAAATCTAATATTTTTGTCATTTCACTTGGCAACCCACATACACATCAAATCTCTTATTGCCATTTTATTTTTATTCCAAATTTTCAATATTTTTATTGTGATTGATGTGGTATGTTTTGTCAGTTTTAGATTGGAATTTGTATAGAAATCCAAATGTGATTTTCTATTTTATTTATATTTTGTCATTTTAGTTATTTATGGATTTAATTTAGAATTGATGTGGAAATTGAATTACTAATTTTTATTTTGATTCTAAAACTTAGTTAATTTAGATTATATTGGGCATGGACTATTTCTTTTGATTTTCTAATTTCGATTCAATTATTATTAAGAATTTTACTTATTTTGGATGTTAGTTTGAAAGTCTTATGGAAATCAAATTGCTATTTTTTTTTAGTTTTCAGTCCGAATTAATGTTTTTATGGATGTTACTTTGAAGTCGTACATAAATCAAATTGCTAAATTTTCTTTTTTATTCTAACATTCGGTTTTTTGTGTGTTTTTATATGGACTCTTTCTTTTAATCTAAGCCGTTATAACTCAGATCTACTATACGGATTGCTAGATCTTTTCGGTACATGGAAGTATCTTCAGAGTGACTAATTAGTATAGGTATAGAAAGATAGATTTTGCCATTATACACATCAAAAGACAATTGTACCCTTGTCTTCCGCAACGTGGCGGCGACCGCTACTATTGAAAGCCGTGTTGAAGCGAAGAAATTTCAAACGAAACCGTTTTCATTTCCACAGGAACTGCGTGGAAGCCAGCGACAGGAAGAAAGGAGATAGCAACCGCGTGGAATAAACAGTGAAGACCGAGAAGTATTACGTGTGGACCGTACGTAGTCGAAATGTATCCTCATTCATCCATGTCCATTTCGCTAGTCTTCCAGTCAAAGAACAGGTGGTTGATAATCATGTCTAAACAAAGAGTATTTCGCATCAGATACTCCCATTCCTATCACCTCTTCTCTTGGTGAGAGAGGTTTCCGGTTTCCCAATGGAGGCGTTCATCGCTGGAATCATAGGCGAACTTGCCAGCAGATCAGTCTCCTCCTTGATAGACAAGTACTTAAAGTCGCCGGTGCCGTCCAAGGAGGAGAGCCTGCGGGGACTACAGAGGATGCTGCTTCGACTTCGCGTGACCGTCGAGGAGGCCGAGGGGAGGCACATCACAAGCCATGCCATGCTTCAGCAACTGAACATGCTCAGAGAAGAGATGTACAGAGGCTACCACGTGCTCGACACCTTCAGACGCCAAGCACATGAAGAAGAACAGATGGTCCAAGGTCATGAAGTGAGTGACTACTTAGCCATGTCTAAATTTAATCCTGCCAAGCGCATTCGTTTCTCTGCTGGTAGTAGAAATGGCACGGGAGAGTTAGAACATGTGGTTGGCAATCTAGGGGCTGTCATTACCGACATGATTGAGTTTGTTGTGCTTCTGAAGAACTACCCTATGATGCATCGCCAGCCATATAGCACCTATATGTTTATGGAAAAGTGCATGTTTGGCCGTCAAATGGAGACAGAACGGGTTATCAACTTCTTGTTGCATATAGAACCTCTCTCTGCTGATAACGTAGGTGTCCTACCGATCATTGGTCCGGAAAAAGTTGGGAAGAGCACACTTGTCGAGCATGTTTGCAGCGGCGAGAGGGTGCGTAATCACTTCTCTCAGATTATCTTTTTAAGTGAGAGTGATTTTAGAGAAGAAAAATCCTCAGGGATGGAGTGACCAGACATAGACATAGCTCCTCAAATGAAGAAAGATTGCTGGTCGTAATTGAACTAGATGGGGATGTTGACGAGGGTGCATTCAGAAGGTTATACTCCGATTCTAAGAGTTGCCTTCCGCACGGAAGTAAAATCATAGTCACAAGTCGCTCAGATAGGATCACGAAGTTTGGAACGACGCAGGCTCTTCGTCTAAGATATTTGTCGCGAGAAGCATACTGGTACTTCTTCAAGGTCCTTGCATTTGGAAGCTCAGATCCCGAAGAGCAACCAAAACTAGCATCTCTGGCATTGTGGATGTTTGATGGGTATTTTAATCGAGAGAGGTATAAGGAGTTCACTGGACCTTTCATAGATCTAAGCAACATGGCCTCCTTAGTTAGAGCTAGTACTGTTGACGAGAGGAAAACGCAAGGCCTTTTTGAACACAGAACGAAGCTTGTGGTGACGAAAACTCAGCCTGTACCTAGCAGAGGTGGTCCAAGTGATTCTGGGATCAAGTGCAAATTTATTTACCTTCCGGGAATAGCTGAAACTACTCGGTATTGTGAACTTTATGATCAATATCGAGTGGGACTTGCTCATGAAGAGGCCCCCAAAATCACCATGCAAGATGTCATGTCTGGAGATGCTGCACCTCATGGGAAATTCGAGATTGTGTTGTGGAAATCTCGCTTACCACCCTATTACAGCTACATATATAGCTGTGAGATTCGTGAGCTCAGGCATGTGGCCACGGATGACAAGATCTGTCAGAAGAGGAAGGTTTTGAGTAAGTCGATTTGCTACGGTTAGATTTACATTTTCTGTACATGTGTATATAAATCACTAATGCTAGTGACGCACGTTCTCGTTGTTTACTCTAAAGAATGGAAAATGTTATTGTACAATATATCATCTACCCTTCATTCATGCTTTATTGTACAACTTAAAAAAAAGGCATAGAAGCACCTCTCGTGATTTAATTTTCTTTCCTATGTATGCTATTTGCTTTTATGTAATAAAGAAAGACTTATTTATGTATCTACTCTTTGGTTACCGTCAAGTCTTCTTTATATAATAAAGAACCCATCGGCATGAACAATTTGAGAGTCCTATGGATTATTTGAAGTTGGAAAGAGTACAGTTGATTAGCATGTTTGCTGTGATGAAAGGGTGCGTAGCCAATTTTCTTGTATTATTTTTTCTAGTGAGAATGATTTTAGACAAGAAACACCCTAAGATACCGAGAAGTAATCAAACATCAACATAGGTCAAACAGTTTCATCAAGTTTCAAGAAGTTTCGGTGAATTTCAATAGATTTTATCATGTTTCAACAGAAAAAAAACAAAGAGCAAATCACCAACATGCTCACCTACGGCAGCCTCCCACCTTTTGTTACTCGCCAGCACCACTGCCTCCTCCCCCTGCTTGCGAAAGGGGTAAAGCTAGAACTCGAAGTCGTCAGTGACACACGCAGTGGCAAAGTTGAGCCACGAGGTGACGTGGATAGAGTCGGCATTGAGTGACCCAGATGAGGAGACAGGCAAGGGTTGAGCGATTTGATGGATCCTATTGCCAGCAATGCAAAAGATGATTGTATCTGTAGATCAAGTCACCAGCTTCCTTCTCCCACCATGCTACCTCCGTCATGTCGGTATCCACCCCCTTTTGCCTACTACGCCACCTCTGTATTGCCAGTCGCCACCTGCTAGGCTCTAATAGACATCCACTCTATGACCTAGCTAGATGAGGAGGCAGGAGAGGGACATGGGATCTGGAGGATCCCGTTGCCGGCGATGAGGAAGATGAACCGAATCCGGTGAATCCTGTCACTGGTGCCCCCCGCCCCCTCCCCTCTCACCATGCTACCTCTGGCATGCTGGTAGCCGCCCTCCTCCGCCCACCATGCTTCCTCCCTATAGTGCTGGCCGCCGCCTCTGTGAAGATTGATGGTCACTCTGTAGGGTTACATAGTTTTCCTCCCTATACAGGAGCTGATTGTTGTATTTGATTAGTGGAATGCAGTTTATCAAACCAAATAGTAATCCATGAACATCACTCAGAAGGATAGCAAGTAAAATATCTCTCCAGATGGACGGTGCTCTTGGCTTGGAGTATTTTGTTGTCAGATTTGCGTTCTTTGCTCCATGTTGATAAGGGGGCAGACGGGGGATCCTGCCACTTATCTGGAAGACTGAACATATATGTTGGGTGTCGAATCTAATCTGCAAATTTTTCTTCACTGCTTAAATTCCAACCGTGGTGAAAAGAAATCAAAAAGGAAAAAAAAAAGATAGATAGCCTGCTTCCCCACGCTTAGAGAAACACGCAAACTTGAAACCCGTCAAAGACTTCACACTGGCCATGCGAGATTTCGAGTGCATCAGTTCAGTGGCACAGAGCAAAGGCCCCAATGCTCAGTATATATAAAGAGTGGATACGCCAGTCCAACAAGGACTCCCACGGGTGGCACAAATCATTAGGTGAGACCTCTAAAAGGTTCCAGATTACACGGTTTCTTCGATCAGCTCTTGCCCTCACCACTTCTCTCAAATTTTGTGTTTCAGTGGAGATGATCATGTAGATGGAAGAGCGGTGACTCTAAGAGATGGAGGTATACTCAAGCATCAAAACCGTAACGTGGATGGAGAAAGGACATTGATCATCATCGAACTAGATGGGGATATTGACAAGTGTGTGTGGGAAAGGTGGTATTCAGCTTCAAAAGGTCGCCTTGCAAGTGGCAGTAAAATTATAGTCGCAAGTCGATCTGAAAAAATTGCTAGTTTTGGAACTGCACAAGCCCTTAGAGTACGATTCTTTACTCGAGAAGAATACTGGTACTTCTTCAAGGTGCGTACGTTTGGAAGCACGGATGCGGAGGAGCACCCAAAATTGAAATCAATAGCCATGGACATGGCCAGGGAGATGCATGGGTGTTTCATGGCTGCAGCCGTCTGGAGTGGACTACTGAATGCAAATTTTAATCTCCATTTCTGGATCATGGCTCTTGCAAGTAACAGAGAATTCAAGCAAAAGAACATCCTACTGCATGGGACAAAGTTTGCCTATCCTTGGCTGGAGGTGAAACCGTTATATGTTAGAAGAGTAAACAGAGCTTCTTCTGAATACTTTGTGGTTCTTGATAGCTATGAAAGTGGTTCTGCGCAGGCCTTGTCTCAAAGTGAAGCAGAAGGTTCCAAGATGAGTTTGCAAGATCTTTTATATGGAAGTGTTAGGCCTCAACGGAAATTTAAGGTACTTGCATGGAGATCTCATCTGCCACCTTACTACGACTACACGTTGAACTGTGAGATACGGAGGCCACAGCGTATGGTCGCCAGGAAGAAGCGCTTTCAGAAGAATAATTAGTAGCTGACAATCCTTTTAGTTTTATGAAAGCTTAATTAGCAGGCGATCTTACTATCTCCCAATTTGATGTATGATGCCATATCTGTAATTTAGAAGCTGAACATTTGTGAAATGAAAACATTCTACTCATATTCTCGGAAAGAACAAGAATGTTATCCTAGTATATAAAAGAAAGGATACACTAGTCCAACAAGGCTCCAAGCTCATGCATATTTCTCCAGCAAAATACAGAGACGTGAATGGAGTAGATATCAGGCCTATTGTCTGTACTAAAATACATAACTTTCCTGTTTCCCTTACTTTTTTATAACTAGTTGGTAACTTGTGCATCTATACAGGCTAGTTTCTTAAATAAAGTAACTTGGTTCTGCTAATTTGGATTGTACTTGATTGCCATTATAATCTTGGTCTGTTAGATGTACGCTAAATCTTTTTTCTTTTCTTTATTAATGTGAAAATTTTCTTATAGTTCATAATTAGTATAGTTAATAGATTATATTATAAATTTTAATAATTTTATGTGAGACCCCAGATTTGCCATCCGAGTCTCTCTGTATTTCATACTAGTCCCGGATCGGTTGCTAGTACACACAAAGGAAGCGATGATAATCATAACTGAGCGAAGCTAAATAATAGCATAAATATAAAGTACCAGCCACATGGCTATTTATTACATCTCCTGGTCACATGACCAAAGTTTACAGCAGCGGAAACAAAAACAACAAGATAAAACCCAAAAGACACCACAAGCGACGACTAGGAGCGCGCGCTTAGTTATCTTGACGATCTTCAACGAACTCCTCGTCATAGTACTCATTGTCTTCGACTGCATCTTGATAATTCTCTGATGACAAAATTTTGTGTAGCATGTGAGTAAAAACGTACTCCGCAAGTCTAGGAAAATGCAACATGTAGGGTTTTCCAAGGAAAAGCTTAATAGGGTTCTTTTGCATAAAGCCAAGTTTCATCAAACCATACATAATAATAATTTTCACAATGCACATTTTAACAATTGAATTATTTAATATTCTAGTGAAGGTTCTATCCACCATCACTAGTATAAAGGTTCTATCCGCCACATTTAAAAGATTAAGGTAAACCAACTCATGACTCTATCCGTCATGATCAAAACAGGTTCCATCTACCTGATTGACTCAATCTGCCAACAAAATATCCGAGAGTTCTAACCATCCCGAATCCCAAAACAAAACATCAGTTATTTTCAAAACCAAAACCAAAGTCTACCAGTATGAAAGCATTCTTTGCTTTGCCCTTGACCGTAGGCACAGCTATTCGAATAGTTTTAACTCTGCAGAGGTGTACAGCTTTACCCACAAGCCATGATATTCTCTTGATGCCAAGCTATTAACACACTTCCTTAGGTGTGCTGGCTGAAATATCATGACAAGGCTTTACAATGTATACGTCTAACCCGACCCACCCACTGAGGTTTCACCGCTGTTAGGGTTCCATCTACCCAGTACAGAAGCCCCCTCTTGCGCCGTGTGGGAAATACAACTTGCCTCCATCCGGCACCCACATTCCACCAATTGGCAAGTCTAAGTTAGGTTTCTACAAATTATTCAGCCAGGTCGTACCCATTATAGACATGTGGTTGCACGGTAATGCTTAGAATGGACAGTCATAAGCGTCGGTCCTTAAATTGATTAGAGCGGCTTTCACAAACCAAAATCAGTGCTCCATCCGCACCCGCCCGACAAACCATTCCGCCCCAATCTAAATCATTTTTATTTTATTTTTATTTTGCAATCACAGCAGCAATCACCTTGCTACAATTTTGATAAAACACGTTTCAACAACATTTTAGAATTTATCCCACCATAGACATTTTTAATCAACATCAATCCTAAGCACAGTCTAATGTACTAAACAAGGTTAATCACATGATATATGATTTCGTGATTAAAACTTAAGGTTACAAAGGTATGGTAATCAAACAGTAAGGATGTCATTTCGAAATGGGTATAACTAACAACCTACATTTTAACATCATCAGTTTATATAAATAGCCATGCAAGTTGTAAACATTTTATAAAACAGTTATAAACAATGGGATCAACGTGCATCAAGGAGACTTGCCTTCGTCGACGAAGTGCGCTGCGTTGTTCTGAGGGTCTTCTCCTTCGTCGGCGACAACGATCGCTTCTTCGACTACGCGCAAAACGGTGCACGAAATGAATAAAATAAAATAAATAGGAACTAAAAATTATAATAAAAATACCGGCAGATAGAGGATGAATTTAGATGAATTTAGCAATTTGAATCACTTGATTCAGAGTTTGGATGACAGAGATAAAAATGTTTGAAATTACTCGGTTTGGAAAATTGGAAAAGAGGGGATATTCCCGGAATCTTTCTTTTTCTCCATTTTTCTGATTTCCCCAACTCACTTACAGGCGGGTCCCTCACGTCATTGGCTTCTACCTTCTTCCCCATTGCTCTAGAGGGAGCCATGGAAAATAAAACAATGCAATACCATGACCGAGGGGAAAAGCTAGGCGGCAGAGGGGACAGGCTCATGACAATGAGAGGATGGCAAGAGACAGCCGGGCGGCAGCAGCATGGCGCTGCCAGAGGAGCGGAAGCGATCACCATGCAGACGAAGCCTTGAAGGTCTGTGGCGTGGTGGCTTACGAGGCACGGCCAGCGGCAGGCCAGGCAAGGTCGGCGAAGGCGGCGGCGCAAAGCGCATAGTAGCCGGCGGCGGCTAGGCCGGGAGCGGCAACGGCGCGACAAAACCGACGACCAAAAAACAAGCCGACGGCACGACGGCCAAAACCACGAAATTTTCTCGAAACTAGAGTGAGCACGGGATAGCTAGCATCAAGGGGAGTCTATGGGTGTAAGGAATTGAATTGGTTCGTACCCAAACGGAAGAAATCGACGACGAACGGAGCGATGACCAACGACGAACAAACTTGAAATTCGGGGGTCAAACTGCAACGAAAATCAAATCCGATTGAATGGTTGTGTTCATGGAAGCAAGAGGTACAAAGTGACGCGGTTGGTTTACCTAGAAACTCACCGGGGCAAAAGATGGCTTGCCGGTGTCTTTGGAGTACGCCGGGCGTCGGGTTTTCTCGAGTTTTGGGAAGGGAAATGGCACTGGACCGACGGGGCAAGGTGAGCACGGGGTAGAGGACACGGGACCATAAATTGAGAAGTGGAAACTCGTTGTTTCGTGGAGAAATGGCCGAGTTATTGATGTTTGAGTGCATTTCGGTTTCTACTCAATTAATCCAATTCTGGCGAGTTAAAGGATGAATGGTCATGGGGAATGGGTTCTCCTCATCAATATCTTTCAAACGGATCTGACCTTGCTCAATTTGGTGGAGGAAATGAGAAGTTATGAGTGATTAAAGAGGAGGCATTCATGGATGGCTTAAAATTGTACGCTCTGGAATTTCAACGATCAGAGGAGGAAGATGAACAGTACCTGTCACGTGTCGCTTTCTCATTGGTTGGAAGAAATAGAAGGACAAAAGCACGAGGAATAAAATAGCAAAAATGATCTAAAAATCCTGGAAAAAATTCCTAAAAATACTAGAGATTATTTGGAACCCAATAAAATTGGTTTCACTGAATTTGGATGAGTTTTCGAATTAAGACAATTCTGAGACGAATATACTGGATTTAACGAAAGACCGCGAGACATAAAATAGCAAAGTGATTTCAAAAATCTTGAGAAAATTCCCAAAAATGTTTTGGACTATTTGAAACCTAATGAAATAGGTTTTGGGATTTTTAGAGCATTTTGGAATGAAGGTGAAATTTTAAGTAAGGACCGAAATTCAATTTCAACTTTTATGAATGGTGGCGGAATGAATTCGAATTTGAAGGATATGGATGCCAAGTTAAATATAACACCAAGGAAGATCCAAATTTTAAATTAATTATCTTAAATTAACTTTTAGCAGAAACCCGGAATTGTGGATGTTACATTTTATAATTTAGCATTGTAATTCACATACAAATCAAAATTTTAAGCATCCTTTAATTTATTCCTAATTGTATACTTCTCGATTGTACTTTTGGTGGATTTTTTTTCAATTTCTGCTGGAATTAGTATAAAAAATCCATATTCTATTTTTATTTATTATTACTCGAGTTTTATTTTTAGTTTTACTCTCAAATTATAATGGAAATAAAATTGCTAATTTTTTATTTCAAATTTTAGTTAGTTTGGGCTTGTACTTGATATAGACTCGCTGCGTCAAAAAAGTATAGGACGTATTTTTTAATGGTCTTGTGCATAAATATACATTGTATTTTATATTCCAATATAAAATTAGTGTGGTCTCCCCTCTATAACACTAATAAGTATCTAACTTTACTTTATATCCTCTACATACATGCATTGAATATAGCATAGTGAATATGGATAATAATTAAGGATTGTGCAATATCATTGAATGATCATTTGCAATATCATTTTAGTCTATGTGCTAAGAGAAAATACACTCTATAAACTTGGACAGGGTCAATAATTATTATTCTGACTTTGCATATTTTTTATTGTACCTGAGGTGGATTTTTTAAGTTTTAGGCTGGAATTCATATGAAAATTTATATTTTATTTATTATTATTTTGATTTTTTAAGGTTTACTTTAGAGTTTGTTTGAAAATCAAATTATTTATTTTATTTTATTCTAAATTTTACTTAATTAACCTTGTACTTGAGATAGACTCATTGTTTTAATTTGCTAATTTTATTTAATTATTATTCCAAATTTTTTATATTTATGTATTTACTTTGGAAATCGCATGGAAGTCGGATCGCTAATTTTTTTATTTTTTATTCTGAATTTTACTTTACTTAATTTGGCTTGTACTTGAAATAGACTCACCATTTTAATTTTCTAATTTTATTTAATTATTATTTTGAATTTTATTTATCTATGGATTTACTTTGAAAGTAGTATGGAAGTCGATTGCTAATTTCTTTAATTTTTAGGAGTTTCTTTAGAGTGCCTAATTAGTATAAGTATGCTAATTTTTTTAATTTTTTTATTCCGAATTTTTCTTAATTTATGTTGTATTTGATATGGACTTTTTATTTTAATCTAAGCCGTTATAATTCGGGTCCAACAAATAAGTGACCAGATTTTTCTGGTTAACGTGGGAGCTTCCTTAAAGTACCTAATTAGTATAGGTATGGATCACTAATTAATACCGTTGCATAGGTGCTTTCCGTGTGCTCCGACCGCGGAAGCACCTGCCGAGTTATGGGTACATGGCAGCGTGACTTTTTTTTTCTTTGTCAGGGCCAATCCTGGCATTTTGGAGGCCCAAGGCGAAAACTTATATGGAGGCCCTTCTACCTCCTCATATATATACATATATATATATATATGTATATGTATATATGTATATGTATATGTATATATATATATGTATATATATATGTATATGTATATATATATGTATGTATGTATGTATGTATGTATGTATATGTATGTATGTATGTATGTATATATATATGTGTGTGTATATATATGTGTATATGTAATGTATGTATATATGTATGTATGTATGTATGTATGTATGTATGTATGTATGTATGTATGTATGTATGTATGTATGTATAGTCTTATAAGCATACATCATTGAAGAAATTAATATTCGATGCACAAAAATACTTCTATAGAACAATTTAAAATTTACGATATGACAAATGTAAATTGTAATCATAAACACTTACTTGGCACTTGGCATCATCTTAAAAAATTCCTTCTAACACTTTGTGATACAAAATCATCGATTATACTATTGATATCAATCTCGTCCAATAACTTCTTCTCGATGCATAAAGTCACCAAATCATTTAACATTTCTTGACTCATTGTTGATCTCAAATAGTTCTTCAACAATTTCAATTTTGAAAAACTTTTTTCAGCTGATGCAACAGTCACAGGCACAGTAAATAAGATTCGATAGGAGACATTAGGATAACAATCCACATCTCTAACATACTCGAAAATCTCCATAGCAGACATTGTGCCATCTGGCAAAGTGAATTTCATAATCTTTAATTCAGAAATAAGATCATGTACCTCAACATCAGATAAACCATCATGAGAGAAAGTGTTTGCAAATTTAGTGTAACACTCTTCAAGTTCACTATCATTTAATGATTTCAGGGTACTTGAGCTCAATAAAAATCCGAATATATCTTTAAACACCATGAGTTCTTTGAATTTGGTGTAGTTGCTCGCGTTTGCTCGCGACTAGGTCAAAAATCTAAGGTGTAGTTACATACTTGGAGGGGCCCATGACTTTAGGGGCTCGGGACGGCCGCCCACCCTGCCCCCCCCCCCTCAGGGCCGGCCCTGTCCACGGTGCATGAGTGTGGCAAGCCATATATATCACCTGTTATTCTTTCCACGGTTAGGAAAAGCACTTTTTTTTTGAAAAAAAAGTACGGCTGAAAGCTAGATTTGTAAATAAAACGGTATGCTAGAAAACCAAAGCTTCGAAAAGAAAAGGCAGTCAAACGCTGCAGCAAAGGAAAAAGTCCCGTCAGCAACGGCAGCTTGCATATATAAACAAGGACGGCATTACGGAAGGGTGGATGGAATCAAAGTCATTCGTCGTCTCTGTTTTTCTGGATTTTAAGCACGCTTGATCTGACGAAACGTGGAAAAAAAAACAACTGCACCTATCTACCCTATGAGTTACCCTTGCATGATGTTAGGGCTCTCATACCACTTGTTAGGGATAGATGCACGGTAAGATAACCAGAGACAAGATTTAACATGGGAAAACCTTTGCGAAAAAAACCACGTGAAACAATCCACTATAATGCTTCAAGATTACAAGTACAGGGGGTTGGTTTATATAGCCAAAGAATTCTAGTTGCAGAAGACTTACCCCTAACAAACTATAGATATAATCAAAAGATATGGAAGTTAGAGATATTGAGTTATCTCCAACACATGATCATCTGATCGTCACTACCGCCACCAAATCATGCTATCTGATTCGGAATCTTTGTCTTTTGCTATATGTTTACCATGTTCTTCCTCTAGTTTTTATGAGAACATTTCTTTCATCTTTTCCTGTATATGCTACGCATGATGAGTGTGAAACATCACGGCTGACTCATTTTTTTCGATTATGCACGGTGGAAGGAGTATCAGTGTTTGGTTGATGATCAAAGCTTTACCCATAAGGACGGCCCTGTCATGCAATATGACTTAGCCTCTCTCTCTCTCTCTCTCTCTCTCTGTGTGTGTGTGTGTTCTGAACCATATTACTCAGTCTTATCAAAATAACTCCTTTTGTTTTGTCATTCCTGATTATTGTTGTTGCTAGTTTACTACGTTTGTTTTAAGACGCCACTGCAGGGAGTATTGGTGGCTTGTTGCCCTCATTATCAGATTTAAATTTCATCAATTAACGTTGTCCCAGTGTAACATTCCGTTTTTGAGTTCCTTGTGCTTAAATTTCAAAATCCGAACCCGTGGTATTTTATTCGAATTTAATCCAGCTTAATTTGAATTTTCAAAATGAAAAAGGATTTAATATGATTAATCTAAACTTCAAATTAATTATTTCATGTTTTATTGGGTTCCTTGTGCTTCATTGAATTTTTATGCATTTTTGGAGATTTATTTGAATTTATTTGCTATTTATTTGAATTTATTCGGATTTTATGGATTTTCTTGATTCAGGAAATTCCTTTTTCCTCTTTTGGGCTGAAATCCCTATTCATTCGTACCCGGCCCGTCACTGTTCCTCCTCGGCCCGGCCCGTTCCGCCCAAACCCTAGCTCCTATTAAACCCAGCCGTTGGATCCCGATCCAGTGATCACCCTTCGCCCGCACCGGAAAAACCCTATACCTAACCATCCCTTTTCCTCGCCGTTGGATCCCAATCCAAGGGCCGTCGCTCGTTGTGTGTTTGCACCGACGGATCGTCATCGCACGGACGCAATGGAGCCACGTCGACCCGCTCAGCATCGCCGCCCGTAACCCTAGCCGCGTGGTTATCCTCGACTTCCGTGTCGTTTTCTCGCATCCCGAGGCTATAAAAGCCCATCCCATACCTCGTGCCGCACTCACCGCCTCACGCCGCCCACCCTCCTCCATCTCTCGCCGGCTGAGACGCCGCCGTGTGGCCGCAGGCCCTCGCCGGAGTTCCACCTCCGTGTGCAAAGCTTCCGCCGCCGATTTCTCTGCCGTCGGTGAGTCCCCGCCCGTGTTCTTGGTACCGTTAGATTCGTCACGTTGATCTTCCTCTTTCCCACTCAAAACCGATCGCTAATCAACTCGTTTTCGCTGTTTGCCATGTCTTCGTCTCCACGTCCGGCGTGTTGCGCCGCCACCTCGTTTCGGCTTTCCTCGCCGGTTTCCAGCCGCCCGATCCCTCGCCGACGCCTAGAATCGCTCCATGTCTCCCCGCTGCGCCTTTGCTTCGTCGCCGTCCGATCGGGCCTCAACGATCAGATCTGAGCCGCGTCACGCCGGTAAGCCTCCGAACCAGCCGCCTAGTCACCTCCCGTGTAATCGCCCCGTGTCCGCCAGGTGGAGCCACGTGCTAGACACGTCTGCGCCACCGTCGACCTCGTGCCCGCGTGGCAGATGTTTTGGCCCGCCGCGTCAGCACCCGAACCGCCATGTGGCGCCACGTGTGAGACACGTGCTAGCCACGTCCCCGCCACCTCAGCCCTAACCCGCCGCGTCAGTCGCCAAGTGGCTGCCACATCGGCGCCACGTCAGCACCATGTTGCCCCGTGGTCTGCCACGTCAGCGCCACGTCATCGCCACGTCAGCCAGCCTGTCATGCCCCGTGAACACCTCGGTGAACTTAGTTCACGGTGGACCCAGTCACTAACGGGTGGTCCCCACCTGTCAGCCTCTGGCGTTTTTCTATTTTCTTGGTTATTCCGAAAATCCGAAATCTCAACCAATAGCATGCCGACACGTGTCACCTCCTAGGGATTTTTCTGATTTTCTCTCCCGAGAGACTTCGGAAGGCCCGTTCTCCTCTGTTCGAACTCCGATTCGAACGATTCAAATTTCTAAATTCATCGAAAATCATGATCTATCTGCTAGTACCATTATTTTGAATTTTTGGATTTTATTTGAATTTGTTTTATTTATTTTTGTCTCATTTCGCGTGTAGACGACGCAGCTGTTGAGCAAGCGGATCACCCGGAGGAGGTAGCACCAGCGGGAGGAGCCGAAGGCAAGTCTTCCTTGATCATATTGATCCCAAGTTTATGAAAATATTATTTTGTTTTAAACTATTGCATGCTTATTACTTTGTGTACCGTACTTTAATGCTGTTTTAATGTTTAGTTATATCCCATCTTGTTATGCCCACATTGATATTAATCTTGATAACCATTGACACACTAGGAAAATTAATTGCTGTAATTAATGGTAATCAATTTGGTATGGGACAGTAGAAATTGCTTAGCCATGCTTAATCACGTCGGTACCTTACCATTATGGAAATTCTTTCAAACTTGATTCAAAATTGAATTGTGAAGTTATGGCAATTGGTGTTGCCGTTATTATTATTAATTGGAAAATAAAAGTGAAAAATGATTTAGACCGGGGCGGATGGTTGCTTGGTGGGTGCGGGATGCACAAAATTTTGGAATGTGATTGTTCCGTCCCAGTCAATTAAGGATCGGTCGTGTGTTATCTTGGACCATGCTATACAGTACAACCACAAGTCTATATGGGTACGACACAGCTCGTAATTTGTGCGTGTCGTTATCGGCCGCCATTGGGTTGAGTGAGGTGTCGGGAGGACCCTTGCAAGGCGCAAGAGGGGGCTTCTGTACTGGGCGGATTTAGCCCTAACAGCGGTGAAACCTTAGCGGGCGGAGTTGGTAGCGGTGTCGTGCATTGTAAAGGCCTTGTCATGATCTCCCTGCCGACACACCAAAGGAGTGTGTGTCAATAGCTTGGCAAAAGGGGTTGATC
Source organism: Guadua angustifolia (assembly GCA_036346375.1). Classification (NCBI taxonomy): domain Eukaryota; kingdom Viridiplantae; phylum Streptophyta; class Magnoliopsida; order Poales; family Poaceae; genus Guadua; species Guadua angustifolia. The sequence continues at coordinate 55,898,291 of CM070512.1, forward strand.
ATGTCTTATGGGTAAAGTGTACAATCTCTACAGAGTTAAAACAACTTGAGTAGCCGTGCCCACGGTTAAGGGCAAGCGTGGAACGCTTTCACATAGTAGATTTTATGGTTTTGGTTTTAAATGGAAAAATGATCAATTTGGTTTAAATGAAAATGTGGTTTGGGAATCCGTGAGTGGTTGGAGCTCCCGGATTTAGTTTGGTGGCTAGAGCCAACCAGGTAGTTGGAACCTGGAAAACTATTATACTTCAAATTTAATTAATTATGTTGTTTACTTTTCATTAAATGCTGCTTTATGAAATTAATATTTGTATTTCATTTTAAATTCCTGCTTTATGCAAAATGAACCCTATATGCCTTCCTTTGTTCAAGCCTTGCATTTAATTATTTGTATTAAGTTCCCAATACTTGCGGAGTATGTTGCATACTCACCCTCGCTTTTCATTGCGGGGCTGCTTATTCCATAAAGCAGATGAGGAGATCAGATATAGCTATCCAAGAGCCTGCATTCCACCGTTCGACATCTGTGGTGAAGAGTTTGAAGAGGAGGATCATTCGGACTTCTAGGGAGCGTACCCCAGTCGGTTGCCTGTGGGCATGCTGATTGGCTCTTTTTGTTGCTACTTTTCCGCTGCTACTTACTCACTTAAGCCGTAAGGCTCGATACTTATAATAATGTGATGATGATGTTTACTCTCTTTTGCTTATTTACTGTTGTTTACGTTATGATATGTCTATGTTATCATCACTGTGTTTGCTGAGTGTGCTAGCTGATCCTGGACTAGCACGGTTATACTCAGAGGGGTCGGATTTGGTAATCTGGGTCCCTTACACCCAGGCACTTCTAAATTGTGCAACTTGCATTGATGATTATCGGATACTAACAGTTATTATCAACGCTATGTACGCATTCACTCTCTGTGGCACTCTGATCAGGCTAATAATACCTTTGGGATGGTTAGATGTTTTCTTTTAAATAATAATATCCAATGGCTACTATAATTCAAGTTTGTAGGGTCCATCAGATTGAGGGTCGAGATGTTTTGCTTTTTGTGAGAATTTCTAGCATATTTTTTTAACAAAAGAACCGATTGCAGCTTGTAATTAGGGTCCACCAAATTAAGGGCCAGATGTTTTACTTTTTGTGAGAATTTCTAACCTATTTCTCTTTTCTCTTAGCGACTCTCATGAGCTTTTAATATATAATAGATGTTCCTCAAGGAAATTTGAGGTTCTTGCATGGGAGCTCACATAGCATCTCACAACATCTACATATTATAGATGAAGGGGCTTCCTTAGGGTCGAGCCTACCCTCCACGCCGGCGCCGGTACCCCCTCTCTCTCGCGGCGGGCCAAGGCCATGGGTGTTGCATTGCCGAGTGCGGAAGAAGAACAGAGAGAGGGGGACGAAACGAGGAAGTACGAGTTGGAATAAATTTGTAGACCTCTGAGAAGGCCTACTACGGCCTCCCACCCCACACGGGCACTCCCCACCCGACCTAGGGCCAATCAATCGAAGCAAGCAAGTATGAGAGCTGGGACCGAGCGGTGCGCACCTGAGAAGCCGTAGGCGAGCGGTCGATAGCAGCGCAGCACGAGGAGGAGGTGAGGGGACGCGCGCCGCCGTAGTGATGGCTTGTTTTTTTTAACTATAGCTCTCTCCTAAGCGAAATTATAAATCTAGCTTACTTCTTTACCGTAGAGATGCGAAAGACATTTCAGATAACACTTGTTGACTGCTATGCCCAGGGAGCATAGGAGGCTACACTGTCACACACGCGGAGCGCAGCGACTGGCTAGCCTAAGCAGCATCCTTCCACGGATGGCCAGCATGGGATGGTGGCCTCCTACAATTGGTACGGGAGTGCGGGTGCGGCTTTCCACAATGGGGAGAGGGCTAATTTGGAATTTCATTCGGGAAGAGCTAAATTTGTAAAAAAAAAAGTAATAAGAGGTTAAAAAAGAGATCATTTCGCATTCTTTGATTCTTTAATTGATTCTTTGATCTTTTCACTTATTTTATTCTTTAGCTAGCACATAGCCATTGTTGTGGTTACTAGACCCAACTGTAACATCTGAAAATTTTAATAATAACGAAAAAAATAAAAATTGGAAATAAAATTTAAATTGAAAATAAGATTCTGATTATCTTTTCTTCATTTCTTGAAATCCAGTCTTAAGAAAAAGATTGAGATGCAATATAAAACTTTTGAGCAAACAATGAAAATGAGTTAGAAATTAATATAATTTTAATTTGAATTTCCATCATTTCTGATTTTTAGATTATGGGACATGATGTAAAGATCACGATAGCAGCTCGGAGCAAGAAAAACTGTACATGTTAAATACGGTGACTCATATATAGTCTTTTAGATTAGTAAATATATACAATAAAAAGTTTTAGATGGATCCTAATAGGATTAAGATCCTACATTTTTCGAAGTATGACTCCTACCCAAGCAATCAAGAAACCACAAAGCAAGTGGCGCACGAAAGAATTAAAGGCTAGTTATTCTTTAGCACTAGATTCTTGTATCGAGCAAGGATATAACAATCCTAAAAGGTTCGAGAGGGTTGTGATAGAGCAATATATACACATTGTACACTTTTGAGGTTGTGATTAAAAAATTTATAGTTGACCTCTTCAAATATTTCTCTCTTATTGTGGTTGCTTCAACGTTATTATTTTGGTTCTCTCTACGAGATTTATTTACTTTGTTCTTACTAGTGTGCACGCTCGTATTATATCACACAAAACTTTGATCTAATACATATGTTGTAGTGTATAAGCGGTATCAAAGTGTAATAGTAGCTGGCACCGTAAAAAAGAGTCCGATCACATATCATAGAATCTCCCTCAGCAAGCTAGCCAACTCTTGGTGATCCAAGATTTCATACATACTAGATGCGGACACGCGACGCAACGCCGTGTGAGGGTAACGCCACGTGAATCGAAGTATTAGCCAGAGAAACCTCTAGCTTTGCTTTACTAATTAGGTTGAGTCGCGCGGCATACGTCGTGTCAAGCAAATTTTGTCCTAGAGTTGGGCGCAATTTTCTGGAACCTCGAGGACACTTTTTGCAAAAGGACGTGATCCGAGCTTGGATGAAATTTTACGAAACTGCTTTTTTCTTTGGGGGATAGGGGGATTGTCGTTGATCATTCACCTCCTCTCTGATCGTTGTTTTTTGGTCCCACAGTTGGAAACAAGTCAAATTTAATATTTGATTTTGTTAGGGATAGATGCACGGCAAGATAATTGGAGACAGGATTTAACGTGGAAAAACCTTTGTGGGAAAAAATCACGGGAAACAATGCACTACATCACTTCAAGATTACAAGTACAGGGGTGGCTTATATAGCCAAAGAGTCCTAATTGTAGAAGACTTGTCGGTGTTTCGAATACCGGCAAGTAAATTTGTAGTCAAGGGGCCGCGCGTTCCCTCTCCTTGAATGGTTGACTTAGGGAGTCCAAGATGTATACTGGTTCGGGCCAAATGTCCCTACTTCCAGTTCGCGCGGTGGGTTTGTATTGCTTTGGGCGCAGAGGACTGCGCGGGTTTACAAGCGAGGGCTAAGGGCCGGCCTTGAGCTGCTGGAGACCCGTTCGATGAACAGGAACCTCCATGTGATTACTTGTGCTATTCCTGGATCAAGAGCTAGCACTCACATGTTTACAACAATTGGAAATCACAACCATACAATTTAATAATTAAGCGGAAACGATTATACAAATAATATTACAACTCGAGAAATATAGCAAAGAAAAGAAGCAAGCCTTGTGGTTTACCCATCCAACCCGCAGCAACCGACTGCATAAACTCCAGATAGAACACGCTTGAGGAAGAACCCGCAACCTGCGATGAACAACTTCGAAGCTTCGCTAGCACACACCTACAATATAATTAGGCAAGGGTGAGTACGTTGCGTACTCAGCAAGACTTGAGCAAATCCTACAATATATGCAGGCCATTTCAAAGGAGGCTACTACAGTTAATTTGCATAAAGCGAATTTGCAGTTATAAATCAAGTTATTTGCAAACGGAATTTATAAGAGCATTTGATTGATAACAAATAAGTAAAGCATAATAACACTCACACCCTCCATGACGTGAGCGGCGAATCATGAATTCACGAAATCCAACAATGTCACCCTTTGACATAAAAACACAGTTGCTAAAACAAATGAAACCAACCCTTTTGAAAATAATAAACATTTAACTCAAGCAGAGTTCACCAAGACACCCATGACCGCTGTACGGCTAATCAATTAGATTTAAACTCGCAGAGGTGTACAACTTTACCCACAAGGAATGATCATCCTTTTGCAAGATCACACATGCCTCCACTAGGCCATTGTGCTTGCCAGCGATCATACACACTGTTCATTACCCGACATGACTTTACACCACCGGACGTTAACCTCGCCAAAACAGAGACACTCACCCAAGCCGTGGATCCACTTTCAAGACACCAACACAACGTCTCTGTCCATGGCAAGGCGTACACGTTGCAACCGTTATGCATTTACCCATACGAATCGCATGGCAGCCCCTAACAAGCAAATCCATAACGGAATGCCTCTCGCAAGCTCCCGCCACCAATGAGCAAAGCCATGTCCAAATAAGTTAATAGGCTATGGCTAACCCATACTCACCCTCGTGGTTTGTACGGATTTTCTCGGATCAAGCTACACGATGTTCGGTCCTTAGTTGTGACACGGCGACACTTCACCCTACACTACGTGCATTTCCTTATTGCACACCCCGGCTATTGCCAATAATCGCCCGCATCAAAGCATAGTTTCATTTTGGGTTTTAATCAAAACTACCCACCAACGAATGCCATTTCCAAGGTTTTCAGAAACAAATGTTGCTTTGATCATGTACATTGTTGATTCTAAAGCATGGCTAAGCATGAATAATATGAACGATATACCCATGATGACAAGAAGTAACGCCTAACCTTAATCTAAGGTTATCAAGGTTCACATTTCATAATCATCAAAGGAGATTCATGTGACAACAGTATATCTACCAAACCACAAGATAGCAATTTACATAAGGTAAACGCATGCATAAAACAATTTGATGCACAAAGGAATATAAAATATTGGGAGCAATATGGTCAAAAGACGCTTGCCTTGCTTAATCACGCTACGGCGGGCGAGGATTGCGTTGGCGAGACGACGATGAAAACAGCAACGTCGGGTTCTACGCCATTCGAACAACGGAAAATAAGCAAAATACTAACTTCAATAAGGGCGAAAGAAATAGATAACAAGAACAAATAAAACTCTGATAAAGAAACAGGGATTGCTCTTTTATGAATTTATTAATTTTATTTTACGAATTCAAGACGCAAAAATAGTTTAGATTAAATAGATTTAATCATTAGTTGCAAGCTTCCATTGATTCACTATTCATAATATGAGTTTCGAAACTTTATTACTTATGGGTTTTGCTCTATTAAGATTCAGATTCGAAGCAAGATGAAATAAGAATATTTTCTTAGATTGCTATAGATCATCACCTAAAGATCATTTCTAAGCTGTTCTGCACTAAATTCGGATTTAGATGAGTTGCTTAGCGAGTTAATGAAAAGGCTTAAACGATCATATTGGATTATGACTAAATAGTTCTTTATCTTTAATGGATTTCGCTTAGAATTAGCTTTACATAAGTTAAATCTACTGTTTTAGGCTACTGGGATTATTTTCAAGATATTTGAGAAGGTTCGTGATAAAATAACTTAACTACGGATTCCTCATTGAAACTACAATTGCTCATTCATGTTACGGTCTATAGTAATGTGATTACTTAGGGTTATTTAGCTATTAAGATTAATATGCAAATCACAGTGAACTAAGATTATCTTTTCGCATTTGGGTAGGCTATACTTTGAAGAACATTACTAAACCAGTTCCATAAGTTTTAGGATTTTGGACGAGACTATAATCTTGTTGCTAAAACGGTTCATGCTATAATTAAAGACTACACTATTCAAAATCGGCAAGAAAGGGATTGACAGATTAACGATTAAGGGTTTTAGGCTATTTGGATTAATATGTAAAACATGATGAAATATGGTTATTTCTTTATACTAAGATGATTTATACTTTGTATAACAATCCTAAGCTGATTCCATGAATTTTAGGCTTTGGCTGATACATTATATTCATTGTTGAAAAGGCTTAAGTGGTATTGTAAAATTGACGTTATTCGGAATCGGCCAAAAGCGAAGTGAATGGTTAACTCTTAAGGATTTTGAACTAATAAGTTTAATATGCAAACCTTAATGAAATAAGATTATTTTTACAGAATATGGTAGTATAAACTCTGTACAGTGATTCAAAACTAGTTTTACTGATTTTAACATTTGGACGAGTTATTTTATTAACTGATGAAATAGTATAAATGATCTCAACGCGAACACTAGTTCGGTCAAGATTCATTTGGAGTTTGTGACTACACTATACATGATCCTTAATTCATTTCTCAGGCATTAGCAGAATACCATCCTAGAAATGTTTTAAAACTATTTTTACATTATTTTGGCCTTAACCTTGGTAGATTAACTATTTATTTGTTATTGATGGTTGCACTTTCTTGCATCAAAGAATGCAAGATAAGTTTTACTTTAAATATTTTTACATGAATGGTTCTCTATTGATTCCAGGAAGTTAATACAAATTATTTCATCCTTTTATGAGCTTTTATGCTTTTGTTTTCATTAATGGCCATAATAAGGTTTAATGATGATTGCAAAGTAAGTAAATTAAACATTGATAAAAATTAAATATATTTTCATGATTGAGTTTATTATAATTCCAGAAGCATATTCATATTTATTTTATGACTTTATCATTTATATTTTTCATATGTACAATAATGTTCATAATAGTGAGTTCACCTCACTTTAAATTTAAATAATTGATCTGCGATATAAGAATTGAATACTTTTATATATTTAAACTCATACTGATCTTATAATCATATAAAAATTTATTTCAATATTTTATGAATTATTCTGCACAAACCTTTATTAAAGACCATAATGGAATTCTCGCAAAATTAAATTCCAATAAATTGCTCAAGTTCAAGAACTAAATATTTTTGTATATTCTAATTCTTTATGATTTTATATAAATAATGAAATTTACTTTACTGAAATTCGATTAAAATCACAAAAGATATTCAGGATTTCAATTTCACTAATTGGTAATCGAATGAAGAAATGGAAATACGCCAAGGAGGAGGAGGCGCATTTTGGCTCACTCATCTTCTTCCTCGACGCCGACTACTCCCCTGGGCCGGTCGAGAGACGTAACAGGGACCGATTAGGTCTTCCGCGCGAGGTGCTCGGTGATCTTCCCATGAGGGCGACAAAGACGGGACCATCGATCGGCGAGGCGATCCGGTGGAGGTGTTGATTCGCTTGGAAGAGATAGCGGTAGGGCGCGAATGATGGTCTTGGCGGAAATGGCGGGAGGTGGAGGAAGAAAACGAAAGCATGAGAGCTCGAATCGGTGGAAATTTAAGCATTAATGGATTCTAGGGGTTATATTTTTGGGGTTGGTTCGATGGAAGAGTTACCGGATTGAGCTGCCACCGCCACGGCTTTTGGAGAAGAAGGGCTCTCTACCGTGGCTCGATTTCGCATTAAGAGACCGAATCTTGTTGGGGGCTTTTGAAGCTTGAGGTCCGTGATGCTCTATCCTGCATTTAATTTGGAAATGATTCGCTCTATTGCTCGATTTGATCGCGCTTGAGCTCCAAATCCTTCGACCATGGCGAATGCGAGAGGAGCTCATGCGCGCAGGAGAGAGAGCAAGGCAAAGTAGTGGGGAATGGAAACACCGCCTCGGAGGTCTCTGTGGTGCAATGTATGGTCGAAGGCCTAAGCGAATGAACCGGATTTGGTTGAGCTGGTCTCGGTTCGGAGCTTCACCAGACACGACAAAGGAAAACAGGGGCGGAATGGCGCGAGAGCGAGGCCGACGAACGTGTTGATGATCGCGCTACGATGAGGTGAGGCGATGCGATGAGATGACCGAACGAAGAGGCGATTCACGAACAAGCTCTCGGTCAAGTTCGCTTGTCTCGCCGAGACTTCCTCTGCTTTCGATCGCAAAGCACAGGAAGGAGACGGTTGACAAGTGGGGCCTGGGTCCATGATCGCTGAGGTTAGCACCCAAAAGGAATGGTCCCAACTCGATGGTTCTAGAACCAGATTTTCTTGTGCTGACAAATGGGAGTAGAAATTGACCAAACTTTTTGACCATAGTCTTTGAATAGATTTTGAGGTCTGGTAAAATTTTGAGGTTAAATTGGATTATCGAAAAATTATAAATATTCTGACAACAGTGACTGCCCCTAATTCCTTGTTTCGGATTTTCATTTTTGATTGAGATCAATTAAAGTCTATTATTTTTGAAATTTTGTTTTTCTAAAGTATTTGGTCTCAGAATGCTTCTGTAAAATTTTCAGCTCAAAATATGGTTGCATTATTTTATGAAAATTCTGACATTGCAAATTCTAGATTTTCGTGGTTTCTGTTTTTAAATTTCAAAAGTACTAAAACACATTATTAATTTATAATATTTTTATCAGAGGTATATATTGCATTGAGTATTTCATGATAAATTTTTAGCTCCAGATAAAATTTATAAATATTTTATAAATTCTGACAATGCATTGTTTTGATTTAAAAGTTGTCTTTTCATTTTATATCTTCATTTGTTTATGCATAAAATTTCAATTGATGGCTAAAATGATTTAATGGAATGATTAGGGTTCTCATGACAAATTTTCCAAATTTTTACTTTTTGCTTCTTGGCCTTTTTCTCCTTTTCATTCTCTCTTTCCTTTTTGTTTGACTTTTCTTGCAATACAAAAATCCAAGAACTCCAAATAAAATCAATAATGCCAAGAAAACTCAGAAAGAATAATATTCAAATTCAAAATATTGATTTTTATTTTATTAAAATCTTGGGATGTTACAAGCGCCTCGTGAGTGGGAATAGCTTGGAAGCTTGGAAATGCTAAGGACTCGAAGCTATAGGAGCGTTCGAGTCGTCTATCGTAAAAGCCGTCCCCCTCTCAGAGGGTCTTGCCTCCCTTTATATAGTCGGAGGGGGCAGGTTACACGGGAAATTAGAAAAGAAAGGATGGGGTGTCCTACGCCTAGGAGTCCTGGTCTTCGTTCTCGGCGACCGACGGCTCTCTTTGCTCCATGCGGGTCAGAGACACGGCGAGTGGCGTGGTTTTCTGCTTCGTCAGGAGTTGGCGCACCTACCCTCTACGAGCTTGCCAGTCTTGACGTCGTGGCGCTGCTCGGCGCTACTCTCGAAGGAGCGTCCTCCCATCAGCATGACCAGCGATGAGATCGGCGCTTGACTTCGGCAGCCTCGCCACCTTGGGAAGGAGCCACCGCCTCGCACGATCACTTTGAGCCGTCGTGTCCGTGGAACAGGTGGCCAACTCGAGATTGACCGACGATGGTCTGGCGGCCGACCCCTGGCGGAGATTGCGTTGGCTTGGTCGGTGCCCCATGGCGAGGTCTGAGCTTATGACGCCCGACCTATAGCGGGTCGAGCTCGCAGGCTCCCGACCTATGGCGGGGGTCGGACAGCCCCCTGGTCGGTTTGGTCGGGGACAAGTGTCGCCATGACCAATGGGCCTTTGGCCGAGCTGGGCTTAGGGCAGCCATTCGCTCTCCCGGGCCGCTGGGGGTATCCAGGGTATAAGTATTCGTCAAGACTTGACAGCTAACAAACTATGGATAGAATCGAAAGATATGATAGTTAGAGATATCGAGTTATCTCCAACAAACCTCCCCTTAACTCAAAATATAAAACGAAGTTGTTTCCGGAAAACTCTAAAAGGTAATTAAGCACGAAGAATACAAGTGCGTTAAAAGTCTAAAAGACTACTGAATGAGGAAGACTGGAACAAACAAGCTAAACACTTGTAGTGCAAACACCACCAATGGTATGAAAGACTGGAACAGTCTTGTCCAAATGCTTCTAATGAAGTGAGATTGAGCAAACCACCAGTAGGTCGAGAGAAAACCTGAAACAGTCAATCCAACACATCTATAACAAAGCAAATGAAGAATCTGGGTCTTCAATGATTCATAACCCAGTAAAGTCTAAGACTGTGTAATTGACCTCCGGAAATAAACGCTCAATCATCATATGACATAAGTCATCACCTATGGTGTTGAGTAGATAGTGAAGAATACATAAGATGGATTTTTGACATGCTCTATCTGGAATATAAAATTCGGCAAACTGCCTACTAAAAATCCATAACATGGTTGTAGCTGCTTAAAAAATGCCAAGATAAAGAAAAATTATCGTGCCATCAATAGAGTATAAATTGCAGTAGATCCCTCATATCGAACAAAGACAACAAAAAGAACGTTGTAGTATCCACGCAGAAGAAACTATTCTTGCACTTCAAACCTTCATCTAAAATTGACATTGAAACAAAATTTTTAGTAAAAAAACTCCGAAGAGTATAATGCTACCATCAAGATGTCATCAAATTCTAAATAAACGTTGTCAAAACTTCTATAATGGTCAACGTATTCAAACAGCGAATGAAACATCAACATAATGGTGATGAAACACCAAATTCCAATAAACAGTGATAAAACACTAAAATAATTATCCTCAACTGATATATTTTTTTACTAAAGTCTTCAAAACAGACATGAATAAATTACCGATAATAAATATCGCATGAATTATAATGAAGTTTAACCAACTAGTGCTGGAGCCGAAATTTGACTGGAGCCGCATGCCTTAAAACAATTCAATCCGGTTATCAGATCTATTTGGAGTCCGGATGAAAAAAAAAACTCTGAGAAACCGATGGGCTTTCTTTGAGCACGGTCACGAACTCTCCGACAGAGAACTCCAATCACGCGGGTGCAAGAGCGAGCCTTCACGAGTACAGGCGAGCAGCAAATGGAGCGGCGTGCGGCCAAGTGCCGGTCGCAGGAGGAGGCGAGAGGTGCCGGCGGCTCGGGCGGGCCGGCATCCGGAGCGTTGCGCCGAAGGCCAGATCGGTGCAGCCGGCGGTGTGGCCGGTGCGAGAGGCGGATCAGGAGGATGCCCGGTGACCGAATGGACGAGCGGCTGCGCAAACGCAAGCGGAGGACAGCGCCGAAGAGCGATGAAGCCGGCGGCGCAGATCGAAAACCCCAGGTATGTGACCGAAGTGCGGCGGAGGGTCGACCAATCTGAGGCGCGGGTGCTGGCCGGAGCGTGGCGGCGCGTGTGGCCATGGAGGAAGCCAATGCAAGACGGGCCGGAGGCGGCCGGCGCGACACTGGCCGGTGCCGGCGATTGAGGCGTGGGCCGGCTCGAAGGGCGCACTGGCAGCAGATGAACTAGCACACGGAAGCCGAGGGAGATGAGTCGGCGGTCGATGGCGCGCACGATGGGAGGCGTCTTCCGGACGTCGGCACGGATTATAAAAATGACTACCTGTAGAAATGGTTACCATAATGCAGAAAGGAGATAGCAACTGCGTAGATTGATACGATTATACTACCATGATGCTTTTACTACCATGTAGTCTGTTTCCTCTCCATTCATGTCATTTTCGCTGGTCAAAGAAATCAAAGCAACAACTTTTACACGGAACCAAGAATATTTCGCATCACATGTATAATTCCTTTCATCTCTTCTCTTGGTGAAAGAGAGGTTTCCCAATGGAGACGCTCTTCGCTGCAATCGTAGGCGAACTTGCCAGCAGATCAGTCTCCTTCCTGATCGACAGATACTTGAAGTCGCCAGCGCCGTCCAAGGAGGAGAGCCTTCGGGTACTACAGAGGATGCTGCTTCGGCTTCACGTGACCGTCGAGGAGGCCGAGGGGAGGCACATCACAAGCCATGCCATGCTTCAGCAACTCAACATGCTCAGAGAAGAGATGTACAGAGGCTACCACGTGCTCGACACCTTCAGACGCCAAGCACATGAAGAAGAAGAGATGGCCCAAGGTCATGAAGTGAGTGACTCCTTAGCCCTGTCTAAATTCAATCCTACCAAGCGCATTCGCTTCTCTGCTGGTCGTAGACATGGCACGGGAGAGTTAGAACAGGTGCTTGATAATCTAGGGGCCGTCATTACCGACATGATTGAGTTTGTTGTGCTTCTGAAGAACTACCCTATGATGCATCGCCAGCCATATAGCACCTATATGTTTATGGAAAAGTGCATGTTTGGCCGTCAAATGGAGATAGAACGGGTTGTCAACTTCTTGTTGCATATAGAACATCCCGATGCTGATAATCTAGGTGTCCTACCGATCATTGGTCCGGGAAAAGTTGGGAAGAGCACACTTGTTGAGTATGTTTGCTGCGACGAGAGGGTGCACAATCATTTCTGTCGTATTATCTTTTTAAGTGAGAGCGATTTTAGAGAAGCGAAACCCCTCAGGGATGGAGTGATCAGACATAGACATAGCTCCTCAAATGAAGAAAGATTGCTGGTCGTAATTGAACTAGCTGGGGATGTTGACGAGGGTGCATGCAGAAGGTTATACTCCGCTTCTCAGAGCAGCCTTCCTCACGGAAGTAAAATCATAGTCACAAGTCGGTCCGACAGGATCACTCAGTTTGGAGCAGCGCAGGCTCTTCGTCTAGGATATTTGTCGCGAGAAGCATACTGGTACTTCTTCAAGGTCCTTGCATTTGGAAGCTCAGATCCCGAAGAGCAACCAAAACTAGCATCTCTGGCAATGCGAATGTTTGATTGGTATTTTGATCGAGAGAAATATAAGGAGTTCACTGGACCTTTCATAGATCTAAGCAACATGGCCTCCTCAGTTAAAGCTAGTACTGTTGACGAGACTAAAAAGCGAGGCCTTCTTGAAGACCTTAGAGTGAAGCTTGGGGTGACGAAAAATCAACTTGTACCTAGCAGAGGTCCAAGTGATTCTGGGATCAAGAGCACATATATTTTGCTTGCGAGAAAGGCTGAAACTACTCGGTATTGTGAGCTTTACGATCAATGTCGAGTAGGGCTTTCTCATGAAGAGGACCCCAAAATCACCAAGCAAGATGTCTTTTCTGTAGATGCTGCACCTCATGGGAAATTCGAGGTTGTGTGGTGGAAATCTCGCTTACCGCCCTATTACAGCTACATATATAGCTGTGAAATTCATGAGTTCAAGCATGTGACCACGGATGATAAGATCTGTCAGAAGAGGAAGGTTTTGTGATAGTTAATTTTCTACGGTTAGATTTACATTTTCTGTACATATGTATATAAACAACTAATGTTGTGATGAACGTTGTCGTTGTTTATTCTTAATAATGGAGAATGATATTGTACAATATATTTGAATTAATCTTCTTTCCTATATATGCTAGTAATTGCTTGTGTTATTCAATATTATTCATATCCAATAAGAAAATATGAAAACAAATATGACATAATGTAAACTCGTAGCAAAGCAGGGTCTTGTTGTTCCTCCTCGTGAGAAACTCACATCAAGACATATCTTGGTGTTCCAACTGTCGAGCGCCTCTTGCAGTTCTTCTAAAGTCTGTGTACTACTGCTACTGGAGAGAGACGTTTTAATCTAGACATATCCGAGAAGTGACTCACCGCCTGATCGGTACATCGCATGTAACATCCCAAAAATTTAATAAAGTGAAAATGAATATTTTAAGTTTGAATATTATTAATTCTGAGTTTCTTGGCATTATTGAATTTTATTTGGATTTCTTCGGAATTATTCTTTGTATGAAAAATCCAATAATGGAATTAAGGAATGGATAATAGTAAAAAGGTAAAATGGTAAAAGTAAAAATTTAGAAAAATTACCATTTAAACCCTAGGCCGGCAGTAAAAGTATTTTGAACCACAAATAAATTTTTATGAACAATTATGAGACTTAATAATTGAAAAGACAATCACTTTGACTAAAAACAGTGTAAGGTCAGATTTAATGAAAAATATGTAGACTTTATGTCGAACTGATAAAATTACCCTAGTAATCTCAACGCATTAACTACTCCCAGTAAAAATATCAGAAATTTATCATGTCAAAATAAGTCCTTTAAAAATTCAAAAACAGAAACAATGAAAATAAGGAAATCGACATGTCAGAATTTTAATAAAATAATGGACCAAATTTTTAAGTTTAAAATTTTACAGTAGCATCATTATCCCTAATACATCTGAAAAACAAAGTCTCAAAAATAAATAATATCATTTAGACCCTTAATTTAATTAAAATCCGAATTAAGGAAATTGAGCAGTGCCCACTGTCAGAATTTTCATTAATTATACACAGGGTGTTTTAGTCCCAAATTTCTACTGAAGGTCTACTAATACCATAAAACCCTATTCAAAAAGTTTCACAAAATGTGGAAGTTGAATGCAGCTCAAATTAATGCAAACCTGTTCAAAGGAGTTCAGCCAAAAATATCTGGCCCTCATCCTCTCACCAACAAGTGGGACCCATGAGCTGTTCTGGCCCATCTGCTGACGCGAGAGGCTTGAGCCTTGCTCTCACTGACGGTGGTCCCGGACCCACTGGTCAGCCTCTGGCTTCGGTTCCATCTTCCTCCCTGTCACCCAAGCCGAGCTGAGTCCATCCCCTCCGTTTCTCTCTGCGCTTCTTGAGTCTTCCTCACCTACTCCTTGTAGCAGCTGCGCCGCCCAAGCCGACGATTGCTGCCACGAAGACTCACCGCCATGCCGCGCCGTACCCGAGCCATGCGCCGCAATTAAGAACCGCCTTCCCTCGTCGCATCGCAAGAACAGCGAAGCTTTGCCATTTCTTCTCCCGTTCAAACACTAGTGCCAGCAACCCATTCCGGCTATAAATACCTCTCTGACGTCGCAATTGAGCCTCCTCTCCTTCCCTAGCCATTCTCCAAGCCGAAGCTCCTCAATTCCTGCCGTTTCCGCCATTACCGAGAAAGATGAGCTCTGAGGGAAACACAAAATTCAACAAATGCGCTACATTGTCCCCTAATTGCTTCAAGCCGCAGCATCTACGACCTCTACTCATCAAAAGCCCTCTCCTACCTTTAAGAATTCTCAACCGTAGCTCACCGCCGCTGCCCTTCTTCTCCAAAGCCGGTGCTCGGTGGCAGCGCTCCTCGAGCTTCTCCTTCCCAAACCTCAAAATGGACTCCTAGTAGCTCTGTGATGCTTAATCATTTACCCATTCGAGCTCTAGTGCATTGATTTTGCTCTCCACCGATCGCCATTAGCGCCGCCCCTCCTCACCGCAGCTTGCCTCCAACCTCCTCCAACCGAATCGGTAACACCACCGCAGCGCCTCGTCGAGCTTGTTCCTCCCATGCGCCTCCGTCATGAAACCCACCGAGCGCTGCCGCCACTGTACCCTAGCCGCTGCTCTGCTTTTGTCTCCTCGTCGCATGGGGTCACCTGTCGGCCAGTTCAAGCGGCGCTAATTCAAGGGTGAAAGACGCCTTCTGTTCTCAAGACGTATTGTCTTATTTTCATGAATTTCCAAGTCGGTTAATAATTAAACAAACAATATCTTTTGCAATATTAGTTAAATTTTAATAGAACAAATTTATATATACATCTAAAATCAGTTAGATCCTAAATATACAAAGATATATAATTTTTGAACTACAGGAGAATTATTTAAATTAAACTCATTAATAATCTTAATATGGTCTTTATATTAAATCTGTGAACAATAAGTCATAAAATATTACTATAAATTTTTATATGATGATAAGACCAAAATAAATTTAAATATGCAAAAATGATTAATTTATGAGTCATAGAACAATTATTAAAATCAAGGATGAAACAAACACACTATTATGGACATTATTGCATATATAAAAATATAACTTCTAAAATCATAAAATAAATTCTTATATGCTTTTGGATTTATAATAAACCTAATCATGCAAAATATTTAGTTTCTGAACTAAGTTTAATTTAATTGCCTTGCAATTATCTCAGAAACCATAAATATGGCCATTAATATTAATAGGAATGAGTAAATAACAACTAATAAAATAATTTGTATGAAGTACCTATAATCAGTAGGAACCTATGTATGTAGAAATATTTAAATAGAACTTAGTTTACAATCTTTTAATAAAAGGGAAATGCAAATTACAATAATAAATAAATAGGTAATCTATTGCGGTCAAAGTCAAAATAATGCAAAACTAACTTTAAAACACTTCTAGGGTTGCACCCTGTTAATACCTGAAAATGAATAAAGGATCATGTATAGTTTAGTCGCAAACTTAAAATGAAACTTGGTCCGATTCAACGTTAACCTTGTGATCATTTAGACTATTTCAACAGCAGATAAAATAACTCATCTAAATGCAAATTTTGGAAAGATCAGTGTAGAAACAGTATTTGATATATGAACTACCGTATTCCAAAAAAATATCTTAATTATAACCTTCTTTTCTTATAAATCTTCCTAGCTCAAAATCCTTAAGCATTAATCCTTAATTTCCCATTTCCTGCCGATTTTGAATAGTAGTCTTTAAGTGTAGCATAAACCATTTTAGCGATAAGATTATAGTCTCACCCAAAATCCTAAAACTAATGGAATTAGCTTAGTAGTGCCCTCCAAAGTATAGCCTACCCAAATATGAAAAGATAATCCCACTTCACCATAATTTGCATATTAATCTCGATAGCTTAATAACCCTAAGTATTCACATTACTTAAGTGCGTAATATGAATAATTGAACTTTGAGTATAAATAAGAAATCAATAATTATGAAGTTTGTATCCCCAGAACCTTCTCAAATATTGTGTAAATAAGCCCAGTAGCCTAAACCAATAGGTTACCTTTTTATAACTAAAATATTAATTAAATGTTGCTTTGAATCTGAATCCTATTAGAGCAAAACCCGTAATTAATAAGATTGCGAAAAGCATATTATGAATAGCAAATCAGTGAAACTTGCAACTAATGATTAATTCTATTAATCCAACCAATTTTTGCATCTTGAATTCGTAAAATAAAATTTATAAATTCGTAAAAAAGCAAGCCCCATTCTCCGTGAAGAGTTTTTATTTGTTTTGTTGTCTATTTTCTTTTTGCCCTTAATGAAGTTAGTATTTTGCTGTATTTCCGTTGATCGACGTATAGAACCCGACGTCTCTGTCTTCATCATCGTCAGATGCGATCCCGTCTTCATCATAAACAGGAGACTAAGCAAGGCAAGCACCCCTTTGATCATATTGAACCCAGTATTTAATTTTCCTTTTATTTATCAAATGGTTTCATGCATACGTTATTTTCTGTAAATTCGCTATATTGTGGTGCTGGCAGTTATACCTGTTGTCTCATGAACCTTCTTTGATAATTATGGACATGTGAACCTTGATAGCCATAGATTAAGGATAGGCATTATTTAATGTCATCATGGGTATATGCGTTCATATTATTCATACTTAGCCATGCTTTAGAAACAGTAATACAGATGATCAAATCAAAATTGTTTCCTGAAAACATTGGAAATGGCACTGTTGGTTGCTGGTATTTTGATTAAAAACCCAAAATAAAACTATGGTTTGACGCGGGTGATTATTGGCAATAGCCGGATGTGCAAAGGGAATTGCACGTAGTGTAGGGTGAAGTATCGCCCGTGTCGGATTAAGGACCGAGCAATGGAACGTTATTGATCCAAGATTTCCGTGTAACCATGAGGGCTATTTATGGGGTAGCCTTAACCTATTAAGTTATTTAGTCACGGCTTTGCTCTTTGGTAGGCGGGAGTTAGCAGAAGCATTCCATTATGGATTGCTTGTGAGGGGCTTCCACACGGTTCGTGTGGGTAAATGCTTGGCCGATGTAACGATATACGCCATGCTATGGGAGAGCTCCATCATTTCTATGCTCTGGATTCTCTTGCCATAGTATGGATCAACGTCCCGGGTTGGATCAAAGTCATGCCTAGATAATGTAACGGTTATGTATGATCGCATTGCCGGCACACCTCAGGAGGCGTGTGTCGAAATGACGTCTAGCAAAAAGGTGGATCATTCCTTGTGGGTAAAGCTATACAACTCTGCAAAGTATAAATCTAATCGATTAGCCGCGCCCGCGGTCATGGGCACTTGGTGAAGTCATTCCAATGCTAGACTTTGGTATTTTCTAAAAATAGGTTTTGTTTTAGCAACTGTTGCTTTATGTCGAAGGGCTGACATTGATGGATTTCAGGATGTGGATTATTCACCACTCACGTCATGGAGGACTGTGAGTGTTACTTATGCTTTACTTAATTGTTATCAACAAATCTTGCTTTTATAAATTCCGTTTGCAAATAACTTGATTTACAAATTCAATTTAGCTTTATGCAAATTAACTGTAGTAGCCTCCTTGACTTGGCTTGCATTTATGCATTTGCAAATACCACCCTTAAGTCTTGCGGAGTACGAAAGTACTCACCCTTGCTTAATCTATTGTTTTTAGGTGTAATGCTAGCGAAGCTTCGAAGGTTTGTTTCGTCGTAGGATGCGGGATCTTCGTTAAAGCGAGCTTTTCTAGGGATTTATGCCTGGTCAGTTGCCTGCGGGTTTTGGTTGGGCACACTACAAGGCCTTGCTTCTTTTGTTGCTTTATACTCTGAGTTGTAAGATATCTTTGTATAATCCTTTCCGCTTAATTAATATAATGTATAGTTGTGATTCTAATTGTTGTAAATATGCGTACTAGCTACTGATCCAGGGACTAGTACTGCAAGCACATTAGATTTCCATTTTTGCATTCTGTGTAAAAATGGGGGTCGTTACAAGGCTTATCTATCCTGCTAAGGAAAAAAAACATCTGGCCTGACCCTAAATTTTTAAGGGTTAGATTTGGAAATTGCATAGAGATTTGATGGTTTGATTTATACTCACCTCGTAGGTTCCATTGTGTACACATGTACTGTTTATTCTATTTTGCAATATATATATGGGTGATTTTTAATTTGACAATAATATTTGTGATGAAATAATTTATTTGTGAAAGACTAAAGTATACTGTATTAGGCTAGTTTTTTTAAATAGGAGATGCAGAGTAGATGCACGTGATACACGTGAATCTGTAGGTTATGGAGAAGCCTCGCAGAGTGTGTGTAGCCTGGCCTGGAGCAGAATACTACTGCAACGAGACGGAACACCAACCGAACCGAACGGAGGGTGGAGCAACGCGAGACGAGCGAACGTGCACGTTCAGTTGGGATCGCTGCTGCAGGCGTCGTTTCGTTCCCGTGCGGCAGGAGAGTTTCGAGAACTTGCCATCTTTATAATTCATTTTTTCGGTATTTGACACCCTAATCATTGTCATGAAACTTAGATGGGCCCATACGCCATACACGGGGCTGAAAAGCACACGAATTAGGTGTCATTTTCTGAAATTTCAGGTGCGGGCGGCAGCAACGTCCTGAGCGACGTGCTCGCGGCAAGGGAGTCTTCACTTGTGGCTCCGTGCGGCGGCCAACTCTGCTCCAGGTGTGCGGCTGCAGTACAGAAAAAGAGAAAATTTACGGTTTGTTATACTGAATAGTACGAAGTAGGAGTCAAGAAAGTTGCCCCTGATGACCAGCTGTAGCAAAGTAAAACGACGTGCGGCAGCTGCAGTTCCAGAGGCGACGGCTGGATTCGCTGCTGGCTGTACAGCCAACGAAAACAGAGAAAACGAGACTGGAAAAAGAAGATGAAAGAGAGCAAAACGCGACAGAAAAGAATTAAGGAAAATTCAAGTGCTTATACGTACTAGGGTTTGCTTCTATGTAAAGGGATCTTTATACGTGTTATGTATCTCTAATTTGATAAATAAACCAGTGAGTATGGATTTCGATCTATTAGATTTTATTATTCGTGTTTTTGTACAAATACTTTCTAGTTTGCTTATATCCCTTTCATTCTTTCGGTTTAATCATTATTTTATTAATTCCTAGAATTAATAAAAACTAAAAAATAGATTTAAGCGTTAGTTTACACCTATCCATGCTCACTCTCGGTGCGCTCGATGCTCCGTGTACTGCAGTACCGGTGGTTCTTTTTCTACCAGATGAATGTGTTGTACTGCAGTAATATGGTCGTACTATATCTTCCATGCCATCTGTGAATGCAATATGCCTTATCCATTTTACAAAACATATTATTTTTCAGACATTTTCCGTTTTATAAGCCATATGTAAGTAGATTTAGTGCCAGTTTAACTATCTTGTTCTTTTCATTATCTTTCCTAAACTAATCATCTTATATTTTCCTCAGACTTAGGGTGTGTTTGGTACAACTCCAGAACTGGGTATTGCTAGCTCCACCAGATCCGTGGAGCTGGAACTGTTGGTACATTAAGAGTGTTTAGATTGATCATCTTGTGTATATTTTAGACTAAAATATAAACTTAATTCACTTTATTTTAGCCTACAAATTTCAGATCTCAAATGAAACTAGAATCTGAAGTTCTATCAAAAAGATCTTAATTGAAAGGTATCGCCTCATTTCCTAAAATTCAGTGCTACACAAATAATCATCATTCAACTTCTCGAAGCACTTAATTGAAAGGTATTGCATCATTTTTCACTCTTTAATTTTCATTGAACATAGCACCTTTTTAACCTTCGTGCTGATCAAAACAAGCATTATAAAATGAAATTTATAACTTGATGACTGAATTTAGTTGGAAACAAATCAAATTTCACATTTAATTTCCTAGGCTTTGTAGAATATTCTGAGTAAGAATTTATTTCAGAATTGTGAGTTAATCCCAAAAAGATTATAAAAAATGACTAGCTGTTAAATTGGTTGCTATAATGCTACTAGTCAAGAAAAGTAGGTAGCGATGGGCAGGAGATAGCAGTTGCGTAGACTGTTTCCTCTCCACTTCCTGTGAAGGAAATCAATGCAATGACTTTGACTCGAAACCAAGAGTATTTCGCATCACATATATAATTATTATCACTTCCTATCTTGGTGAGAGAGGTTTCCCAATGGAGACGTTCTTATCTGCAATCGTAGGCGAACTCGTCAGTAGATCCCTCTCCTTCTTGATCGACAAATACTGTAAGCCGCCAGCGTCGTCCAAGGAGGAGAGCCAACGGAGACTACAGCTGATGCTGCTCCGAGTTCGCG
Source organism: Guadua angustifolia (assembly GCA_036346375.1). NCBI lineage: Eukaryota > Viridiplantae > Streptophyta > Magnoliopsida > Poales > Poaceae > Guadua > Guadua angustifolia. The sequence continues at coordinate 55,919,404 of CM070512.1, forward strand.
TCGCCGTCGAGGAGGCCGAGGGGAGGCACGTCACAAACCAAGCCATGCTTCAACAGCTCAACGTGCTGAGAGAAGAGATGTACATGGGCTACTACGTGCTCGACAAGTTCAGATGCCAAGCCCATAAAAGTGATGAAGTGAGCTATTCTTCCCTGTCAAAATTCAATTCTGTCAAGCGTGTTCGTTTCTATACTGGCAGTAGACACGGAAAAGATGGGTTGGAAGAGATGCTCCAAAGTGTAGAGTTGACTGTTACTGCTATGAATGAATTTGTTATATTTCTGAAGAACTACCCTCCTATGTGTCGCCAACCATATAGCATGTATATGTTTATGGAGAAGTGCATGTTTGGCCGCCAAATGGAGATGGAACGGATCGTCAATTTCTTGCTGGATAGAGAACCTCCGGAGACTGACAATTTGGGTGTCCTGCCAATTATCGGTGCAGCAAAAGTTGGAAAGAGTACACTTATTGAGCATGTTTGCTTTGACGAAAGGGTGCGCAGCCACTATTCTCGTATTATCTTTTTCAGTGAGAATGATTTTAGAGAAGAAAAACCATTCACCCTAAGAGATGGAGTAATCAAATATCAACGTACCTCCTCCTCAGATGAAGAAAGGCTCCTGGTTGTTATTGACCTAGCTGGGGATGTCGATGAGGATGCATGGAGAAAGTTGTACTCTGCCTCTCGAAGTTACTTTTCATCGCACAGTAAAATCGTAATCACGAGTCGATCTAACCAGGTCGCAAAGTTTGGAACGACGCAACCTCTGTGTCTTAATTTATTGTCTCGAGAAGCTCATTGGTACTTCTTCAAGGTGCTTGCGTTTGGAAGCTCGGATCCTCAAGACCAACCGAAGCTAGCATCCATAGCAATGAAGTTATTCGATAAGTATTTTGACCAAGAGAAATCTCAGAAATTCCTTGGGCCTTTCATAGATACAAGCAGCATGGCTTACTTTCTTAGAGCTGACCCAATGAATTGGCGCAGGGTACTTGAGTGCTTCGAGGAGAAGGATCAGCTACTTAGTAGAGGTCCAAGTGATTTTGGGGTGAAAAGAAAACATATGTTACTTCAACGAAAAGCTGGAAGTAGTATGTACTGTGAAATCTACGACCAAGGTCGAGTAGAGCTCGCTAATGAAGAGGCTCCCAAAATTACCATGGAGGAAATTATTTCTGGCAATGTTACACCTCATGGGAGATTTGAGATGGTGGTATGGAAATCTCACTTACTGCCCTATTATAGATACATTTATAGCTGTGAGATTCGCGAGTTAAAGTGTATGGTTACGACGAACAACCTCTGTCAGAAGAGGAAGGTATTGAGTTAGTTTGATGCAGTTTGTATCATGTATACATGCAAACTAAATCACTCATTTTGTGAATTTGTGATGCATACTGTTTTGTCCTTAATGTATTGTGTTATTGACTTATTTTACATAACTACAAGTGCATTTTCTTTCATCCTTTCGTGAATTTGTGATGCATACTGTTTCATCCTTAACTAGATGCGGATGCGCGGCGTCACACTGCGCAGGCGTGTGACGTCACATATTTCATTGACTCAGATGGTCCCATATGTCATTGGCTCAAGTGGCATCATAATCAAAGGGTCAATCTTTTAAGTGGCAAATAACCAATTTTCTCGCACGAGAGTGATTTTCCAGAATTCCTTTTTTTAAAAAAAAATGGTATAGCTCGAGCTCAGGAGCAATCGTTGTTTGGATTTCCTAGGAAAAACTGACGTAGGTGTAATTTCAAAAATTTTGGATGGTATTATCGGCGAAAAAGGGACATAGATGTAATATCAGGATTTTTTTATCTCCTAGAGTTAATGTGTGGGTGTTTGGATGAGCCTCCAATTAATATAGATATAGATAGATAGATTTGGAATAAAAATAAAGAAAAAAATAGCAATTTGAGTTTCGCACGACTTCGAAAGTAACATCCACCAATAACTAAAATTTAGAAAAATATTTAAATGAAAATTAGTAAAATAAAAAATATTATGCCAAATACAGTCTAAATTAACAAAGTTTTGAATAAAAAATAAAAAATAGAAATTCAATTTCCACACAAATTTCAAAGAAAATTCTAAATAATAATTAAATGCAAATAGAAATTAGATTTTTATGTGAATTCCAACCACTTAAAAAATGTGAATTAGACACTCCGAAGAAGCTCTTTCATGTTAACTAGAAATATCTAATTGTCTATCTAGCGGACCCAAGTTAATGACAAATATGATTTTGCTGCTATTTCGAGTGCAGCTTTTTGTCGGGACCCAAATATGAAAATTCGGACTTCTATGTATTCTACATTAGTCTAGGATCACGCTAGTGGTACATATTCTCAACATAAATAAATATCACAATCATATACAGTGAAAATATAAATAAATGATTTCATCTATTAAATATAAATTGTTGAACGATCTTGTGGTCGACCTTACAATAATAGGCCACGCAGGCATAGACTAAGAAATAAATAAAACTGCAGCGAAAATAAATTAGTTATAGTAACCTTTCAATTGCCACAGACAACTGACAAGGTTCGCACCCTAGTCGATCGCTTCCTCCTGGTACTCCTCAAAAGCTGGTGTAAACTCCTCTCCAACCGGTGGTTGGATTGTTGCAAGGGATTGAGTACATAAAGCACTCAACAAGTTGTGCACAAAATGCTAGTTTATTATACTACATGCATGGCTTATTCCAAGTGAATGGCTAAATTGGTTATTTTGCAATAAATTAGCATTTACAAATGAATAGCATAAATAGATTGAAATGACAGTAAAAAAATAACATTAATAAATTTCTTAGTTATTTCATAAATAAATTGACTCACAATCTTCAATCAATTTCCACATTTTCATAAGCACATGCCTCCATTCCCAAGTTCATTTTATCAAAATCTAACCCTTAATTGTAATTTTTGAGCATTGTCCAATACTGCAGATATGGCTATTCGAATAGATTTGATACTCTACAGAGGTTATATACTTTGCCCACAAGATATAATCAACTTACTATGTCTATCGTGACTCGCCATATAAGAGTATGCGCATGAGCGATCATAACAAAGCCTTTACAATACTCTGTCGAAACCCAGTACTACATGCTGAGGTTTCAACACTGAAGGAATTGGTTGCCACTATTAGGGCCCCCTCTTGCACCATGTGAGTCTTCCTGTACACCCAGAACCCACACCACCATCAAAGTACAAAAATTTAGATATTATAAATTAATCAGTTAGGTCTGTCCTATACCATATATGTGGTTGTATGTTTGGTCCAATTCAAATGCTTGCAAGGTTAAGTCCTTAGTTGACCAAGGCAAGAATTCCTAAACACTCACAATAACCATTATCCAGCACATCAATTTCCATTTATCAAAATAACAAATGCAGTTGCCCAAATGCCACACCAGACGAAAAAGTTCACAACTCTTGCTACTTGCCTCAATCTAAATCATTTTACCACCCTAGTTGATTACCATGCACCACGTGCCATCAACAACACATGACACACCTTTCATAAACATATTCTATATTCTGTTAATCAAGATTAATTTTTCATTCTGAAAATGATATCAATAACCCATTGCATGGCTAAACAAACTAACACATTCTAACCATCTCACATTGGCGATTAATAGTTACCAATTAATAAAGAATCATTCTAGGGTGACAAATGAACCATAGCATACAAATGAAAAGGTAGACATAAGTTCAATTAGGTTGAACATGTAATCCCAATTTAATTGAAACAGTTATATATTGTATTAGCATGTAGTAGTTTAAAACAATATAACTTTTTAAAACATGGGCTTAACATGATCAAAGCACAACTTAACTTCAAAAAGCTCTTATTCCTATTCTGAATTTTGCACTTGAGTTGGCTCCTCGCTCACGAACACCTCGGGTACTTCAACATCTATGTGAAAATATTAAATAAAGCAATAAATACCAAAAATTGATAGAACTTGATTTTAAAAATTTTTAGGAACTAGAATTATCTCAATCGGAGTTCGTATGAGGGAGAATGAGCTCTCTAAATTTTGAAATAAAAGAAAAAGAATAAAACCTAATTAACCAAATTATTTTTCTACTAGAAAATGGGATTTATGAAGTCATACTGATGTCACAGCTAATTAATTCTCTACGAAAAATACAATTATGACATCATGCTGATGTCATAAACCGAATAACGAAAATAAAACTATTCTAGAAATCCTTTGTTAGACTAACATGTGGACCTGGTCCATAGACTCGGTCCACGGCTAATGCGTGCACACGATGGACTCGATCCACGACGTTTCGACCCCCGTGCCCAACGTCAGCACTGACGTCACACGAGCTGATGCTAGCGAGGATGCGTGGTGCAATGGGATGATGACGCGTGGCTAGATCGCGACCACCCAATCTAGATCAAACAGTCAATGAAGTGGCAATGACCAAAACAATACAGGCGACATGGCATGTCATGATGTGTGACACTTGGCATGATCTGAAGCGCACAACTTAGATCTAACGGCTATGATTCATGGCAAGGGCAAACTGGCAATGCATCTACAAGGCGAAATCGTGACCGTTGGTCGTAGATCAAACGTAGGCTCAAGCACAAGCAACGGTGATGGCGCAGTGGCGGGGTATTATCAGAGATGGGAATGAGACACGGCCAACACCGCTTTGGCACCCCTCCGGTGATGATTCTTGGTGGATCCAACGCATCTCGGTGCGAGTGACTCAGTTCTGGGCTCAAACACGATGGAACGACGATGGATCGCGGTGGAAGATGGCAAAACGACGGTGGTAGCCTCACCAAGTTCAACAAGCAATAGTGGCGATACTAGGGCGTCTCATTCCACGTAGCTTGAGGCAAAATGGGCGGAACGAGGTGGGCGATTCAATGGGCGTGGTGGCACATTAAATAGCAGCCTCAACGTCCGAACCCGACGCAACCACCGTGAAGAATCTACGGCAACGTCGAAGTCCGGCCACGATACGGTACGACTGACGTGGTGCGATCGTGTGCATACAAGTGGCTCAGATCGAATGATTCACAACGCAAGCGACTTCGGATGAATAGTGGCCGTTGGATCGAATCAACGGTTTAAATCCACGACTAGGGTTTGCGGCGGTAGTGGGTTTGCAGGCTAGATGGGCTAGCAACCTAGGCTTGACACGGATCTTTGGGCCGGACCTGGGTTTCGGCTAAAAAGGCTTTAGGCACTTTTTGGCTATTTCTAATTAAGGAAATTCTAGAAATCAAACTAAGTAAAATAAAATAACAAAAATATCCAAAACAATTCTAGAAAAATTATGGAAAATATTTCAAGGCATTTGAGACTCAAATAAAATACTTTCAACCAAATGTTATTTTAGCTTTTCAAAATTTTAAATACTTCTTAACATAAAGCTTAATTCAACTAAATTCCAAATAATCCAAATAAATTCCAAAAAATTCTCAATAATAGAAAATGCACAATAAATCCAAGAAAAGTAAAATTTGGGGTGTTACACTTTTTTGAGAGGAATGCAAAGACAAAAAGATCGCCTACCTGTCTAGGCTTATCTATCCTGCTAATTAAGAAAATAAAAGATAAATAAGCTACAAATCATCAGAAAAAGGAAAAACATGCGACCCCAAATATTTAAGGATCACATGTGTACGAGCTAATGTAACAGGGTGACTGCAGTACGGGTTGTTCTTTTTCTACAAGATGAATGTGATGTACTGTAGTAAAATCGACTAAATCTTCCTGGCCCTCTCTATGAATGCAATATGCCTCGTCCATTTTACGAAACATATTAGTTTGTCAGACATGTTCCATTTTATAAGCCATAAAGTAGATTTAGTGCCAGTTTACCTGTCTTTTCCATGTTCATTTCATAATCTTTTCTAAAATAATCATCTTAGATTTTCCTCAGACGTAATTGAAAGGTATTGCCTAATTTCCTTAAATTTTATGCTGCACTGAAGGATCGAGACGCACAAAGAGAAGGTGAATTTAGGTGTCCTAACAATTATCGGTGTAGCAAAAGTTGGAAAGACTACACTTATTGAGCATGTTTGCTTCGAAGAAAGGGTGTGCAACCACTTTTCACGTATTATATTTTTTAGTGAGAATGATTTTAGAGAAGAAAAACCATGCACCGTAAGAGATGGGGAGTAATCAAACATCAACGTGCCTCCTGAGATGAAGAAGTCCGTGGCACAACTAACGCACAGAGGAAGTCGGGCGACTGGTTAATCTCAGTGGCGGAGATTCGAGCCTTCACTGGTTGCTGTAGCAAAGGTTGGGCAAGGGTGAGGCGTTGCCACACTGGCGTGAGGAAGAAGCTGACGATCTGCCATGGGAGTGATTCAGGTCTGAGTTTATTGCTGCGGCAGAGATGAGGTGAAGGGGGTCGGTGCTGAGTACAGAGGAAGAAGGAGAGGTGTGGAGGAGGAGAAGACTGGACATGAGCTGCTGTGGTTGTGCAGGCGGTGTGTCAAGTCCGGAGACGTGGCTCGGTCTTGGGTGTTTAATTGCAGCGCTTGACCGGACGGAGATGCGACAAGGTGCAGAGGCGGTGGAGCTCCGGCCGTGAGAGAGAGAGAGAGGAGGAAAAGAAGAAGAGAGGATAAGGCCTGGCACATGGGACCGGGGCCCACTTGGCAGCGGCTGAGGAAGAAGGAAAGGAGCATGACGTGTGGGGCCAGCCGGAGAAAATTGCCCACGCGTTAGTCACAAGGAGAAGAATTCCATTCCTTCACTTCGGACAGCACGAGTCAAGGCATTGTCCAAACCTTTTTGCAGGATTTTTTTTTATAAAGTCTCCAGAGAGTTGTCTACCTTATGTAAAATTTTTAGGTTAAGAAATTTGGTAGAAAAATTTTAATAAATCTGACAAGCACTGCTGCACAAATAAATCTTTTATGTTTTTCATCTAATGGGAGCTTTAAATAAGGTCAGGAATTTTTTAAAATTTTTGTAAAGATTTATCATTGCCTAAGTGGTCTTGTGTAAAAATTTCAGATTTACAACTTGAGTATTTATTTTATAATAATTTTGACATTGCAATTTCCAGATTTCCAGTTTTCAATTTTTGAATTTTAAAGGACACTAAATATGAATATTATTTTTTTTATATTTTTACTAGATGTTAACACTGCTCTTAGGATGTTATGGTAAAAATTTAAGGTCGAGGTGAACTATGTAGATTTTTCTTAAAAAAAATGACATTATACTGTTTTTAGTCAAACATCATTAATATTCATTTCGTATCATCAATTAATATGTCCATATTGCTTTTGACCGCTAGAAAAGAGTTCCAGATATTTCCTATATTAAATATAACTTTTGCTGAATTTTTCTGACATTATTTACTTGTACTTTTTTACTTTTATCTTGTTTTACTAATTCATTATAAAATATCTTTTTATTCTTTTTCTTTAGAACAAAAATTCTAAGAAAGACAAATAATGCCAGAAAATTCAGAAATAAATCATATTCAAAATTTAAGATTTTCTTTCTTATTTTAGGAAAATTTTTAGGATGTTACATAATCATCACACACACATATATACCAGAAATAGAATTAACGTACACAAATAATCATCATTCAACTTCTCGAAGCACTTAACTGCGTAGACTAAACCTCCGTGCTTTTACTACCGTGTAGACTGTTTCTTCTCCATTCATGTCCTTTTCGCTAGCCTCCCAGTCAAAGAAATCGAAGTAGCGACTTTGACACAAAACCAAGAGTATTTCGAATCAGCAATATATAATTCTTATCACTTCTTCTCCCGGTGAGAGAGGTTTTTCCCAATGGAGACGTTCTTATCCGCAGCCATAGGAGAACTCGCCAGCAGATCCCTCTCGTTCTTGATCGACAAATACTGCAAGACGCCGGAGTCGTCCAAGGAGGAGAGCCTATGGAGACTACAGCTGATGCTGCTCCGGGTTCGCGTCGCCGTCGAGGAGGCCGAGGGGAGGCACGTCACAAGCCATGCCATGCTTCAACAGCTCAACGTGCTGAGAGCAGAGATGTACAGGGGCTACTATGTGCTCGACAAGTTCAGATGCCAAGCCCATAAAGGCGATGAAGTGAGCTATTCTTCCCTGTTAAAATTCAATCCTAGTAAGCGTGTTCGTTTCTATACTGGCAGTAGACACGGAAAAGACGAGTTGGAAGAGATGCCCCAAAGTGTAGAGATGACTGTTACTAGTATGAATGAATTTGTTATATTTCTGAAGAACTACCCTCCTATGTGTCGCCAACCGTATAGCATGTATATGTTTATGGAGAAGTGCATGTTTGGCCGCCATATGGAGATGGAACGGGTCGTCAATTTCTTGCTGGATAGAGAACCTCTGGGATTGACAATTTGGGTGTCCTACCAATTATCGGTGTAGCAAAAGTTGGAAAGAGTACACTTGTTGAGCATGTTTGCTTCGACGAAAGGGTGTGCAACCACTTTTCTCGTATTATCTTTTTTAGTGAGAATGATTTTAGAGAAAGAAAACCATGCACCCTAAGAGATGGAGGAGTAATCAAACATCACCGCACCTCCTCAGATGAAGAAAGGCTCTTGGTTGTTATTGAGCTAGCTGGGGATGTTGATGAGGATGCATGGAGTAAGTTGTACTCTGCTTCTCGAAGCTGCTTTCCATCAGGCAGTAAAATTGTAATCACAAGTCAATCTGACAAGGTCGCAAAGTATGGAACGACGCAACCTCTCCATCTAAGATTTTTGTCTCGAGAAGCTCATTGGTACTTCTTCAAGGTGCTTGCGTTCGGAAGCTCGGATCCCCGAGACCAGCCAATGCTAGCATCCATGGCAGTGGAGATATTTGAGGAGTATTTTGACCAAGAGAAATATCAGGAGTTCTATGGGCATTTCATGTTTGCAAATGGCATGGCTTATTCTCTTAGAGCTAGTGGTGACGCGCGGCATTGGCGCAGGGTTCTTGAATGCTTCAGGGAGAAGCATTCAAGGTATTTTGTGGTGAAAAGAAAACGTGCTTTAGTTCCGACAACATCTGGAGGTAGTATATATTGTGAAATCTACGGCCAAGGTCGAGTAGGGCTTGCTCATGAAGAGGCTCCCAAAATTACCATGCAAGAGATATTGCGTGGAAGTGTTACACCTCATGGGAAACTTGAGGTCCTAGTGTGGAAATCTTACTTACCGCCTTATTACAACTACATTTATAGCTATGAGATTCACAAGTCAAAGTGTGTGGTTACTGGGAACAAGCGTTGTCAGAAGAGGAAGGCTTTGAGTTAGTTTGCTCAAGTAAATTTTTCTGTACATGTAATGCAAAACACTCGTATTGTGATGCATGTTGTTTTCTCCGAAATGTAGTAGATATTGTAGTGTTGTTGTACAACACATGTGCATTTTCTTTTCTACTCTCTTTCTTATATTCTCTATAGTCTTTGCTCATGTATAATATAATCACTTGCTTACATAGTTTTTTTTACATATATATAAATAAAAACAACCAGTCATATTAAAGACATCTCCTTCACTTTAAGGGCAAGAAAATCCCACAATAATCCTAAGAAAAAAATCTAAAAATTCTCACATCAATAGAAGGAAAAAGAGAGGATCTCAAGCACTTATTTTGTTGGGGGCAGATTATAACGGTACAGATTAATCTTATATAGATATGAGAGTTATATAACAAATATAATTGTATCTCTCTGTAACATCCTCAAAATTCAAATAAAATGAGAAGAAAAATAGAAAATTTTGAATGAGTTTTAATTATGAATTTTATTGATTTATCTGGTCTTCTTGGTTTTTTCCCTAAAGAAAAACCTTTTTAATGTTGAATTAGTGAAAGATAAATAAATAGAGATAAATATCTATAACAAAAAATTTAAAAATTATATTTAAATAGAGTAGATCTCTGGAACTTCATTTATAAACCCTAAAAGCCATATGAATGCATTTACTCAAGAAAATAATGTGAAATTATGAAATTTGACTAAGAATAGTAAGCTTGTCAGATTAAATTAGAAATCCACAGACCTTATATAGTGATTGAAATTTTACCATTTGTTACTAAGGTATAGGTTCATCTTTAGTAAAAATATAAAAAATAAATAGTCAAAATTTATGCCTATAAAAGTTCCAAAACTAAAAACCCAGAAATTTAAAAATCTCAATGTCAAAATTATTATAAAATATATAAATATTAAAATTTTCCAGTAGAATAATTTAACCTTAAGGAACCTTGAAAAAAATCATAAAATTTTTTGGTATCATTTCAGTCCTCAAATAAATTAAAAGCTTAAAAGAAGAAATGAACAGTTTGTCTTGTCAGAATTACTAGAATTTTTACACACGATATTTCAAATTGAAATTGTTTCTAGATAACAAAATTATCTAAAATTTATCCTAATTTTTTTAAAAAAATGTACGACACGATTTGATAGGTTAATTAATGCAAGGAACATGTGCTGTCCCAAGGGAGAAAATCTAATTGCCCTCTCTTGCTTCACTTACACATGGCCCCTTCATCCTCTGACCCCACACGTGAAGCCCAGCCTCTCCTCTCCTCTCCTTCTTCCTGCTCAGCCCGCGCTGCCTACTCCCTCCAGTGCTCCACACGTGACGTGAGTCAAGAGTTGTACCTGTTGCTCCACCCGCGTTCCAGCACAGCTCAACGTGTGCTCACTGTTCTCTTCTTGACTGAATGTTATAATTTTCTGCTAAAATTCGAAACAAAGAAAAAAAGTAGTCTGCAGGTACAGGAGAGATGAAGCCCATTTGTCAAAGATCATGTGCATCAGTGCATATATTGATTTTTGCAGCTTAAAAAAAGTATTGACTGATTTTTCGGCGCTCAGAGCAAATAGAGTCATTTTCTATATATGGTCATTTCTCTCTCCCTCTCTCTGAATTCCGCGTGCGCGCTCTCTCTCTCTTTCTCTCTGTTCTTGTTTTGACCACGAGACTTGACCTTCCTAACCAGCAATGACCGGAAAGGAGCAAGAGACACCATGTAATCTCAGTCCTCATGAAACCGTCAGATTAAAAATCAATGGTTCAGATCAATTGAAAAAACTTACAAGTGGATTTACTATGCAAAAACACTGTTTATAGTACTGTAGCAATTGTTATTCGTCCAATTTTTTGTCGATCTATACTATTCGATATCGCGATCGAACGGTTTGTAAATATAGAGACCGCTTAAATTGTAATCCCACATAAACTACACCTCCTACCTGTCCACAAGAAAGACGTCATGTTTGAGACAGTCCCGCAAATGGAGATATTCCTTTCCTTGGCAAGGGACATGTGGCGCTCTCCAGTAGGGAGCCAAGAAAAAGCAAGGCAATTGCTCCTGATGGCCAGCTGTAGCAAAGGTGGAAATTCATCGCCTCTCGGTGCGCTTCGTCTTCCATGCCCTCTCTGAATGCAATATGCCTTATCCATTTTACAAAACATATTGTTTTTTTGGACATTTTCCGTTTTATAGGCCACATGTAATTAGATTAATTTAGTGCCAGTTTAACTATCTTGTCCTTGTTCATTTCATTATCTTTCCTAAAATAATCATCTTAGATTTTCCTCGGACTTAATTGAAAGGTATCGCCTCATTTCCTAAAATTCAGTGCTACACAAATAATCATCATTCAACTTCTCGAAGCACTTAATTGAAATGTATTACATCATTTTTCAGTCTTTGATTTTCATTGAACATAGAACCTTTTTAACCTTCGTGCTGATCAAAACACGCATTATAAAAAGAAATTTATAACTTGATGACTGAATTTAGTTGGAAACAAATCAAATTTAACATTTAATTTCCTAGGCTTTGTAGAATATTCTCAGCAAGAATTTATTTCAGAATTGTGAGTTAATCCCAAACAGATTATAAAAAATGACTAGCTGTTAAATTGGTTGCCATAATGCTACTACTAGTTAAGAAAGGAGATAGCAACTGCGTAGACTACTGTGTAGACTTACTGTTAAGAAAAGTAGCTCCTAGCGATGGGCAACTGCGTAGCCTTTCACTACCGTGTAGACTGCTTCCTCTCCATTCATGGTTTTTTCGCTAGTCTTCCAGTCAAAGAAATCAAAGCAACAGCTCTGACACGCAACCAGTATTTCGCATCACATATATAATTGTTATCACTTCTCATCTTGGTGAGAGACGTTTCCCAATGGAGACGTTCTTATCTGCAATCGTAGGCGAACTCGCTAGCAGATTCCTCTCCTTCTTGATCGACAAATACTGTAAGCCGCTGGCGTCGTCCAAGGAGGAGAGTCTACGGAGACTACAGCTGATGCTACTCCGGGTTCGTGTTGCCGTCGAGGAGGCCGAGGGGAGGCACGTCACAAACCAAGCCATGCTTCAGCAGCTCAACGTGCTGAGAGAAGAGATGTACAGGGCCTACTACATTCTCGACAAGTTCAGATGCCAAGCCCATACAGGCGATGAAGTGAGCTATTCTTCCCAGTCAAAATTCAATCCTAATAAGTGTGTTCGTTTCTATACTGGCAGTAGACACGGAGAAGATGAGTTGGAAGAGATGCTCCAAAGTGTAGAGATGACTGTTACTGGCATGAATGAGTTTGTTATATTTCTGAAGAACTACCCTCCTATGTATCGCCAACCTGAATACATTTGACATTGGAGCTATTGATGAGGGTGACTTTTATGTGAAGTTCACACTCAGAAATAAAAAAGATGATTTTAAGTGGGTGTTGTATGCAGTTTATGGTCCTGCACAACAACTCCACAAAGAAGCTTTTTTAACAGAGATGGCTCATACATGCAGCAAAGAATCACTACCATACATTGTTGGTGGTGATTTTAACATTATGCGCAGGCCTGAGGACAAAAATAAAGATAACTTTGCGATCAAGTGGCCGGAATTATTTAATATGGTTATCCAATCTCTAGATCTTAAAGAGATAGAATTGTCTGGTCGTCATTACACCTGGGCTAGTAGTGGTGATGAACCCACTTTAGAGAAGCTAGACAGGGTTTTAGTAAGTACAGAGTGGGAGCAAAAATTTCCTTTTTCGACAGTGGAGGCTAGAGATAGAAGCCTTTCGGATCATACTCCGTTGCTTTTGAACACTGGTGCGTCTTCTCATAGGCATCATCAGTCTCTTTTCAAATTTGAAAGGGGTTGGTTACTTAGAGATGGATTCTATGATTTGGTTGCTAATGTATGGCAATCGGAAGGACGGGGGCAAACAGCCATGGAAAAATGGCAGAATAAAATACGAACTCTAAGGCAATATCTGAGAGGATGGGCCAAGCACGCTGCTGGTCATAATAGAAAAGAGAAAAAGAAAATAACCGCTATGATTGATTATATTGATAAAAAGGCAGAAATAACTGTTCTTTCAGAACAAGATATTAATATGAAGCATTATCTCAAGGAACGTTTAATTCATTTGTTGAGGGAAGAGGAACTAAAGTGGTATGAAAGGGCTAAAGTTAAAAACCTATTGGAAGGGGATGATAATACCCAATTTTTCCACTTGGTTGCCAATGGTAAACATAGAAAACAACGGATTTTCAAATTAGAACAGGAAGATGGTGTAGTAGTTGGTGATGCCCAATTGAAAGCATTTATCACAAAGTATTACAAAGGGCTTTTTGGTCCGCCAGAAGATAATAATTTTAGTATGGTGGAGGACCAGATAGTTGATATTCCTCAAGTGTCTGCGGAGGAGAACAGATTTCTTACCTCTCCTTTCACGGAGAATGAAGTTAGGACAGCGGTCTTCCAAATGGAACATAATAAGTCTCCCGGTCCTGATGGATTTCCTGCTGAATTCTATCAAGTTTTTTGGGATTTAATAAAAGGGGACATGATGTCTCTTTTCAATGCATTTTTTGACGATCGTTTACCATTATTCAGCCTAAATTTTGGTATTATTACTCTTCTTCCAAAAGTTAAGGAGGCTACAAAAATCCAGCAATATAGACCTATTTGTCTACTTAATGTTAGTTTTAAAATTTTTACCAAAGTTGCCACTAATAGACTCTGTGGAGTCGCCAGACATGTGGTTCGATCATCCCAAACAGCTTTTATGCCAGGTCGAAATATTATGGAGGGAGTAGTTATTTTGCATGAGACTATTCATGAATTACACGTTAAGAAATTAAATGGTGTAATCTTCAAAATTGATTTTGAAAAGGCCTATGATAAAGTTAAATGGTCTTTTCTTCAACAAACATTACGTATGAAAGGTTTCTGTCCGAAGTGGTGTAAATGGATTGAAAATTTTGTTTCTGGTGGTAGTGTGGGCATCAAAGTTAATGATGATATTGGGCACTACTTTCAAACGAAAAAAGGTCTTCGTCAAGGCGATCCTGTATCGCCTATTCTCTTCAATATAGTCGCAGATATGCTTGCTATTTTGATAAAGCGAGCAAAAGAAGATGGTCAGATAAAAGGGGTCATTCCCCATCTTGTGGATGATGGTCTGTCTATTTTGCAATATGCAGACGATACCATTTTGTTTATGGATCATGACTTGGAACAAGCAAAAAATATGAAGTTATTGCTTTGTGTCTTTGAACAATTATCTGGTCTAAAGATAAACTTTCATAAAAGTGAAATATTTTGTTTTGGTGATGCTAAACGATTTGAGGATGATTATACAGAGTTATTCGGCTGTAAAATTGGTACTTTTCCTTTTCGATATTTAGGAATACCAATGCATTATCGTAAACTCCGTAATATAAATTGGAGTGCAGTCGAAGAACGCTTCAAGAGGAAATTAAGTACTTGGAAGGCCAAGCATTTGTCCTCCGGGGTCGCTTTGGTCTTACTAAATTCAGACTTAGTAGTTTACCGATGTTCATGATGTCCTTTTTTGAGATTCCAAAGGAAGTCTTAAAAAAACTTGACTATTATCGGTCAAGATTTTTCTGGCAAGGAAATAATGCTACGAAAAAATATCATCTTGCTAAATGGGACATTCTTTGCCGCCCTAAAGATCAAGGCGGATTGGGTATAACAAACCTCCAAATTAAGAATAATTGTCTTTTAAGTAAGTGGCTTTTTCAACTGCTTAATGAAGATGGAACTTGGCAGTCCTTGCTTCGGAATAAGTATTTGAATTCTAAAACCTTGTCACAGGTTCAAATTAAACCTAGTGACTCACATTTTTGGAAAGGTTTGTTAAAGGTCAAGGACCAGTTTCTATGTTGTGGGACTTTCAAAATAAAAGATGGTTCACAAACTAGATTCTGGGAAGATGTTTGGGTCGGCATGAGACCTCTTAAGGAGCAATTCCCTAACATCTATAATATAGCTCTTACTCCTCATAGCACTGTGGCGCATGTTTTCAGCCATGTGCCATTAAATATTTGTTTTCGTCGAGCGTTAGTGGGTGACAAATTAACTAATTGGCTACACCTTGTAGCTAAAATTGCTCATGTTCAGTTATCTAGTGAGAAGGATACTTTTATGTGGAATTTACATAATCATGGACGATTCTCCGTCCGCTCTATGTATCATTATTTGATGAATCAGGGAACTCCGTTTTACCATAAATATATTTGGAAGTTGAAGATTCCTCTCAAAATTAAAATTTTCCTTTGGTATCTTCAGCGTGGAGTTATTTTGACAAAGGATAACTTGGCTAAGAGAGGTTGGGCGGGGAATCAAAAGTGTTGTTTTTGTGATCATAATGAAACGATACAACATCTTTTCTTTGATTGTCACAATGCTAGGTCCATTTGGCGAATCATTCAGATAGCTACTGGGTTGCCATTACCTACATCTATGCCTCATATGCTAGGGGATTGGCTCACTGGCATGGGAAAAAATAAGACTCAACAGATCTTTATGGGTGTGGCTGCTATTTGTTGGGCTATTTGGTGTTGTCGTAATGATATTGTGTTTCAGAAGAAACGGTATGCTTCTTTTATGCAGGCTGCCTTCAGGGGGACTTACTGGCTGCGATTCTGGGCGTTGTTGCAGCGTGAGGAAGCAAGGGAGAACATTCGTTTAGTGTGCACACGATTGGAGGTTGTTGCAATGCAGCTTTTTGCCAAGAACGGATGGAATAACTATAATAGACTTTGCTATCCCTAATTTTTTGTTACAATATTTATGTAATGTTTGCTCCCCATTAATTCAGCTGGATAGCTGAAATCTATGTAATAAAATCGGGCTGTGTGCTTTAGCAGAGGCCGGAGATGATTCCATTGTCAAAAAAAAAAATGTATCGCCAACCGTATAGTATGTATATGTTTATGGAGAAGTGCATGTTTGGCCGCCAGATGGAGATGGAACGGGTCATCAATTTCTTGTTGGATAGAGAACCTCCGGGGACTGATAATTTGGGTGTCCTACCAATTATCGGTGAAGCGAAAGTTGGAAAGAGTACACTTGTTGAGCATGTTTGCTTGGACGAAAGGGTGTGCGGCCACTTTTCTCGTATTATCCTTTTTAGTGAGAATGATTTTAGAAAAGAAAAACCATGCACCCTAAGAGATGGAGGAGTAATCAAATATCAAAGTACTTCCTCCTCAAATGAAGAAAGGCTCCTGGTTGTTGTTGAGCTAGCTGGGGATGTCGATGAGGATGCATGGAAAAAGTTATACTCTGCTTCTCGATGTTGCTTTTCACCAAGCAGTAAAATCGTAATCACGAGTCGAACTGAAGAGGTCGCAAAGTTTGGAACGACGCAACCTCTCCATCTAAAGTTTTTGTCTCGAGAAGCGTATTGGTACTTCTTCAAGGTGCTTGCCTTTGGAAGCTCGGATCCTCGAGACCAACCAAAGCTAGCATCTATGGCAGTGGAGATATTTGAGGAGAATTTTGACCAAGAGAAATATAAGCAGTTCGCTGGGCCTTTCATACATGCAAACGGCATGGCTTACTTTCTTAGAGCTAGTGGTGACGCGCGGTATTGGCGCAGGGTTCTTGCATGCCTCAGGGAGAATAAGGACCAGAAGAATCAGCTGCTACTTAGATGTTCAAGTGATTTTGGGGTGAAAAGAAAACTTGGCTTAGCTCTCTGGAAGTAGTATATATTATGAAATCTACGGCCAAGGTCGAGTAGTGCTTGCTCATGAAGAGGCTCCTAAAATTACCTTGAAAGAGATATTGTCTGGAAGGGTTACACCTCATGGGAAATTTGAGGTCATAGTGTGGGAATCTCACGTACCGCCTTATTACAGCTACATTTATAGCTATGAGATTCACGAGTCAAAGTGTGTGGTTACTGGGAACAAGCGTTGTCAGAAGAGGAAGGTTTTGAGTTAGTTTGCTCAAGTAAATTTGTCTGTACATGTAATGCAAAACACTCATATTGTGATGCATGTTGTTTTCTCTGAAATGTAGTAGATGTTGTAGTGTTATTGTACAGCACATGTGCATTTTCTTTTCTACTCTCTTTCTTATATTCTCTATAGTCTTTGCTCACGTATAATATAATCACTTGCTTACGTAGTTTTCTTTACATATATATAAATAAAAACAATTGATCATATTAAAGACATCTCCTTCGCTTTAATAGCAAGAAAATCCCACAATAATCCTAAGAAAAAAATATCTAAAAATTCTCACATCAATAGAAAGAAAAAAGAGGATCTCGAACACTTATTTTGGTGAGGGTAGATTATAACGGTACATATTAATCTTATATAGATATAAGAGTTATATAACAAATATAATTGTATTTCACTGTAACATCCTCAAAATTCAAAGAAAATGAGAATAAAAATCCAAAATTTTGAATGAGTTTTAATTCTGAATTTTCTTGATTTATCCAGTGTTCTTGGATTTTTCCTAAAGAAAAACCTTTTAATGTTGAATTAGTGAAAGATAAATAAATTGAGATAAATATCTATAACAAAAAAAATAAAAATTATATTTAAATAGTGGAGATCTCTGGAACTTCATTTATAAACCCCGAAGCCATATGAACACATTTACTCAAGAAAATAAATGTGAAATTATGAAATTTGACTAAGAATAGTAAGCTTGTCAGATTAAATTAAAAATCCACAGACCTTATATCTCTACTAATATAAATTTGCAGTTGGTGGCAGCGGTCCGTTCTTCCGCCCCCCTCCCCCCGGTCCCGCCATATCTCCAATAATGACCGATCATTATAGCTAATTATTCTTTCCTGATTTACAGCCAGCCATATCTCTCTAAATATGACTGATCATTATTATAGCAAAATCCCTGATTATTGCTGGTAATTAATAGCTGGTCAATCATTCCTTTTGTACTCTATATATGCTGTACAGTTTTCACAGAATCAATCAAGGGAATCCGAGCGCGACTGTGTAGCGGCCAGTGGTCCGGAATGGCGGTGGCTTCGGCAATAGTGCCTCGTGCTCGCGGGAAGCCCTATGTCGCCCCTGCGAAGACGGTGGATGACGAGGACGAGCGAGGCAACGAAGAAGACGAGGTCGACGGTGCCAAGGAGCGCGCGTTGCGTGCATGGCGAGAGGAAGAGGAACGCGAGCTGGTAATATAAATTGCAAAAAGGGAAAAAATGATTGATTGATTTTTGAGATTGGTAATATATATATTGCTACGTATAATATAGTTGGTTTTAATTCATACCGAAGAAGAAACAATAAAAACTTTTGTAATCAGGAGAAATAGATGTTTGATCTTGTAGCACAATTTTCTTTTATTGCTTAACTTTTATGTTTCGTAGCAACGCACGGGCATTGATCTAGTAGTGATTAAAATTTTACCATATGTTACTAAGGTATTGGTTCATCTTTAGTAAAAATATAAAAATAAATAGTTAAATTTTATGCCTATAAATTCCAAAACTAAAAAAGAAAATTAAAAATCTCAATGTCAGAATTATTATAAAATAAATATAAAATATATAACTATTAAAATTTTCCAGGAAAATAATTTAACCTTAAGAAACCTTAAAAATTATAAAAGATTTTTGATATCATTTCAGTCATCAAATAAATTAAAAACATAAAAGAAGAAATGAATATTTTTTAAAAAAATGTATGACACGATTTGATAGGTTAATTAATGTAAGGGACATGTGGTGTCCCAAGGGAGAAAATCTAATTGCCCTCTCTTGCTTCACTTACACATGGGCCCCTTCATCTTTTGACCCCACACGTGATCAAGGCCCAGCCTCTCCTCTCCTCTTCTTCTTCCTACAACTCCCTCCAGTGCTCTCTGCTGTGGCAAGGAAGGGCCGAGATGAACGGTGCCGACTTCCTCCTTGTCGCTTGGCCAAATCTCGCCACGGAGCTGCCTTTTCCACCGGTGCAACCTCGCTACCATTTTCAGCAGAGTCTAGACCCTGTTGACACTGCCTCGAATTGCCAATATTCGGCCGGCAAATGCATTCCTAAGCTCCCACATTTCCCCAGCCTCCTCAAAACACCGAACCCAACCCACTGCACCGCCTAAATTCCCCATCACCGCAGCCACCCGAACAGGGGGAAGAACCAAATTAACCATTCACGTTAGCTCACTTCCCAAATTGAATAGATCCTCAATCACTTGAGCAATCGGTGATCAAAACCCCCCAAAACAATTGCGCCCTGTTAGATAAACATGTAATCTGTGTAAATGTAATCCAGGTAACAACCTTGGTGCCGCTGGCCTAGGATATATAGTTAGTTAGCTAGAATCAAAACGATTGTAATTAGTTGTCCAGATATCTATGGCTGGCTTATCCGGTTGTTACCTCCTGTAACCTGCTGGCGCGATTGGTCGCCATATATTAACGCGTAGGCAGCGCACGGAAAAGGTGCGACTGCTTCCACCCAATTGCTTCCGCTCCTCTGATCTCTTTCATTTCGGATGTATGGGAGCCTGCACCTGATTCGGCTGGCAGATATAAATATTATGTGAGTTTCATTGATGATTTCAGCAAATTCACTTGGATTTACCTCTTAAAATTCAAGTCTGAAGTGTTCCAAAAGTTTCATGAATTTCAGAACCTTGTTGAAAGGATGTTTGACAGGAAAATCATTGCTATCCAAACTGATTGGGGAGGAGAATATGAAAAACTTCACTCCTTTTTCACCAAAGTAGGCATCTCTCATCATGTCTCATGTCCCCATGCACATCAACAAAATGGGTCTGCTGAAAGAAAACACAGGCACATTGTTGAGGTTGGTCTGTCTCTCCTTGCTCAAGCTTCCATGCCACTCAAATTTTGGGATGAAGCTTTCCTTGCTGCTACCTTTCTAATAAATCGCATACCTAGCAAAGTCATCTCCTATACTACACCTCTTGAGCGCTTATTCAAAGTACCACCAGATTACTCATCTGTTCAAATATTTGGGTGTGCTTGCTGGCCAAACTTGCGTCCCTATAATCATCGCAAACTTCAGTTCCGCTCCAAAGAGTGTGTTTTTCTTGGCTATAGTAATCTGCATAAGGGATTCAAGTGTCTTGAAGTTGCCACTGGTCGCATTTACATCTCACGGGATGTCGTGTTTGATGAAGGAGTTTTTCCTTTCTCTAGACTTCACCCTAATGCAGGTGCCCTGTTAAAATCTGAAATCCTTCTCCTTCCTCCAACCTTGGTTGCTACCAATTCGGTTTCATCTGGGAATGAATTTGTAGATGGACAACTGACTAATGATCCTGAAACTAATGAAAATTTTGCAGCAAATAATGGTTCACAGGGTTTTGACGCCTCATCAGACTCCAACAGTGCACAAAATTCTACTCCTGCTGGTTGTACGCTGCCAGGGTACGTTCCCGCGTCAACCTTCAATTCGCGGGCTGCTGAATCAGAACCTGACGCGCGGCGTGCTGGGGCGAGCCAACCAGTGTCCACTTCCGTGTCTGCTTCTCATCAACGGGATGGCGATACGCGTCATGGCGCGCGCACGCCTGTCGCGACCGGGGGCAATGATCCCGTGGTGAGCGACACGCCAGGGGACACGCCAGACGCTGATGCTGCGGCTAATGCACCAGATGCTGCAGCTGATGATTACTCCTCACTTCCGACGGATGAGGCTGGAGATTCTCCCGTGCAGTTGATGGGATCATCTGCATCATTAAATCAACCGGCAGCAGCAACACAACGACCAAGCACACGGCTCCAAAGTGGCATCAGGAAAACCAAGGTATATACAGATGGTACTGTTTGCTATGGTTGTTTTGTTTTATCTAGTGAACCACAATGCTTAGAAGAGGCTCTAGGAGATAAAAACTGGAAACATGCAATGGATATTGAATATGATGCCTTGATGAACAACAAAACTTGGCACCTTGTTCCTCCTCAGAAGGGGAGAAACATAATAGACTGTAAATGGGTATACAAAATTAAACGCAAAGCGGATGGGAGTCTAGACAGATACAAAGCTAGATTGGTTGCAAAAGGGTTTAAACAAAGGTATGGCATAGACTATGAAGATACCTTTAGCCCGGTCGTCAAGTCAGCCACTATCAGAATAGTTCTTTCTATAGCAGTCTCCAAGGGATGGAGCCTTCGCCAATTAGATGTTCAGAATGCTTTTTTGCATGGTTTTCTAGAAGAAGAAGTTTATATGAAACAACCTCCAGGCTATGAAGATAAAACCAAGTTAAATTATGTATGCAAGTTAGATAAAGCCTTGTATGGTTTGAAACAAGCACCAAGAGCATGGTATTCTCGACTGAGTGTTAAACTACAGAACCTTGGGTTTAACTCTTCAAAAGCAGACACATCTCTATTCTTCTTCAATAAAGGAGGTGTTACTATGTTTGTGCTAGTCTATGTAGATGACATAATTGTTGCAAGTTCAACTCATGATGCCACCCAAGCTCTATTACGCCAACTTGGTCAAGAATTCGCTCTTAAGGATTTGGGAGAGCTTCACTATTTTTTGGGTATAGAGGTAAATAAAATTCGAGATGGCATAGTGTTGACTCAAGAAAAATATGCTTCTGATTTGCTTAAAAAGGTTGGTATGAGGGACTGCAAGCCTGTGACTACACCCCTAGTGGTAAATGAAAAATTGTCAGTCTCAGAAGGAACTCCTCTAGGACCGAATGATGCTACACAATACAGAAGCGTAGTTGGTGCACTTCAGTATTTGACTCTTACAAGACCTGATATTACATTTCCTGTCAACAAAGTGTGTCAATTCTTGCATGCTCCAACAATGGTTCACTGGGCAGCTGTGAAGAGAATCTTAAGATATTTAAAACAGTCGATCAAGATTGGACTCAAAATTGGTAAATCTAGCTCTCTTCTGATCAGCGGATTCTCAGATGCAGACTGGGCAGGATGTCTTGATGATAGAAGATCTACAGGTGGCTTTGCTGTATTCTTGGGTTCTAACTTGGTGTCATGGAGTGCACGTAAACAGCCTACTGTGTCAAGATCAAGCACAGAAGCTGAATACAAGGCTGTAGCCAATGCAACAGCAGAAATTATGTGGATACAAACACTTCTACAGGAACTTGGTATAGAATGTCCTCGTGCTGCTAAATTGTGGTGTGACAATATTGGAGCTAAGTATCTCTCTGCAAACCCTGTCTTTCATGCTCGCACTAAACATATTGAAGTTGACTATCATTTTGTACGAGAACGAGTCTCAAGAAAACTATTAGAGATTGATTTTGTTCCTTCAGGAGATCAAATTGCAGATGGCTTCACAAAGGCACTTCCTACAAAACAATTAGAGAACTTCAAGTACAATCTCAACCTGGTGAGGTTGTGATTGAGAGGGGCTGTTAGATAAACATGTAATCTGTGTAAATGTAATCCAGGTAACAACCTTGGTGCCGCTGGCCTAGGATAGTTAGTTAGCTAGAATAAAAACGATTGTAATTAGTTGTCCAGATATCTATGGCTGGCTTATCCGGTTGTTACCTCCTGTAACCTGCTGGCGCGATTGGTCGCCATATATTAACGCGTAGGCAGCGCACGGAAAAGGTGCGACTGCTTCCACCCAATTGCTTCCACTCCTCTGATCTCTTTCACGCCCCACTCGGCTCACAAAACCCCGCGTGTGACACTCGCTTCTTCCCCAACTCTGGCGTTCCGCGCAGGCAGGGTATTAAATCTAACTCCTTGCATCCCATAGATGCTTAATTAATACTTAGTCGAGCTCTAGCTGTGCCCTACTTCACTCGCGGATGCGGCTATCAATGGACGCTGCCCTTCACTGCCGGTGGACCACTCCAATTGACGCCGACCTTTGCCAAGCCAGCCCCGACGATCCTTTCGGCACCCTAATGCCCGTCGAGACCATGGCCAGCCGGCGCCGCCACCTTTCCCACCGTCGGCAAGCATGGCGCCATCCCCTCTGATTTGGTCTCGCTGACGCGCGGGGCCAAAATGTCAATCCCTAGCGCCGAGCCGGCTCACTGGTTTGCGGGACCAGCACATCAGCACGCTTAGACACACCAACCAAGGGTCCCACCTGTCAGCGCGGTCTAATTCAAAGCATACTGAAAATGGAAGGGCGCTTTTAAAGTTTGAAGGCGTACTTTCCTGTTTTGTAAACCTTTAAAACCTAGAACATGAAATGCGTATATCTTTTGCATCGTAGTTCCAAACAGATTGAAACAAGTTCCTAAATTCGTGTTAAATCATTTATATTCTAAATATAAAAAAATATTTTGAGTTTGACCATTGTAGAAATTTGAATATCAATTTTAAAGAAAGGGCCTAAAACATGCGTTACACAATTTTTTTGCACATGAACCCCAAATCGAGTGAGACAAGTTTTGTTAGGTTATTTGACTCATAAACAACCCAAATATACAAAAATATTTAGGTTTAAATTGACTTTCAATCTGTTTCATGCATAAATTAGCTTCAATACATTCAATGTTCAAACATGTATAACTTGCAAATAAGTTCCAAATTAAATGGAGCTAGTTCTAATGCTTACTAGGAGTGATGATCTACCTAGATATGTAAAAACATTTAGGGTGAAATGTTAATTGCACACACTACATTGCATGGTGACCTTATGTCCTAATTTTATTAATCCAAATAATTTTAATTTTAGCCTTTTGAATTCGAAAAATAAGAATAAGTAGTCTAAAAAAATATCGTGTCATAAGATGACCCTAAGGATTAGGTCATGCTTAAATGCTACTAGGAATAAGTTAGGATTAAAAGATAGAATAAAGCACATACACATAAATCATGAAACCTTAAACCCTAACCCTAGCCAAACCCCAAACCACCCCTATTTTCTATAATAGATTTCAATTTGGTTTTATATCTGATTTCTTTTTGCCCTTATTGAAAACTTGCTATTTGTTGTTTGACGTGTTTCCCGTTGAACGATGTGTAGGCACCGACGCTTCTGACACCATCGTCGACGACACCAACTACAACCTCAACTTCGTCGGAGGCAACAATCAGCAAGGCAAGCACCCTCTTTGATCATGTTGATCCAATTATTTCAAAATTGTTTTGTCAAAACTTTTAGGCATCGACGCTTCTAACACCATCGTCGACGACACCAACTACAACCTCAACTTCGTCGGAGGCAACAATCAGCAAGGCAAGCACCCTCTTTGATCACGTTGATCCAATTATTTCAAAATTGTTTTGTCAAAACTTTTATGCATGCGCTATGTTTCATCCGGGTGAGTTGGATCATTTGTCCAGAGAGTGTGTAATTTCTAGATTGCATAGGGTTAGATCATCCGGGTCACTCGGATCATGGGTCGGATCAATTTTCCAGCAAACATGTTTTTGGTGTTTTTAGCCGTTTCAAAGTGTTTCATTGATCAGGTGGCCATGAGGTCTTAACATCTTTTGTGGAGGACTTCGAGTGAGTTATTTGTCATGAGATCTTGATTTGCATTGTTTTGCTTGAGTTATATTGCACATGGTGGATTGTGAGCAATGGTTCAGACTTACTTGTCGTCCGACAGTCAGGTACTTCTTGTGGATGAATATTAAACTGTACTTACTTTACAACACTTGCATTGCAAGTGGTACTAAAATTATAGTCTCAGGCCAATCTGACAAGATTGCGGGTTTTGGTACCACACAGCCTCTTAGAGTACAACGCTTACTAGCGAAGAGCATTGGTACTCCAAGGTACGCACATTTGGAAGCATAGACGCAGATGAGCACCCAAAGTTGGCATCAATAGCCATGGACATGGCCAAGGAGATGAATGTGTGCTACTGTGCTTCATGGGAGCGTCCATCTTCAGTGGACTACTGAAAGCAAATTTCAACTCTCGGTTCTTGAGCATGGCTCTTGCAAGCATCCGAGAATTCAAGCAGAATAAACTCTTACTGTACAGTTCAAATCGTGATTTTGCTGATCCTTGGTGTACCCTATATTTTAGAGATTTTTAAGGTTGAAAGTTACTTAGAGATTTGATGGTTTGATTTATGCTCACTTCGTAGGTTCCATTCTGTATAGGTTGCACCAGTAATTAAGTTGAGCGGGTGCAATACCATCCCTCATAGGTCATGAATATCTACGCAAGAACCTCGAACTTCCTATGAGTTTTAAAAAAGTAATGAATTTCTATGCAAGAACCGAAAAATATTTCTACGGGTCTCAAAATTTGGAAAGAGCACCCTTGTCGAGCATGCTTGCATTGACCATAGGGTGCGTAATCGCTTCGCACAAATTGTGTTCTTCAGCAGAGAACATCTTACTGATAGGAACATAACAGACTCTCAAGGATGGTGGTATAATTAAGCATCAGAACCGTGCCTTGGATGGAGAAAGGAGAATGGGGACATTGATCAGGGTATATGGGGATGCTTGTACTCAACTTCCAAAAGTTGCATTACAGGTCACAGTAAAATCATTGTCACGAGTCGATCCAACGAGATTGCCAGTTTCGGAACTACACAGCCTCTCAGGTTGCAGTTCTTGAGTTGAGAAGCGTACTGGTACTTCTTCAAGGTTCTTGAGTCGAGAAGCGTACTGGCACTTTTGTCTTTATAAATTATTCCATCATAAATTGTTGTTAAATTAATCATTACAATCATCATTCAACTTCTCGAAACACTTAATTGAAAGGTACTCGTTGATTTTCGTTGAACATAGCACCTCTTCAACCTTTGTGCTGATCAAGAAAGGTACCGTGTAGTAGGGGTGGGCATTCGGTTTTTTCGGTTCGGTTTATTCGGTTTTAAATTATTTTGGTTTTTGAAAAGTAAAAACCGAACCGAACCGAATCAAATTCAGAAACCGAACCGAATTAACCGAATTAATTCGGTTCGGTTAATTCGGTTTTCGGTAAACCGACATTCAGATTTCAAAATGCCAAGCAGTCAGGCACGGTGTCAATGACATCAATTCAAACAAAGTTTAGATGCCAACTCCAGTGGCCAAATTTTACAGAGATAACCGGCAATTTAAACAATGTTTAGATGGCTACGGCTACATTAGTAACTCACATTTTACAGAGATAACCGCGGCCAAATTTTACAGAGATAACCGCCGGAATTTGGCCGCGGGTGGAGTGCACAATCAACAATCCTATTAGCGCCGGAAGAACTCCAGCCGCGGCTACCACCATTCCAGAACCTGTCTCGAAAGAAGTAAGAACAATCAACAAAACGCAAAAGGTAGATGATCCTCCAAGGAGTCCAGGCTCCAGAAGAAATGCACTCCCGTCTAAAATTTCACTCCAATGTACCAAACTACTAATCAGATGTTATTAGTTCATTGAATTTCACTCCAATGTAGGTATTAAGATTGATGCTCAGATCTAAAATTTTATGAGGAGGTGGTCAGATCTACCTTACCAGTCGAAGGATTGGAGATTTGGAGGAAGCGCAGGCGCGCAGCGCAGCTGGACTGCTGGAGGGAGTTCAAGAGGGAGGCCTGCTTGCCTGCTTGGGGACGAACGAGTGGATGACGGGGGAGCAGATTTGACGTCGGAGGAGGCATCGGCGGCTCGGCACCGAGGGTCGAGGGGCGACGCTGAGGGTTGACGAAGGAGTCGCCATGGCTCGAGGGGCGGCGCCGCGGGCTGAAGGAGGAGGCGCCGAGGGAGGAGGCGACGTCAAAGGAGGTGTTGGTGGCTCGGTGTCAAGGGAGGAGGTGCTGAGGGAGGAGGCAGCGCCGAAGGAGGCGTTGACGGCTCGCCGACTTGAGGGGCGGCGCCGAATGGAGCTGGCATTGATCTCATGATTTTCGGGGGAATGGGGAATCGGAGTCGAAGGGGAATGGCCGAATGGGCATCGATCTCATCTGGCTGGGGAATTGGGGATGGCAACTCGGGTCGGGAGTTGGCGACCTCGCTCGCTCCGCCTGGGCTAATGGGCTGACGTTTCGAACCGTGGCTCTATGACTTGAGGCTTGACCTAGTCAGTTTTTCGGGTTACTCGGTTTCTGAAATCCAAAACCCGAACCAAAATCCGAAAATCGAACACAATCAAAATAAAAACCGAACCGAAAACCAAAAAAACCAAAAAATACGGTTAAATCAGTTCGGTTCGGTTTGGTTTTTCGGTTTCGGTTTTAAAATGCCCACCCCTACCGTGTAGACTGTTTCCTCTCCATTCATGTCCTCTTCACTAAGCTTCCGGTCAAAGAAATCAAATAAACAACTTTTACACGAAACCAAGAGTATTTCGCATCGCATATATAAATTCTTATCACCTCTTCTCTTGGTGAGAGAGGTTTCCCAGTGGACACATTCTTATCTGCAGTCATAGGCGAACTCGCCAGCAAATTCCTCTCCTTCTTGATCGACAAATACTGCAAGCCGTCGGCGTCGTCCAAGGACGAGAGCCTGCGGAGACTACAGTTGATGCTGCTCCGGGTTCGCGTCGCCGTCGAAGAGGCCGAGGGGAGGCACGTCACAAACCAAGTCATACTTCAACAGCTCAACGTGCTCGGAGAAGAGATGTACATGGGCTACTACGTACTCGACAAGTTCAGATGCCAAGCCCATAAAGGCGATGAAGTGAGCTATTCTTCCCTGTCAAAATTCAATTCTGGCAAGTGTGTTCGTTTCTATACTGGCAATAGACATGGAAATGATGAGTCGGAACAGATGCTCCAAAGTGTAGAGATGACTGTTACTGGTATGAATGAATTTGTTATATTTCTAAAGAACTACGTACCCTCCTTTGAGGCAAAATTTCAAATACAGACAATTTTGTACCGTATAATATCAATTTTGGACAATATTTGTTCGTATTTTCAAAAATGACGTGCATAGCCGGCACGCCACACGCCGGCTATGGCATAGCCGGCACGCCACACGCCGGCTATGGCATAGCCGGCACGCCACACGCCGGCTACGGCCCGGGCCCGGCCGCCATGTCGCCAGCCAGCTTTGCACGAATTTTTTTTTAATAATACATTTTTTATTCAAAATTTTAAAAATATACCACCGAAAAAAAAATTCAGAAATATACTACTCTCGCCCGTCCAACGGGCGACAGGGGCCTAAATAGAAAAATTACCGGGCGACAAGAGGCCACGTCACCCCCGCAGCCTCCTTTCGCCCGATCAAATAGCGACCGACGCCTGTCGCCCGACTAAATGGCGACAGGATACAATCGCCCGTGAAAGGGCGACAGATAATAAATCGATCAATGGATGGGCGACACGCACCCCTGATGCTAATTCATTTAGATAATTATTTACTAATTCATTGATCTAGAATTTACAAAAAAATATGTCTAATCGTCGACAAATATTAGGACATACATCTTTGTCTCAATAGTCCCAGTTTTGTCGCGGATTGGGATTGCGACTTAAATCACTCGCGGCCATGAAACCGTGGAAATCGTGGGCACTTAAGGGTTTTCGCAGCGCCGCGGGACAGGCCGGATCCAGTCAAAAAAATACGAGAAAAATCAAGAGCGACCTACGCAACGCGTGCTACTAGTTACGTATGGGCGAGATAGCCAGACGTTGCCCTGGCAGGAAGTTGCGAAAATCGGAAAAGGCAATCGAGGCCATGAAACCACAGAAATCGTGGCCACTTAGGGGTTTTCGTAGGCCCGCGGGACAAGCCGGATACGGCCCAAAAAATACGGGAAAAATCAAGGGCGACCTACGCAACGCGAGCTATCACTTACGTATGGGCGAGATAGCCAGACGTTGCCCCTGGAGGAAGTTACGAAAATCGAAAAAGGCACTCGCGGGTAGAATCAGCGACCACGTTTAAAAATAAAATAGGACTGTAACGATGTTGGAAAATTTTGAAATTTTTTATGGCGGTTCCTAATAAATCAGTGAAATTACTATAAAAATTTCAAATGATTTTAATATGTGAGGAATTTTTTAAAATTCAAACAATAGAACTATCCTGATGGACAAAACATTTGTGATGCATCATAACGATGGACAAAAAATTTCAAAATTTTATAGTCGACAACAACTCATGTTATGAACAGTAAATTATTTGTTGAATAAATATAAGGGCACATGCACCGAAAGTTCAGATGATAAAATAAGCAACAGATTAGATTATATTACAAGGGCATTACAACAGTGACGAAATTGCTTGACGAAGTAACTAGCGAAAGCACTGTTCGTCATGGTGGAACAAATGATCGTTCCGCCTATCAGGGTACAGCCAGAATGATGCAAGACATTTTCTGCATATTACCTGACCCGTTCTAATATTGCGACCTGTCCTCGGACACCGCTCAATCCCTACTATGAAAGAACTCCATGGGGATCCGCAGTGCTCCCAACTGTCGCCGATTGGGTGGCCTATGCCATACGTCTCGGGTGTATAAGACATAATTTTTTGGTCTTCTTTATGTGGATTTCTGCCCTCCCATATGGGCATGTCATCCCGATTCCCGGCGTCCCCTATGTTAATACCACCCGGGTTCTCGGATGGTCTGCGCAACGCGTCAAGGATTTGTTGCGTGCTGCGGACCTCGACCGGCTGCTTCCCCTTGTCCCTTCTTCTGCGAGAGGAGGAACCCTCTTGCACCTCTGGTGCGTTGGCCGTTGGCGGAGATATGCGGAGACGCCTGCTCTGTTTCGGCTCGCACTCCACTATATGGTGCAGGAGGTGTGTGTTGGGCTTATCCTTGGACAACCGGAAGCGTGCCCTGCAGTCAATGCAGTATGCCCGCTTTGGTCGTTGAAGAACACCGTAGGCGTACTCGGGGTCTGGCTTTTCTGGGCGGTAGTGGCACCACGGAGAGGGTTGCTCCCCCTAGTTATCCCATGCAGGAAGCATGAGATGTGGGTGGTACGTCTCCGGGTCCACCCAGTTGAAGTAGCCGCACGATTCTTCCTTGGGCAAGGGGCACCGGTAGAATCTCCGGGCAAGACTCGAACCTAGAACCTCTTGTATGCCACCACATGACACTCCCAACCCACCCACCCACGCGTATTGAATAGACTAGGATATGCATTCCTTTTAAAGTATGCTGGAATGAGCCTTTAGTCCGGGTTCGTAACACGAACCGGGACTAAAGCCTTACCTTTAGTACCGGTTCGTAACACGAACCGGGACTAATGTGTGCCCATGCCAGCTGACATGTACTTGTCTGCCAAAGCGTTCTTTTGTCCCGGTTTGTGGCACAAACCGGGACTAATGTGAGCGAAAAATCATGCTTTTAGCCCAGTAGCCACGAACCGGGACTGTTGCCACTATCAGTCTCGGTTCATGACTAACCGGAACTGATGGGTCAGCATGAAAGGTTGTTTCCCCAGTAGTGCATTGATCCGAATTATTCGAGTGAGTACGATAATCTTACTCAAGTGAATTATATGAGTCTGTAGGATAATCCAGCTTAAGTTTACATACAACTTGTTGTAGCATTTTGTTTGGGTTTTTGTGTTGCATTCTTTTGTGCATCTTGATCTTTTGATTTTGGTGACTCATAGTCTCTTAGAATTTAGAAATATGTGTTAGATGAATCATAATAAGATTATGATTCCTACTTACTTTAAAGGAGAAATAAAGGGGCTATATAAACTCATGGGGTGGTCATAAAGTACCCAAGCAACTAAAAAGCCACAAACTAACTCATCAACAAGAGGTGCACGAATGGATTAAAGGCTAGATAATTATTTAGCACTAAATTCTTGTATAGGCTAGGTGGCAAGGAGTGAATGGTACGATTAGCTTGAATGGAGTGAGAGGAACTCAAGGGAGGCCTCAGCAATGGTGATGGGTGACTGGAAGTGGCCGACGGTACGAGGAACCAGTGAAGGGGGCCTCGGGTAGCTGCGAGTGAGAAACAAAGGTGCTTAATGTAACATTCCAGAAATTAAATAAAAAGAAAATGAAGATATTGCATTTAAAGATATTTGTTTATGAATCTCTCTAGTGCTATTGCTGTATATTTTTTTAGATAAAGGATTGATTAATATCCGGCCTCTGGAAAGTGCACACAGCCAAGGTTTACAAAGTTCTCAGCCATAAGGCTGAAACAACAACAATTAAAATTAAGGGAACAATGGGAAGTTTATCATTTAAAATCAAAAGCAAATTCGATAGTTGCTTCTCCATCCACCCTTGGCAAAGATGTCCAGAGCTACCACTTCCAAAGCCCTGCTTGCCCATCGGATGGTTTTCCGGTTGTTCTCAGACTGTAATAGTTCCCAATACCTCAACCAATATGTCCCCCTGAATATAACCTGCATAAAAGAAAAATATTATTTGTTCTGAAAGATTAGATCATTGCGAGTGCACCAAATAGCCCATAATAAAGCAGCAACACCCACAGTATCAATCTTTTTTCATACTTCCCAATGCCTGTTAACCAGGGACCAAGCATATGAGACATAGACTTTGGCGGGGATAAACCAGTAGCAATATGCACAATCCTCCAAATAGTCTTTGCATGATGACAATCAAAAAATAAATGTAGAATTGTTTCATTAGAATTACAAAAACAACACTTTTGATTGCCATCCCAATTTCGTTTAGCTAGATTATCCTTTGTTAAAATTACTCCACGCTGTAAATACCAAATGAAAATTTTAATTTTTAAAGGAAGTTTGAGTTGCCAAATAAATTTACTAGTGAAAGGGATACCCTGGTTCATCAAATAGGCATACATAGATCATACTGAAAATTTCCCATGTCGATGTAAACCCCATAAAAAAGTGTCCCTGCCATCAGTAAGCTGACAATTAGCTATTTTTGCTACAAGATTGTACCACGCCATCAGTTTGTTCCCCAACAGTAATCTCCGAAATTGAATATTGGGTGGCATTTGAGTCATGACTTTTGCCACCGTATCATGAGGGCGATGAGCAATGGTATATAGGCTTGGAAATTGAACTTTCAGTGGAGTAGAACCCGCCCAAGTGTCCTCCCAAAACCTAGCTTATGAACCATCTTTTATCTGAAAGGATCCACATGCTAGGAAATCATCTTTGACCTTTAAGTGCTGTATATTTGAGTGTTAACTCTAAAGAAAAAGATCAAACAGCAGTAAAAACCCACAAAAATGGTATTAAAAATTTAAGAATACTCAGTATCTATTTTTATCTATCAAAAAGATTTTAGGGTATTCAATAACAGATTGAAAATGAATATGCTCATTTTTACCCCAAATCATTGTGTAGTCAGAATTTTATAAAAATTTTCAAAACTTATCTTTGATTGAAAATTTTATCAAGTCTTCCTCAGGGCAATATTAATCCCTGGTAAAAGTATCAAAAATTTAATGCCATGTAAAATTTAAAATCGGAAATCAAGAAAAACCTGAATCCTACAATATATGTCAGAATTTATGCAAAATAATTACACCTTATCTGTGTGAGACGAAAGGGGTGAGCGGCTAACAGCCTGCATGGCCTCACATGTCGGTGAAGAAGAAACGAGGTGCAAGCGCGCAGCAGTGGGGCTTATATATGGGACTTGGCGCACGCAGCGAAGCTGGCAGTAGATCAGGCCGCAGGTGGCCGCATGGCGCGAGAAGTCTTCTGCAGCAGCACGTTGACGCATGGAAACGCTGCCATGGTAGCACTCGAGCAGGGAAACGTTGGCGAAGTGAGGGAGAAGGAGAGGCTGACCAGAGGGCAAGGGTTGGAGGCAGGGCCACTGCCAGTGACGCCGGTCGCCGGGCGAAGTTCTGCTGGAATCACTGAGGAACACTATAGCTTCAGCAATTATTTGGCAGATGCGTGCGTGGGCATGTGTGTGTGGGTGGGTGTGTGTGCAACTGTAGCCCAGCTGTTGTTCTTCTTCTATACTGAATACCAGAGCTCTTGGCCAAAATTCAAAAAAAAATTTACAACTTGATGACGGAAATTTAGTTGGAAACAAATCAAATTTAACATTTAATTTCCTAGGGTTTGTAGAATATTCTGAGCAAAAATTTATTTCAGAATTGTGAGTTAATCCCAAAAAGATTATAGAAAAATGACTAGCTGTTAAATTGGTTTCCATAATGCTACTAGTTAAGAATTGTAGCTCCTAGCGATGGGCAACCGCGTAGGCTTTCATTAACGTGTACACTGCTTCCTCTCCATTCATGGTTTTTTCGCTAGTCTTCCAGCAACTGCGTAGGCTTTTACTACCGTGTAGACTGTTTCCTCTCCACCTCCAGTCAAAGAAATCAAACAAACAACTTTGACACGAAACCAAGAGTATTTCCCATCTCCAATATTTATTATCACTTCTTCGATCTCTTGGTGAGAGAGCCAGAGAGGTTTCCCAATGGAGATGTTTATCTCTGCAGTCATAGGCGAACTCGCCAGTAGATCCCTCTCCTTCTTGATCGATAAATACTGCAAGCTGTCGGTGTCGTCCAAGGAGGAGAGCCTGCGGAGACTACAGCTGATGCTGCTCCGGGTTCGCGTCACTGTCGAGGAGGCCGAGGGGAGGCACCTCACAAGCCATGCCATGCTTCAACAGCTCAACGTGCTGAGAGAAGAGATGTATAGGGGCTACTACGTGTTCGACAAGTTCAGATGCCAAGCCCATAAAGACGATGAAGTGAGCTATTCTTCCCTGTCAAAATTCAATTCTGGCAAGCGTGTTCGTTTCTTTCCTGGCAGTGGACACAGAAAAGATGAGTTGGAAGAGATGCTCCAAAGTGTAGAGATGACTGTTACTGGTATGAATGAATTTGTTATATTTCTGAAGAACTACACTCCTATGTGTCGCCAACCGTATAGCATGTATATGTTTATGGAGAAGTGCATGTTTGGTCGCCAGATGGAGATGGAACGGGTCATCAATTTCTTGTTGGATAGAGAACCCCTGGGGACTGACAATTTGGGTGTCCTGCCAATTATCGGTGCAGGGAAAGTTGGAAAAAGTACACTTGTTGAGCATATTTGCTTGGATGAAAGGGTGTGCAGCCACTTTTCTCGTATTATCTTTTTTAGTGAGAATGATTTTAGAGAAGAAAAAACAAGCACCCTAAGAGATGGAGGAGTAATCAAACATCACCGCACCTCCTCCCCCTCCTCAGATGAAGAAAGGCTCCTGGTTATTATTGAGCTAGCTGGGGATGTCAATGAGGATGCGTGGAGAAAGTTGTTCTCTGCTTCTCGAAGTTGCTTTCCACCAGGCAGTAAAATCGTAATCACAAGTCGATCTGACGAGGTCGCAAAGTTTGGAATGACGCAACCTCTCCGTCTAAGCTTTTTTTCTCGGGAAGCGTACTGGTACTTCTTCAAGGTGCTTGCATTTGGAAGCTCGGATCCTCAAGACCAACCAAAGCTAGCATCCATGGCAGCGGAAATATTTGACAAGTATTTTGACCAGGAGGATCAGGAATTCTTTGGGCCATTCATACCTGCAAACAGCATAGCTAACTTTCTTAGAGCTAGTGGTGACGCGCGGTATTGGCGCAAGGTTCTTGAATGCCTCAGGGAGAAGGATCAGAAGAATCAGCTGCTACTTAGATGTTCAAGTGATTTGGGGGTGAAAAGAATATATACTTTAGTTCCGACAATACCTGGAGATAGTATATATTGTGAAATCTATGGCCATGGCCGAGTAGTGCTTGCTCATGAAGAAGCGCCCAAAATTACCTTGAAAGAGATATTGTCCGGAAGTGTAACACCTCATGGGAAACTTGAGGTCCTAGTGTGGAAATCTTACTTACCGCCTTATTACAACTACATTTATAGCTGTGAGATTCACGAGTCAAAGTGTATAGTTACTAGGAACAAGTATTGTCAGAAGAGGAAGGCTTTGAGTTAGTTTGCTCAAGTAAGATTTTCGTACATGTAACACCTCAAGTAAGATTTTTGGTCCGGTTTAATGAAGGTCAAACAAGATTTTCTCTGTTTTGGTATCTTTAAGATTAACAATGGATCACAGGTGAGGTTCTGGGAGGATATCTGGCTAGGTAGTTCCCCACTTAAAGATCAATATCCTGGATTATATAGTATCGTTAGAAGGAAGTTTATGACCATTGCAGAAGTCTTATCAACACCACAACCAAACATTTCATGGAGAAGGGCATTGATTGGACCAAAGTTAGTGGCGTGGAATGATTTATTTTCCCGCATCGTTAACATTAATTTAACACAGTCTGATGATGAGTTTCAGTGGGCTTTGTGTCACAACGGTTTATACTCTGTGAAATCGTTTTACCTAGCATTGATTAAAAGGGCTGTCCCAGATTCATATAAACGGATGTGGAAACTTAAAGCTCCACTAAAAATCAAGGTGCTTCTGTGGTACCTTAGGAGAGGGGTGATTCTGACTAAAGACAATTTAGCAAAGCGAAATTGGCAAGGGTGCAAGACATGTTGCTTTTGTCAAGAACCTGAGACAATTAGGCATCTGTTTTTCGATTGCCGTTTTGCACACAATGTTTGGACCTTAATATATTTGGCTTATGGCATATCTAGTCCTGTAAGCGTTGATAATATGTTTGGTAGCTGGTTAGGGGGGTTTCATATGAATGGTAGAAACCTCGCGCTTCTTGGTGCTGCCGCTACGTGCTGGTCCATATGGTTAACCAGAAATGATTGTGTTTTTCAAAAGAAAATCAACTCTTCTCCTTTGCAGGTTATTTTTGCTATTACCCACTGGCTACGTACGTGGGCTGTGTTGCAGAAGGAGGAGGTGCGGCATACTTTGGTGGAGGCTACTCAACGTTTGGTACGGGTGGCCATGGACTTCTACTCCCGGGCGCATGGGTGGCGGTTTAGTCTTCGGATTGCTAGCTATTAAATGTGTTCGTTTCTTCTTTTCTTTTCTAGTTTGGCTGTGTGCTTTTTAAGCAGAGGCCGGAAGTTATTTCAGGGGTTGTATCTTCTCGATGTAATTTTCTTGAAATTAATAAAAGCTTCCATTTCCAAAAAAAAAAAAAAAAGGCGAAAACACTCATATTGTGATACTAGGCAACGGCTCTGAGCTGCCAGTTGTAAACTGTGATGCTCTCTAAGCATGTATGTATGCACAACAGCTGCGCTCCTCAATTAAAGAACGGAAACGTTGTGCATTGGCGGCTAATAACTAATGGTTCGTGGCCTAATAATTAACCAATATCTGTACGTACGGCTACCACGTACACCTGCATGCATACATATAGCCTTTGTGGGTACGAACCAGGAATTAACATTACACTTGAATTAATTGGCTGTTCTGATCATGCTCATCCTTGAATTGGCCCGGGTCGTCACACACTGTAGTACAGTACGGTCGGCCCAGGTTGCACTCTTGGTTGACATCTTTGACAAAGCAGCTAGTACTGATTATTAATTAAGAGATCGAGAGCATCGGACGCGGTATTTCAATGGTACGTACCTGTTAGCTTGTGATACAGCACGGTCCTAAAAATAATATTGGCACCGTAATTTCTTCGTAAAACAAGGGGAAAACATACCACTAAGGTCCTTTTTAGATGAGTGGTAATTCGTTGAAAGATTTTAAAATTTAGTTCAAATTTAAACTAGATTCTAAAACATTCTAATGAAATACCTCTAATCCAAACACCCATCTAACGGGGAATTGAACTATTTCTTGTTAAATTCATGTGTTTTAAATAGGATCTAATGATGTGCTTGAAACACTACAGGAAAACGTGGTTGATTCGTCGGCCAATACTATTTTCGTCGGCCTAATATAAGCCGACGAAATTAAGTTTGTAAATTCGTCGGCCAAGTCACGCCGTCGAAAATATATGTATAATTTCGTCGGCCTAGATCAACTGTCGAAAACATGAATATAATTTCGTCGGCCCAAAAGTAGCCGTCGAAAATAATACTTAAATTCGTCGGCTAAAATTTTGGCCGTCGAAAATGTCATTAAATTGCCGGCTCGCATGGCCGTCGGAAATAATTGTGACCTAAAACCCGTGGTCACAGCCAAAAAAACCCCGTCGCAGTTTTCTCCTTGCCCGCTTTTCACAAGCCGCCCTCATGAACCCCCTCATACTGCCACGCCCACGCCACCCGCCAGAGCCTCTCGCCAACAAGACCGCCACGTCTTCTCCAAGGTACCTCCACCTCCTATCCCGAGCGCCGTCTCCCTGTGCTGCTCTATCATGTTAATACTTATCACTTAGCAGTATGTTTGTCTGATTCATAGAAAATTTTGTGATTATTGAAATGAGATTTTTGAAATCTTCGCATGCGCAGCATCCTCTGGATCATTTGATAAGCTAAATTCCATCAATAATGACAGGTCTGGGAAAACTTGTTAAGACAGGTCTGGATCATTTGATAAGCTAAATCTTCGCATGCTCTATCATGTTAAGACTGGTTGCTTTAGATAGGTCTGGGAAAACTTGCATTCTAGTGTTGCCTGACAGGTCTGGGAAAACTTGCATTCTAGTGTTGCTTTAGATAGGTCTGGGAAGACCTCTGTCTGCTTGCCGTTGCTCTTATCCTGCTAAAGATTGTGCTTAGTGGCAAGCAAGGATTTGGTGATAGAAAAATTTGAC
Organism: Guadua angustifolia; assembly: GCA_036346375.1. NCBI lineage: Eukaryota > Viridiplantae > Streptophyta > Magnoliopsida > Poales > Poaceae > Guadua > Guadua angustifolia. The sequence goes on from CM070512.1 coordinate 55,957,120, forward strand.
TACCATGTCAAAGGTGATGAGTCAGCACCTATGCTTTGAAAAGGGATGACACTATATCCGACTTATTCCCTATTATCTCTCGCATATGACTTGACCAACTAGGTATATTCCAAATACATGAGTAATCTTAACTTAACTTGGAGATAATGTTAGAAGTAAAATATATAATTCTATGCTCTACCTAAAGGGAAATTTGCTCAAATTCGAAAGTTTCAACACATTTTTCCCGAGTCTTGTTGCCTATTTGTTTCCTCACAAATCCAGACTTGCAGCTCTGATCTTGTGCAGCATCAACAAACAGATCGTGCCAAATCAGCCTCTGAGCGCCCCATTTGTCTTCACCCTTTATGTCATTCACCCTTGCAGCTGCAGTAGAATTGATGATTCATCTTCTTGTTGTTTCCTATGTTTGGTACTCCCTCTGTAGAGAGATAACGGCTTTGCAGAGTACGCAAACGTCCTATTCCATTCCTGGATCCACTGAATGCGATGCGACTAGAGCTTCCTTTCCAATAAATCCTCAGGGAAAAAAATAGGAGGGATGGGAAAGAAAAAAGATGACCATGGCAGAGGTATCCGAGGAAGGATGCAACTTATCTCCTTTTATTTGTCGTATTTGCAAGGTGTTATTATCAGAGTCTAGCATTTGCTAGTATGGCTATCTGAGCATCAAGTGGAAGTACTGTAGAACACTACCGGGCAAGCACTGTAAGAAGTACAAGAACAACAGGGTTCCGTTTCTCGGCGGTAATTGGTCGGTTAGCGACATTAAAACCAGGACTAATTGGTATATAATATTTCTATTAGGTTTGTTTAGTATGCCTATTTGGGATCAAGAATTTAGTAACTACTTAGCACATCAAATTTCATGTATTGACCATGCGAGTAAACAAAAAGCCTGGCTATCAAGGAAATGCGAGCACCTGCATTCAACCTTTGCTTAAGCCCCATTTTGCGACGTCGCGGGAATCTTGCGAGAATCCTAGAGCCAACATTCCGAATAGATCCAACATTCTACTCAAAGATTTCAATAGAAATATGTCCTGCCCTTTGAATGTCCACTCTGTGTTTTGCACTCTGTCTTTTATTTTAGGACTTAGCTATCATACTTACTAGAAGAGCAGAGCTGCTATATGTTGCAATTCAAGTTCATCATTGCATCCTATGGTAAACTAGATGTATGTTAGTGCATTTGCATGCCACAGGGAGCCATTGCCGATCATTTGTGCCATATTTACATAACAAGGCCAAATTATCTTAACAATGTCATCTTTTAACTGAATTCTTACCCAATACCCTTGCCTGTCTATCTATCTATCAATTAATCTATCTATCTATCTATCTATCTATCTATCTATCTATCTATCTATACTAATTAGGCACTATACAAAAATTCTCTTATTAATAAGGATAAAAATAGAATAACCGCCTTAACTATCTTGTGGGACTAAGTTATGTCTGCATTGCTAAAGCTGTCAGTTTTTATTCAGCACATAACCTATCATTGCCTAGAATTCCTTATAGTATTTATGTAACTCACTTGCACCATCATCCATGTAGAGTTAGCAGCATCAAAAATGGCAGACGACCGAAGATGGATGTACGATGGATGGAAAAACACCGGGATGCACACACGAGAGTGGATGGTGAACACACAGGCTTTTGTGAATTTTGTTTTCTCTTCCTCTCCTTCTGGTGGGTTGGGGAAGTGCCCCTGTCGTAGGTGTCAGAATTTTAATTGGTAGTACAAAACAGATATGGAGCGTCACCTTTGCAAATGGGGTTTCATGCCAGATTATCTAACCTGGTATGAGCATGGTGAGCCACGTTCTAGGGAAACATCCAATCCGAACGAGTGTGAGCTAGCTGATGATCCTATTGATGCATTGGATGATATGATGCATGATTTTGTTCAGTAGTTTGAGGATGTGCCCGGACCAGAGGTAGATAGATTCTTTAGTCTTCTGAAAGCTTCTGAAGATCTCTTGCTAGTACAATTAGATATAATATATCCTGTGGGCATCTAAATAGCAATACACTAACAGAAATTAGTGACTAGTAAATTCAAGATGTTGTGGGCGACAGTCGACAAACAAATTGTTGTTGTTTACGTTAGTTTGGTTGTGTTCAAATTTTCTAGTTGTAAAATGGGATTAATCGGTGATTCTAACATATATCTCTTTTAGTTTAGCAGCTTGAGATTTTTGAATTTATATATTTGTAAATCATGTTTGATGTCTTGATACCCATGTGGAATTTATAAAACCTGATATTTCCGTTTTACGCTTTATATTGTCTAGCTTTACTGTATATGTTCACTTCAATGGATCTACAAGCAATAATTTCAACATCATGAGTTCCTTTTTAATATATTTTGCAAGGATGGTGAAGCTCCAAAGTTAACTCGAGAATGGCTTCCAGTTTCTGGTGTGTGCTTGGCACGGTTGATCTGATTATCGATGACTTCCACCTTTGGTTCTCATTCTTTTCTAATTAACCAGGTGATGGAGACAAATGCACAACTTTGGTACATAATGCGAGAATACATCTCATCAGCAGAGGTATTGGTGGCGTGTCTTTTTAGATTGCCAAGCCATTACTGCAAGTGATATGTAGTCATCCCGCGGACCATTGGACAGAGAAAGTTTTTTGGAGATTTTAAGTATGTCATTGGTGGATTTGCCTATTCACTGTCAGCTATCCAAAATGATCGTTAACATGATCGTTACGCTTTGCATGTGATGATATCATTACTGAAAATATAGATGAATCTTCTGTTATTTTCTAGGATTTTTTGGTGAATTTTCTGGGATTTTATATGTTTTTTTAATTTTTTTTGAAATTAAAATATTATTTTCGTCGGCCTGGCCGACGAAAATAACAATTGGCCGACGAAAAAAAATTGGCCAACGAAAATAACAACTGGCCGACAAAAATAACATTTTTTGCCGATAAAATTTCTGCATTTTTTTGGCGGTTAGGCCGACGAAAATACATATGCCACGTCAGCACCGAGCGTGGTTCGGGTGCATCGACTAGTAATTTCGTCGGCCACGTAAGCCGTCGAAAATAAATTTATTTTCGTCGGTTGCCGACGAAATTCACTGTATTTTCGTCGTTTTTTTTTCGTCGGCTTTTCACGTATTTTCGTCGGCTTTTGGCCGACGAAAATAATGCGGATTCCTGTAGTGAAACCAGAGAAATGAGCCTAATTATACAAAAAAAAATATATAATTCTGTAACTCTCGATCTTTGCTGTAACCCTACATTTCAAACGGGGCCTATAGAGATAGGAAATCCTGCAGACATGGCATGAGTTTCCATTAGCCCGCCGGTTTTCTGAAACAATTATAATGGGACCAATTCTATGGGGTATGAAACCTGTGTCCACAGTGTGGGGACCCGGATTACCAAATCCGACCCCTCTGTGTTTTACCCGTGCTAGTCCAGGAACAGCTAGCACACACAGTGAAACAGTGATGATAACACAGACATATCATAAAGTATTTAACAGTAATAAGCAAAAGAGAGTAAACATCATCATCATATTATTACAAGTATCGAGCCTTACGGCTTAAGTGAGTACGTAGCAGCGGAAAAGTAGCAACAAAAAGAGCCAATCAGTTTGCCCACAGGCAACCGACTGGGGTACGCTCCCTAGAAGTCCGAGTAGTCCTCCTCTTCAAAGTCTTCACCACAGATGTCGAACGGAGGATTGCATGCCCCTGGATAGCTAGCTCTGATCTCTTCATCTGCTTTATGGAATAAGCAGCCCCGCAATGAAAAGCGAGGGTGAGTATGCAACATACTCAGCAAGTCTCAGAAACTTAATGCAAATAACTAAATGCAAGGCTTAAACAAAGGAAGGTATATAGGCTTCATTTTGCATAAAGCAGAATTTAAAATGAAATACAAATATTAATTTTATAAAGCAGCATTTAACAAAAAGTAAATAGCATAAATAATTAAATTTGAAGTATAACAATTTTTCAGGTTCCAACTGCCTAGTTGGCTCTAGCTGCCAAACTAAAATCTGGGAGTTCCAACCACTCACGGATTCCCAAACCACATTTTCAATTAAACCAAAATCATCATTTTTTCATTTAAAACCAAAACCATAAAAATCTACTATGTGAAAGCGTTCCACGCTTGCCCTTAACCGTGGGCACGGCTACTCAAGTAGTTTTAACTCTGCAGAGATTATACACTTTACCCACACGACATGATCAACCCCTTTTGCCAAGCTATTGACACACTTCCTTTGGTGTGTCGGCAGGGAGACCATGACAAGGCCTTTACAATGCATAATACCGCTACCGGCTTCGCCCGCTAAGGTTTCACCGCTGTTAGGGAATCCACCCAGTACAGAAGCCCCCTCTTGCGCCTTGCGAGTGTCCTCCCGACAAACCGCACAACCCAATGGCGAAGTCAAATAACGATACATGCAAATTACTTAGCCAGGTCGTACCCATAATAGACATGTGGTTGTACTGTATAGCATGGCTCAAGGTAACACACGACCGGTCCTTAATTGACTAGGGCGGAACAATCACATTTCAAAATTTTGTGCATCCCGCACCCGCCATACAACCATCCGCCCCGGTCTAAATCATTTTTCACTTTTATTTTCCAATTAATAATAATAACGGCAACACCAATTGCCATAATTTTCACAATCCATTTTGAATCAAGTATGAAAGAATTTCCATAATGGTAAGGTACCAACGTGATTAAGCATGGCTAAGCATTTTCTACCGTCCCATAATACCAAAGTGATTATTATTAACAGTAATTAATTTTCCTAGGGTGTCAATGGTTGTCAAAATGAATATCAATGTGGGCATAACAAGTTGGCATTTATCTAAACATTTAAAATGGCATCAAAGTACGGTACGCAAAGTAATAAGCAAGCAATAATGTAAAACAAAATAATATTTTCATAAATTTGGGATCAATATGGTCAAGGAATACTTGCCTTCAGCCTCTCCCACTGGTGCTACTTCTGTCGGATGCTCCGCTCGCTCAACCGCTGCGTCATCTACACGCGAAACACGCGAAACGAGACAAAAATAAATACAAAAAAACAAATAAAATCCAAAAATTCAAAAGAAAGACACCAGCAGATAGATCTTGATTTTAGATGAATTTAGAAATTTGAATCGTTCGAATCGGAGTTCGAACGGAGGAGATCGGGCCTTTGGAAGTTCCTCGGGAGAGAAAAATCAGGAAAATCACTAAAGTGACACGTGTCGGGCGTTGATTGGTTGAATTCGTATTTTCGAAATAATCAGCGAATAAAAGAATTAATCAGCGTCGCTGACACATGGGGCCCACGCGCCATAGACTCGGCTCACGTGAACTAAGTTCACTGAAGACTCACGGACGAAGCGACGGGCACGTTGACGTGGCAGTCACGTAGGAGTTAGGGCAGACGTGGCGGTGACGTGGTGTGACGTGGCGCTGACATGGCAAATCACGGGCGAAATAATGCTAACGTGGCGCCGATGTGGCAGCCACGTGGACCTAGGGCGGACGTGGCGCACACGCGGGAGATTAGGGCCTACGGTGGCGCTGACGCGGCGTGCACGTAGCGCCACGCGGCGGTGACATGGCACGGACACAGCACTAGGCGATGCTAACGAGGCGAGACGGCTTACCGAAGCTTCGTGGCGAAGATCTGGCTGTTGCTTGACGATCCGACGGCGACGAGTGACGGAGTGGCGGGGAAACGTGGAGAGATGCGAGGCGTCGATGTGTGATCCGACGGCCACGATCCACGGAGAAGGGTGACTGAGAGGCGGCGGCGCTATCACACCGGAGTCAGAGAAGACGGCGCGCAAAACGGAGAAGGAGTGACGGATCGGGTAGAAGAGTTAGTGGATTCGGAAGAGGATGATAAGATGAACTCAAGGGTACTAAAAACCACAGCGGAGACTCACCGGAGCGGCTAAACGGCGGGGAAAAAGGCTCCGGCCACGGCGATGAACTTCGGCGAGGGCTAGCGGCGCTACGGCGGCGTCCCAGCCGGTGAGAGGTGGGGGAACATGTGCGGCGCGAGGTGGCAAACCTCGAGAGGTGCGCGGCGCTTGCTTAAATAGCCTTGGGAGGCGTGAAAAGGCACGGAAATTGAGACGACGCACGGCTAGGGTTGCACGGGCGGCGGCGCTGAAACGGGGCGACGTGGCTTCTTCGCGTTCCTTGGATCGGAATCGAACGGCGAGGGAAGAATCGGTTTAGGGTTAGGGTTTCGGCTGATGAGTGGCGGCGCGATTTCCAGCCGCTGGATCGACGGTTGAAGAATTAGGGTTTCGGTGTGACGGGCCGTGCGGGAGAGTTGGGCCGGCGAAAAGTGAAACGGACCGGGCGGGAGTCAACAGTAACAGGCCGAACGGAGATGAACAGGGATTTCGGCCCGAAAAGGGTTAAAGGATTTTAGAAATTAAGGAATATCCAGAAAATCCAAATAGACTCTAATAAATTCAAATAAATAGCAAATAAATTCAGAAAAAACCCCAAAAATACAGAAAAGTAAAATGAAGCACAAGGAACCCAATAAAAATAAGAAATAATTAATTTGAAGTATGGATTAATCAAATTAAATCCTTGTTGACTTTAAAACAAATTCAATTTAAACTGAAATTCATTCGAATAAAATGCAAGGGGTTCGGATTTTGAAATTCGAGCACAAAGAAAATTACAAACGGAACGTTACAAACAGTACTCGATTAAGTGAGCACTAGCTAGTAGGTTCTTTTCTCCGATTCGTTCTTCCTTTCCTACAAACACGATGAAATTAGGGCTGCCCTACCACAGATGGAACTATTTGAAGAATCCTTGCGGAAAAACAACAACAATTCGAGAAGACGAACTGGATGCACAAATAATCATGGTGGATGCGAAAGTAGTAGCAAAAAACATAATCTTGACGATCGGTATCCCGTAGTTACCGGCACAAGTTGCTGGCATCGTCACGATTCACTCCTGAGTCATGAGCAACTTGCGTCAAAGATTATTAATTAGCTGCAGAGCGATGTGAACTGAAGACCAAATTTTGTGGCGCATTCACTGCCTGTCCCGTCGCCTGTAATCCAGCTCACTCTTGTCAGGACCTGCCATTTCCTTGCCCTGCAATCGACATTCCTCTGCCGTGGTAATCCTGCCCATGCTGCCGTGGCAATCCTGCCCATGCTGCCGTGCTACCGCTCGCGCCAAGCCCCAAGGCCACCGGCCGTTGACATGCAGTCCCATCCCCTCTGCTTTGCTGCCCAGGCTCGCGCACACGTTTAGTCGCAGGATTTCCGCAATCAACACCGGCAGTGCCCCCTGGTCCTCATGGCCAAGCGTCAACTTCCCCATCTCATCACCATTCATGCATCAGCAAGACCAACGCACGGTTCGCTCGCGCCATCAAGCCCAGCTAGCCCTGCTCTTGCCATACCGCTTCCAAGGCAGCATCTTCTCGTCATTTACTCTGCCACGGCAAGCTTGGCTTTGTCTTCTTTCTCGGCCACCCATACCGCATGCGCTCTCGCCTGGTTTTCTCTGCCACGCGGCCGCTGCAACCTGGGTTTCGCCCATGCTGCTGCCCATGCCAAACCCTGCCGTCTCCGCTGCATTGGATTTAAAGCCGCTCAGGGCCCCTCCTTGCTCCTTGCTTGCTCGGCCTTGCTTCCTCCGCCGTGAGCGCTACCGAGCTCAAGCAAGCCAGGCAAGCCCCATTCGGTGCAACCGGCAGCAAGGTGAGTCTGGCTGACTTCCTCCCGCTGTGAACCTCATAAAATTTTAATCTGATTCAGGGGCTGTTGCGCATAAGAAAGGGTACCAAAGTGTAACAAGAGGTATCAAAGATTTGCCCAGATTAATCAGATTTGTAAAAAGATCTATAAATCATCAAATGGCACAAAATCAGGATCGATATCGATGATATGGAATCAAGTGGAGAAAATTGACTGTAACATCCTAGAAATTCAAGGAATGAGAAAAATGGAAATGTAAAATTTTGAATGAATTTAATTCTGCATTTTCTGGATTTCCTAGATTTTTCTAATTCTTTTTGGATTTTTGCTCTAAAAGAAAAGTCATTTTATTGAAATGGTAAAAAAAGGTAAAGGTAAAATGGATTAAAAATTATTAAAAATCTGCAGAAATTATATTAAAATATTATAAATCTCCACAACTCTTTATATGCTGTCAAAGGTAATATGAACACGTTAATTTTTGAAACGAAATGAGAAAACATGAGATTTTGACTGAAAACAGCGTAGTGTCAAAAATCTGAAAAATTTATCTCGGGTTCAAATTTTACTGTGCCTTCTCAAATCAATTTTTATCTCTCATAAAAATATAAAAAATAAAAAAACTAATTTATACCCTTTTAAAATTCAAATATAGAAAACAACAAAATATGAAAACTTCAATACAGAATTATTAGAAAATAAATATACAAGATAAAAATCCTAAATTTTAAATAAGACCACCTAGATCATAAAAATCTTTAAAAAAATTTACAAAATTTATGGCCATATTTTCTTCTCCAAATAAAAGAAAAACAGAAGAGATTGAAATGAACAGATTAGATTGTCAAAATTATTAGAATTGTTACACAAAGTATTTTAATCTAAAAAGTTTTAATGGATAGAAAACATTATCTAGTCGTCACATCAAAAAATGTCAAATTTTTTTGACACGAGTTGACAGCCCAAATTAGTGGTTGATCGCGCGCTACCCAGAAGGTTGAGGAGAGATTGATTATCTCCGTGACTGACATGTGGGCCTATCCGGATCCGCCGACCAGAGCAAACCGCGTCCTCTCTTCTCTGCTGACTACCATCTGGGCCCCTTGCCCCACCTGTTAGGCACCTTTCTACTCTCTTAGAGCTGAAGCCAGCCGCGTCGCCTCCCTCCCTTGTCTTTTCCTCCGGTCGGCGCTGTAATTTTCACTGCCCGAGGCCGAGCACGTGTGGCTAGAAATAAGAATAGGTAGCAGAGTGTAACAAGTGGTATCAAAGTTTTGCCCGGATTAATCAGATTTATGAGAAGATCTGTAAAGCATCAGGAGGCACAAAATCAAGATCTATGTTGATGATATAGAATCAAGTGGAGAAAATTGATGGTGGGGGAATTTCAGTGTGTTGCAATATGTGATGAAGGATGTCCTTGTCCAATAAGAGTTAATCCCTGCTTTTGAAGAGGATAAATCAAAAAAGTCGTCTACTGAAGAATGGAAGGTAATAGAGCGGAAGGCTATCAACACAATTTGTCTATGTCTCTCCGATGAAGTAAAATACTCGGTGATCTAGGAGAATTCACCGTAGAAATTATAGAAGGACTTAGAAGAATTGTATATAACAAAGTCACTAACAAATGGGTGGGTGCTGAAACGATAATTGTATAAGTTGCGCATGGAGGAAGGTACATGGTTTGTTGACCGTCTCAATGTCTTCAACTGGCATGGATGAGAAGATTGATGTAGCGACTGCCATTTTTACATAAATGAAAAAATGGAATCTAATGTGCATACAATACTAGTCCACGATCAGCAGTTAGTATGCACATTTACAACAATTGATATCACATCTATACTCTTTATTTCAAATAATAATGATAACTTACACAATAAGGTCTTACAATTCAAAGTAATGCAACGGAAAGAATCAAAAGTCTTGTAGTGTGTCCATCCAACTCTCAGGCAACTGACAAGGCATAATCCCAAGAAAAACTTGTTAATATCCTCGAATCCTGCGTCAATTAAGTTTCATCGAGCTAATCTGATTCTTCATTAAAAACAATAAATAAGAAAGGGTGAGTACTTTCATACTCCGCAAGACTTTTGCAAAACCTATAATATACGTAGGCCATTTCAAATTAAGGGCTTCTAGGTTAATTTGCATAAAACCAATTTAATTTGTAAAACAAGTAGTAATTGTAAAATGGAATTTATAAAAGCAAATTTGACTAATATGAAAATAACAAATAAGTAAATTATAAGTAACAACTCACAGTCCTTCATGACTTAAGCGTCGGGTCGTCCATTGCCAACACAAAGTATAAATCTGAAATAAGCACTTTCCAACAATTTTCTCCAATCCAACCCATTTAGAAAATATCAAAATTGCTAACTATGTGATGACTTTATCAAGTGTCCATGACCGTGGACGCAGCTAATCGATTAGTGCAGATCATTAGCACATCCAACAAGACATGACTGACTCTTTGTGCAGATCATTAGCACATCCAACAAGACATGACTGACTCTTTGTGCAGATCATTAGCACACTTCCTTTGGTGTGCTACAGAGAGTCATGACATAACCGTTACATTACTTAACCCTAACTTTACACCAGTCCAGTGACGTTGAACCCGTACTATGGTATAAATGTTTGTACAGTCACTGTATAGTAATTGATTAACCATATCCATAGTATGGCGTACACCGTTGTATCAGTAAACGTGACTCCCAACACCTCGGTGTGGATGCCCCTCCGAGCAACCAGTCACTGAAGAAGCCCATACTACTTCAGCCTACCAATGTGCAAAGACATTTTTAAGTAATTTAATAGGTTAAGACTATCCCATACCAGCACTTGTGGTTATACGTATTTCTTGGCCTGAAAACAACCCATAGTTGGGTCCTTAATCTGACATGGGCAATAATCTCCCCCTACACTACGTACAAGTCCCTTGTATATCCGACTATTGCCAATAATTGCCCGCATAAAAAACATAGTTTCTTTATTTTTAATCAAAATACCAATAACCATCATCACGTCTCAATATTTCCAAGTTTCATCTGATCAATTTTTTCAATTGATTTATCCCAAGTCTAAAGCATGGCTAAGCATGATCTCTACATGTGAGGATGCCCATGCTGACATTATGCACTATCTACCTTAATCTAGAAAGACTTTGCATCGCAGTGGAGCCCACACAGTCCAAACTGTGGTATGGAAAGATGTGAAGGTGCTTGCTATGAACTGCATGCGATATGCTGATGAGGCTGTGTAGATGCCAGAGGATGATGGAGTCCATGATATGACATCTCTGACCTATGGCCGCAGCTCTAGGGACTAGATTTTGACCCATAGTTGGACGTATTGAAGTACCAAATGGGGAGTTAGGCCATGTCAAATATCTCAGATCCAGTTGCTGTTTGATAGGGCGTCTGCGACGGAGTGAGACTTCCGCTTGGAGTGCTTGAAGAGGTCCGACGCTAGCTGTGAAGGCGCCATACCTTGGAGCCATCTATCAGTCTAGAAAATTGCTATTTGGCCATTTCCGTTGGTGATGCTAGTGGCCGCTGAGAAAAGTTACTGGTCAGTCCGACCACATGGTGTAGACATTTCAATCCATGGCCTATTCGGATCCATCCAATTGAGCCATAACCATCGAAGGCGGAGCGCCCTGGCGAATCTGTCTAGGTCGAGAACCCCTAATCCCCCCATATCGTACGGGCGGCAAACTGTTGACCAACGAACTGTGCAGTTCCCTCCATGAATTTCCCCATGTCCTGCCTTTTCTCCATAGCTTATCGAGGTCCGAAATGAACTTTTTGGGAGCCCTGATTGCTGTGAGCAAGTATATTGGGAGCGAGGTGAGGACCGATTTGACCAAGGTTAGTCACCCCCCATGGTGAGATGGTCTGCCTGCTAGGCTGCTAGACGTCGCGTGACTTTATCATGGATAGGTTGCAGGTTGGTGAGTCGTAGGCATCTGAGAGTGAGCGGCATGCCTAGATATTTGATAGGAAAATTTGAAATTCCTCCCTGAAAAGGCTGCAAGATGCTTTGAAGGTTTAGATGTTGGCCTCTGATCGGTGCTACTCTTGTACATGTTGATTCAAAGACCAGACGTTTGTCCGAATAAAGTGAGGATATTTATGATTGCCTCAAGGTCGCTTCTGACTGGATTCAGGAAGATTACTGCATCATCCATGTAAAGGGAGAGTCTAAGAGATGGTACGCGGCCACTTAGCGGAGATAGGACGCTATCTTGGGTTGCTTTGGTGAGGATGTAGTGCAGCGGGTCGATGGCTAGCAGGAAAAGATAGGGCGATAGGGGGTCGCCTTGTCTGAGTCCACGCTGGTGCCTGATGTGAGGTCCCGGCACCCCATTGAGGAGGACCAATGAAGTGGATGTCACGAAGGTGCAAATTGACACACACGCTTATTCTAAGACCTTATCGGGTACCCAAATCCAAAAACCCGTGAGTCTGAAGTGCTACCCATACCCATCCTTATCGGATCGGGTACCCGTGAATACCCAAACCCATAGGTAAAACTGCTATCCCTACCTACAGCCACACATCACGGAGCTGCTGCACGTCACCTCCTTACTTTTTCTGTAGCCACGTAAAAAAGGATGCCATCGCATCCAGGAGTACCCTCTTAAAGCCCTACATGCATACATACACACCTGGGCTAAGTACACGTGGCTGCGCATCTCCTATACGGTTTCTCCTCAACCTGCAGTTTGCGTCGCACACATCTATGTTTCATCTCTCGTAAAAAAATAAAAAAATCAGACCAACACAGTACCCTTTTCTTTCACAAATAAACTATTCCATCATACATATTATTGTCAAATTAATCATCACACATATATATATACCACAAGTAGAATTAACATACACAAATAATCATCATTCAACTTCTCGAAGCACTTAATTGAAAGGTACTCGTTGATTTTCATTGAACATAGCACTTTTTCAACCTTCCTGCTGATCAAAACACGCATTATAAAATCAAATTTATAACTTGATGACTGAGTTTAGTTGGAAACAAATCAAATTTAACATTTTAATTCCTACGCTTTGTAGAATATTCTGAGCAAGATATTATTTCAGAATAGTGAATTAATCCCAAAAAAAATTATAAAATGGACTAGCTGTTAAAATGGTTACCATAATGCTAGTAGTTAAGAAAAGTAGCTAGGGATGGGCAGAAAGGAGATAGCAACTGCGTAGACTAAACCTCGGTGCTTTTACTACCGTGTAAACTGTTTCTTCTCCATATAATTCTTGGCACTGTTTCTCCTCGGTGCTTTTACTACCGTGTAAACTGTTTCTTCTCTATTCATATCTTTCGCTAGCCTCCCAGTCAAAGAAATCAGCAGCGACTTTGACACAAAACCAAGAGTATTTCGCATCAGCAATATATATTTCTTATTACTTCTGTTGGTGAGAGAGGTTTCCCAATGGAGACGTTCTTATCTGCAATTGTAGGCGAACTTGCCAGCAGATCCCTCTCCTTCTTGATCGACAAATACTGCAAGCCGCCGGCGTCGTCCAAGGAGGAGAGCCTGCGGAGACTACAGCTGATGCTGCTCCGGGTTCGCGTCGCGTCGAGGAGGCCGATGGGAGGCACATCACAAGCCATGCCATGCTTCAACAGCTCAACGTGCTGAGAGAAGGGATGTATAGGGGCTACTACGTGCTCGACAAGTTCAGATGCCAAGACCATAAAGGCAATGAAGTGAGCTATTCTTCCCTGTCAAAATTCAATCCTAGTAAGCGTGTTCGTTTCTATACTGGCAGTAGACACGGAAAAGATGAGTTGGAAGACATGCTCCAAAGCGTAGAGATGACTGTTACTGGTATGAATGAATTTGTTATATTTCTGAAGAACTACCATCCTATGTGTCGCCAACCGTATAGCATGTATATGCTTATGGAGAAGTGCATGTTTTGCCGCCAGATGGAAATGGAACAGATCGTCAATTTCTTGTTGGATAGAGAACCTCCGGGGACTAGTAATTTAGGTGTCCTACTAATTATCGGTGAAGCGAAAGTTGGAAAGAGTACACTTGTCGAGCATGTTTGCTTGGACGAAAGAGTGTGCGTCCACTTTTCTCGTATTATCTTTTTTAGTGAGAATGATTTTAGAAAAGAAAAACCATACACCCTAAGAGATGGAGGAGTAATCAAACATCAAAGTACCTCCTCCTCAAATGATGAAAGGCTCCTGGTTGTAATTGAGCTAGCTGGGGATGTTGATGAGAATGCATGGAGAAAGTTGTACTCTACCTCTCGAGGCTGCTTTCCACCAGGCAGTAAAATTATAATCACGGGTCGATCTGAAGAGGTCGCAAAGTTTGGAACGACACAACCTCTCCATCTATGGTTTTTGTCTCGAGAAGCACACTGGTACTTCTTCAGGGTGCTTGTGTTCGGAAGCTCGAATCCGAAGACCAACCAAAGCTAGCATCCATTGCAGTGGAGATATTTGACGAGTATTTTGACCCAGACAAATTTCAGGAATGCACTGGGGCTTTCATGTATGCAAATAGCCTGGTTAATTACTTTCTTAGAGCTAGTGGTGACCCGCGGCATTGGCGCAGGGTTCTTGAATGCCTCAGGGAGAATAAGGATAAGATGGATCAGCTTCTATTTAGATGTCCAAGGTATTTTGGGGTGAAAAGAAAACGTGCTTTAGTTCCGAGAATATCTGGAGGTAGTATATATTGTGAAATCTATGGCCAAGGTCGAGTAGGGCTTGCTCATGAAGAGGCTCCCAAAATTACCATACAAGAGATATTGTCTGGAAGTGTTACACCTCATGGGAAACTTGAGGTCCTAGTGTGGGAATCTCACGTACCGCCTTATTACAGCTACATTTATAGCTGTGAGATTAAAGAGTCAAAGTGTATGGTTACTGCGAACAAGCATTGTCAGAAGAGGAAGGATTTGAGTTAGTTTGCTCAAGTATTTTTTTCTGTACATGTAACGCAAAACACTCATATTGTGATGCAGTTGATTTTGTTAATTCTATTTGTGACATACATACAGGAAACCTTTTCCGTACTCCTGGGAATACATACTCCCACATCTAATATACCACTTAAATGAATGTTTTATACTCCTTTATCACTTTCAATATACTCCAATAATAATTCTAAGATACTCCATTGCGATATGGTGAAAAAAATTCATCGAACCCTTTATTTTTTGCTACATACCCTTTTCCATATGTAAAAGGAATATATAAACAAATTATGCTATAAAGGGTGGACTTTAGTGAAATTTTTCATGAAAATCACTTTGGAGAATCTTATAATCATCATTAGTGTATACTCAAAAGGATAAAGAGGTAAAATAACATCATTTAAGCAGTATGCTGGATGTGGGAGTACGTACACCCAGGAGTATGGAACCATTTTCATATATACACACACATATATATACATATATATGTCTATATGATTAATTTGATGTAATATCCCAAAATTTCAAAAATGAGAAAAAGAATAATTTTAAATTTAAAAATAAAATTGAATAAAATTTTTAATTGGAATTAAGATTTTAATTTAAATATCATCCTTTTTCCTCATTATCTTGAATTTTAGTCTTAGGAAAGTATAAGTTGCAATGTAAAACCTTTTCTTATAAAATGAATAAACTATGAAAATGAGTTTGAAATTTAAAATTATTTTGAATTTCCAACTTTTCTAGATTTCTTGAATTTTGGTTCTTAAGAAAATATTTTATATAAATTGTTTTCTTCTTCTCTACAGTACAAAACCCAAAATCACATAACAAAATAAAATTTAGAAAAAATTATATAAATCCCAAAATTCCTCCAGGGTATCTCCAAAAATCTTCAAAGTAATGTGAACTCATTTACTACTGAAAAGAAATCCAAAACAGTATACTGTATCAATGAACAACACTCGTGTCAGAATTATTTAATTTTTCTAATATACTGTATCAATGAACAACACTCGTGTAGAATTTGGTTATGTAATGTTTGAGATTCGTCTGGCCCTCAATCGTACCATCCTCATGGTCCAGCGAAAAAATTCTGTTCTTTCTATATCTTCCATTAGCAATCAGTTGAAAATATTTAGTATTATTATCACCTAATAGCACATCCGTCACTTTCGCCCGCTGATAATATCGAATCTCTTCCTCTCTTAGAAGAGCCGCCAGATTCACCCGAGCCTGACAAAGGTTCTCACGCTCCGCCACCGACAACTCCCGAATCTCAGCAGCAACATCCAACTCATGGATAATTGCCTGAAATTCTTGCTTCTTTTGCTTGTAAACCCCATTACTATTACGAGCCCATCCTCAAGAAAATTCCGCAAAGCCCCCAATTTACGGTTCCAACGTTGGACCGGGTTATTCCCGCTAACAGGCTTATTCCAGATTTTGACCACCTTATCATGAAGATCATCCCTGGTAAGCCAATTAAGGTCAAATCTGAATTGTTTAGAAAGCCCAGAGAAAACTGGCTCTCCTGTATCTAGCAACAAAGGAGAATGATCCGAAATGCCTCTATCCAAAGCTTGAACAGAAACAAGTGGGAATTTAAACTCCCACTCGGCCGTCATTAAAACCCTATCTAACTTCTCATAGGTTGGGCTTGGTAAAGAATTTGCCCAGGTGAACTGCCGACCAGATAGTTCAATCTCACGCAGATCCAATCTGTCAATGACAGCATTGAATAAGAAAGGCCATCGATCACTAAATCTACTATTGTTCTTTTCTGAGCTCTTTCTCATAATATTAAAATCTCCCCCAATAAGAGTCGGTAAAATATTAAGTTGGCATGTTCTCACCAATTCAAATTTTAAATGCTTTGCATTCATGTTGAGTCGACCATAAACCGCCATAAGAATCCATTTAAATTTGTCTGCCTTATTACTTAAATGAAATTTGATGAAAAAATCACCTTCCTCAACCATAACCAAATCTAGAAACACCATGTTAACCCCTAATAACATCCCACCTGATCTACCTCTAGGTGGAAGACAATGCCAAACGAAATCTGCACCTCTAGTTAGACGTGCCAGTTTCGAATTTGACATGTCTTGCTTTCCCGTTTCCATGACAGCAATAAAAGCCAAATTGTAATCCTTAACCGTCTCTGATATGTATCGAAATTTAGCCAAGTCTAAAAGACCTCTGCTATTCCAAAAAAGACCCTTCATGGAGACCTATTCTTTACTTTTAATTTACGATGCTTGCGAGATTTACGAGACGAGGCCATTAGATCACAAATTCTAATATTTAAATCCTCCTCCTCGAGATCCCCGTCCGAAACATCATTAATCAAATGCGCAAATAAACCACTATCTACCATAGCAATTTCGTCGTCACTTGATTCACAATTAATAGGCACCCTATTCTCCACCATATTCTTGGAGTTAATCTTTTGTCTAACTGATTTAGCCATTTTTAGCCTATCAACTTCCATTCTTTTTAAAGCTTTAATCGACAGATTAGCACCTGAATTACACTTTGCCAATCTAAAACCTAAACTCTGTAGATTTGCCGCACAGTGCTCATCAGCCATTGTCACAAAAGATAAGGAATTCTTACAGGGGATCATACCAGTTTCATAATGTAGAGGTGTCATAGGCGAATGTGAGCTCTGCATTGCGGGAGCCACCACCTTGCCTCCTAAGTCAGCGTCCAAATTCCGCTTCGCGGCACGACGCATTGCTTTATCAATAGCATGACCATCTGACAATAAATAGCCATCATCAATTTGCACGTTACATCGTAAACTACGACGAAGACCATTAATAGCATTGTAATGGACATGACTCGACAAAAAGAGGCAACTTAGAATCAGGATTCATACCTTCACGTGATGCTGCCATTCCGTTGTCATGAATCTCCTTTTGGTCCATCTGATCATCCCCTCGAGGCATCTCACCATACATGGACTCACCACCAATCTTCAGTGAATTCCCAGAAAACTGCTCCCCACTTGTCTCCATGCTGCCCTGGAGCATCATCTGCGATTCGTCACCAACAGATGTACACAACTCCTGAATACACTCCCTTACCGAAAACACCTCTTCCTGATGCACTGAGTGTTGCCGGCCAGACTGCCCCGATCCCATATCAGGCGACCAACACACATCCTGATACACTGTATGTTGCCGACCAGCCAATTCCTGATCTGCTACAAGTTGCCTACCAAGCTGTCCCAATCCCACATCATCTGGCAACAAAAACTGAATATCAGAATTACTACCCAACTCAGAACTGACACCCAACTCCATCCTAGGCAACTGCGACAAATTCTGAACCTCAGCAGAATCTCCTACCTCCATCGGCTGAGGCAAATTCTGGAGCTCAGAACTGGCACCTCGAGCCATGATATTCGACTTTGCCAAGGACTCAGAATTCTTCAGGGCACCTGAACCAATCCTCAAACCCTCATCAGGCATCTTAGTAACCAAAATATTAGGCACAGCATTCTCAATACTCTTCAAGGAGAAACTCTTTAAATTCTCATAAGCACTACTTATACCATTCACTGATACATCCTTCGCCATTTGCATTGGAACAGGACCACCACCCAGGGGCTTAGAGTCAACCGCAGACGAATCTTGCACACTTTTCATTTTCTTCATAACAGAATCACCTTTTCCCCCAGAACTCGCCCCATCTGCCCCTGAATCCCCCTCCTCCTGATGATCTGAAGCATGAGGATTAGGTGGTGGCAGTGCCGATTGAAATGAATCCTCCTCAATGGTAAACTCAAGATCATATCCCACCTTGTGAAATACCAGATCAGTTTTGAGAGGTAATTGTCCTCTATCAATCATACCAACCAAAAGACGAACTACCCCTTTTTTTCTATAAGTGTACATGTCAACATCCAAAGTGACGCCAATCAAAGAACCAAGTGCCCAGAAACCCAAATAATGGCGCCAAGCATGAGGAACACCCGTTACGTGCACCCATACCTCATCTAGATGATAAGCAGGTGCAACGTCACCGCTAAACTCCCATTCAGAGATGGTTATGGTAACTTGATGATTCTTTAGTTTATATTCAATGTCCGCCATACGCTTTAACTCCTCTTCAAAGGAAAAGCAACCAGAAATGTGTCATTGTCATGTGGTAAAGCTTCCCACTTCCAATCAATCCGAAGTCAGCCTTGCGAGCTCGCTCAAACGATGGGCTGCGTCTAATTTACCACCGTAATTGTAACTAAAGCGATGGAGCGGATCAGGTGTCTCTAACTTGAAATCAAATTCTGGAATTCTGAAGAAGCATAATTCATTTTTGAACACCCAAACATGGACGATTTGGCTTTGGCATCTTAAGCGGCGGGCATTTAACCGCAGATGTGCATTCATTTTATTGCAAACATAACAATCTAAATTAAACTTGACAACCAGACTCTAAATGCCCTACAACTTTGCATCTGAAGCAAAATGGGGCGAGGTTTTTCACCTTCAAAGGTTACGATGAATTCTTCTCTGCTGCGACCCATGCCCAGCAGCCTCCATCATCCCCAACATGACCCACCGCACAAACTGTTGCGACGACCGGTGCAGCAGCTCTCCCCTTCCGCAGTAATGTGACCACGTCCGCGTGCCCTTGACCACCTCTACTTCTCCCCAATAAATCCTCGATCAGCCCCGCCATTCCAGCCCGTGAAGCATGACGATTAGCAACGCCTCGATCGGCCGCCGCCCTCGTTGGGAGCGCCAAAGGGGCAATTCTATCATGCCAACCCGCCCTCTGTTGACGATCTTGTTGCTGGCGCTCCATCACCAGCGGTGTCGGCGGTAGGGCAGCAATTTCAGCGTAAGAGCGCTGAGGCTTACAAACCCTTGATACCTGGGCATGTATTGTATGTATCAGAGGAGAATTGTAGTTGGACTTCCTTTCAACAGGCCGCCGAAACACAATACAGGCCATACCGTAAGCCTTGGCCCGCTCCACCAAACTCCCGGTAATTTCGCCTTCATTTGAAATTTGAAAGCACCTCTCCTCCCTCTGTGCCGGCGAGCACCGCCCCATGGCCGCCGAAGACTGATCAGCATCGCCCATTGACGATCCATTCGGCCCAGGCTTTGCAGTCAGGTGACTACTTTCACAAATTGGCGAGCTAGGCCAGAAAGCCTGTAACGTCAGTGCCGGCCGAATGCGAGGTTTTGGCAAGGGACCGCACCAAGGCCGACACTTCCAATTCCGGCGAGGGGAACGACCGGAATGCCTCTCCGACGACCTCTTATTTCGCAGCAATCCCGCATCACGGACGAACGGATCATTTCCCTTAATTCCTGAATTACTAGGACACACACCAATCCCACCCTCTGTTCCTGTACCTTGTCCGACAACAGTCAGAGAACTAGGCGCCACAATATTCAGAGGTGAATCGCTACAATCATCAACCGTAGATGAAATGGCATGAGGTAAATCTTTCGATTTAACCACCAAATCAACAGCAGTTGTTCCAATCACTAAATCACCTTGCAATTCCTTATCTCGCCGAGACAAAGATGCAGCTGATGAATCCCCACCAAACTTCTCTCTAACTTGAATCGAAAAACATACCTGATCCTGTTGGGGATCATCATTCTGCCCCTTGGCAAAAACGTTGATCCCCTTCGGAACGCCGTCAAAAACCACCTCGCTCATCGCTCCATCATTGTACTACTGTATCATTGCGAAATTGGATGTTTGCTTGTGTCATGATGGTTCATCAGGTTGTTGTGTCATGATGGGGTACTGTGGCTGACGATTTTCCATGGCAGTGATTCAGGGCTGAGTTTATTGCTGCGGCACAGATGAGGTGACGAAGGGGGTTGGTGCTGAGTACAGAGGAAGAAGGAGAAGAAGACTGGATATGAGGTGCTGTGGTTGTGCAGCGGTGTGCAAGTCCAGCGATGTGGCTCAGTCTCGGGTAGAGGTGGGCGTCGGTGTGCCAGCCGGCCTGGTACGGATTTATTGTGTTTCGTGTCTGAACTGTGTCAGGTCGTGATGGTCCGTCGTATCCGTCGTGTCGTGCCGAGTTGATCTGACTCACCGTCGGTGAGTCCAAGAATGGTCCATTTGTGTTTAGTGCCGTGCTAGTCCAGGCCCAGCCTATTTGCACTATTATGACAAGAAGAAAAGAACCAGAGACGCATGGAGTTAAGATAGTGGACACAAATATTATAGAAAAAAGAACTAAAATTTATTTATTCTTAAAATGAGGGGATATGCTGAACATGAGTGAGAGAGATAGCAACGTGAGAGTGAGGAAGAGAAGTAATGGAGATTGAGAGAGATGGATGAGCGAGGGAGAAATTGAGAGAGGTGGGTGAGAGAGAGTTGATCTGTCTCTCTTAGGTGTTGGCGGCGGGGTGGCGTTCATGCTGTTGGGTACGTTCATAACGCTCACGTTCTGTGGGTCGGTGATCTTCATATTGAGTTTCTTTCTCATACCCTGGGTCATCGAGCTCGACACAGCCCGTGCTATAGTATCGTGCCGGGCCGTGCCGCCCATCGTGACTTGTTCTCGGACCCAGCACAGCCCTTGCTACAGTGTCGTGCCGGCCCGACACGACCCATTTCATATCGGACCAGCCTTTAGACCGTGACGTACCCATCGTGCCTCAAACTGGTCCAAAAGAGCCCGATCCGTTTGCCTACCTCTAGTCATGGGTGTTTAATTGCAGCGCTTGACAGGAAATGCGACAAAGTGCAGAGACGATGGAGCTCCGGCCCGTGAGGCCTGGCGCATGAGACCAGGGCCCATTTGGCAGCGGCTAAGGAAAAAGGAAAGGAAGCAAGGCTGCTGAGTCTGACGTGTGGGGCCAGCCGGAGAAAATAGACCGCAGAACAATTCCATTCCTTCACTTCGAACAGCACGAGTCAAGGCATTAATTTAGGGTATCTAATCTTGTCGAAACCTTCTTGTAGATTTTTGTATGAAGTCTCCAGAGAGTTATCTACCTTCTGTAAAATTTTTGGGTTAAAAACTTTGGTAGAAATTTTTTAATAAATCTGACGAGCACTGCTGCACAAATAAATCTTGAGTATTTATTTTCTTTTAATTTTGACATTGTAATTTCCAGATTTTCCAGTTTTCAGTTTTTGAATTTTAAAAGACACTAAATGTGAATATTAATTTTAGATATCTTTACTAGAGGTTAACAATGATTGTGGATGATATATTAAAAATTTCAGGTCGAGGTGAACTGTGTAGATTTTTTTTAAATGTGACATTACACTGTTTTTAGTCAAACATCATTAATATACATTTCCTATCATCAATCAATATGTCCATATTGCTTTTGACTGCGGGAATAAGAGTTCCAGATATTTACTATATTAAATTTAACTAGTTAAGAAAAGTAGCGGGGTTGGCAGAAAGGAGTAGCAATTGCGTAGACTAAAACTTTGAGCTTTCACTACCGTGTAGACTGCTTCCTCTCCATTCATGTCATTTTCGCTAGTCTTCCAGCCAAAGAAATCAAAGCAACAACTTTGACAAGAAACCAAGAGTATTTCGCATCACATATATAATTCTTATCACTTCTTCGATCACATGATGAGAGAGGTTTCCCAATGGAGATATTCCTATCTGCAGTCCTAAGCGAACTCGCCAGCAGGTACCTTTCCCACTTGATGGACAAATACTGCAAGCCGTCGGCATCGACCAAGGAGGAGAGCCTGCGGAGACTACAGCTGATGCTGCTCCGGATTCGCGTCGCCGTCGAGGAGGCCGAGGGGAGGCACGTCACAAACCAAGCCATGCTTCAACAGCTCAACAAGCTGAGAGAAGAGATGTACAGGGGCTACTACGTGCTCGACAAGTTCAGACGCCAAGCCCATAAAGGTGATGAAATGAGCTATCCTTCCCTGTCAAAATTCAATCCTATCAAGCGTGTTCGTTTCTATACAGGCAGTAGACATGGAAAAGATGAGTTGGAACAGAAGGTCCAAAGTGTAGAGATGACTGTTACTAGTATGAACGAATTTGTTATATTTCTTAAGAACTACCCTCCTATGTGTCGCCAACCGTATAGCATGTATATGTTTATGGAGAAGTGCATATTTGGCCGCCAGATGGAGATGGAACGGGTCGTCAATTTCTTGTTGGATAGAGAACCTCCCGGGATTGATAATTTGGGTATCCTACCAATTATCGGTCCAGCAAAAATTGGAAAGAGTACACTTATTGAGCATGTTTGCTTCGACGAAAGGGTGTGTAGCCACTTTTCTCGTATTATCTTTTTTAGTGAGAATGATTTTAGAGAAGAAATACCATACACCCTAAGAGATGGAGGAGTAATCAAACATCAACGTACCTCCTCCTCAAATGAAGAAAGGCTCCTGTTTGTTATTGAGCTGGATGGGGATGTCGATGAAAATGCATGGAGAAAGTTGTACTTTGCTTCTCGTGGCAGCTTTTCACCAGGCAGTAAAGTCATAATCACGAGTCGATCTGAAGAGGTTGCAAAGTTTGGAACAACACAACCCCTTCGTCTAAGGTTTTTGTCTCGAGAAGCACACTGGTACTTCTTCAGGGTGCTTGCGTTCGGAAGCTCGAATCCCGAAGACCAACCAGAGCTAGCATCCATGGCAGTGGAGATATTTGATGAGTATTTTGACAAAGCGAAATCTCAGAAATTCATTGGGCCTTTCATAGATACAAGCGGCATGGCTTGCTTTCTTAAAGCTAGTGATGACCCAATGCATTGGCGCAGGTGTCTTGAGTGTCTCAGGGAGAATGATCAGATGAATCAGCTGCTACTAAGTAGATGTTCAAGTGATTGTGAGGAGAAAATAAAACTTGCTTTATTTCCGGTAATATCGGGAAGTAGTATATATTGTGAAATCTACAGCCAAGGTCGAGTAGTGCTTGCTCATGAAGAGGTTCCCAAAATTACCTTCGGAGAGATATTCTCTGGAAGTGTTACACCTCATGGGAAACTTGAAGTCCTAGTGTGGAAATCTCACATACCGCCTTATTACAGCTATATTTATAGCTGTGAGATTCACGATTCAAAGTGTGTGGTTACTGGAAACAAGCATTGTCAGAAGAGGAAGGCTTTGAGTTAGTTTGCTCAAGTAAAATTCTCTGTACATGTAATGCAAAGCACTCATATTGTGATTGATGTTGTTTTCTCGAAAATGTATATAGTAGATATCGTAGTTTTATTGTACAGCACATGTACATTTTCATTTCTACTCTTTTTCCTATATTTCTTTATAGTCTTCGCTCACGTATAATATAATCACTTGCTTATGTTTTTCGGTGATATTCAAGACATCTCCTTCTCTTTAAGGTCAAGAAAATCACACATTAATCCTAAGAAAAGAAAGAGCAGTGCTTCAATGCTTTCTCTCCCAATACAAGTTGCACAAATCTTGAAATAAGCGAAGGGGTAAGTAATCACCATCTACCATTCACTCATGCTTTAATATTTGTGCAGCTGTCAAAAGGAAAAGAATGGAAACACCTCCCGAAAAGAAAATATCTAAACATTCTCGAATTATATATAGATATAAGAGATATAACCAATACAAGTGCAGATTAAATTTATTTCCAGTTGTAATTTAGTTCTGAATGAAATTCAACTCATTCATCCTTGCTTTTGCTGATCGGACGCTGATTGTTGCTCCTTGACAAACCCAAGTAGGAGGCAGCTCCACCTTATTTTTTATTCAACTTTGCATTGGGAGTTATATTTGATAGGTCATTTTTTTTAATCCCATGCATTGCATGCACAACACAGATGTTTTTTTCCGCTAATTAACTTATAGCGCTAATATTTTCTTCGATTAATGTAGGGATTTTTAGAATTTATAATCATAGGATTTATGTGGGTGCATGCTTTAGTCATTTATCGAATTTTTTTTAATAATACATTTTTTATTCGAAATTTCAAAAATATACCACCGAAAAAAAAATCTCAGAAATATACCACTATCACCCGTTGGTTGGGCGACAGGGGCCTGAATAGAAAAATACAGGGGCGACAGGAGGCCACGTCACCCCCGCAGCCTCCTGTCGCCTGATGAAATAGCAACCGAAGCCTGTCGCCCGATGAAATGGCGACAAGATCTTGTCGCCCCATGAAATGGCGACAGGAAACTGATCGATGAATGGTTGAGCGACACGCACCCCTGTCGCCCAACCATATGGCGATAGAATCTTTTCCCTCTATTTAAGCACCCGTTCGGCACTGTCTTCAGTCATCCATCCAGCCAAAGAAACGAAGGGAGAAAGGAAGGAAGAAGAGAGGAAAAATACCGAGGCATGCGAGTGGAAAGGGAAAGGGGAAGGCGAAAGAAGCGGGAGGTGCTTCGGAGTTGCCGCGCAACTTCGCGTATTAGGACCTCCTCGTTCCTTGCGGAGTTGTCCCACCGATGTGCCTGTGCGGAGATCATTGCAGGCTTGTCTATTCTTGGGAAGTTCCGACTTGGAAGAGGAGGTATTGGATGTGCTGCAACTACGCCTTCGACCCGCCGGAGCAGGCACTAAAGAAGCGCCAGCTGGTAACAAATATATTTGTGTCATAATATTTGTGAATGAAACATTGCTAATTTATGTTTCATGCAGTCGCCTCCGCCACTGTGTGAATTTGAGAAGTGGTATGACGAGGAGATCAACCCCGAGCACCAAAGGCTACTTGATGAAGCCAACCGGCAAGCGGACCTCAGGGAGCAGCTTCAAGCAAGTGACGTGACGCTGCGTCTTGAGGAGGCACGTCGAAAGGAAGCCAAGGAGAAGGAGGCCGAGAGAGAGAGGAAATGAGAGAGGGCACGTCGTGCCAGAGAAGCCCTACCAGAGGCATGGGAGAAGGGGAAGTGGCCTCGATGCACTCAGTAGACGTTAAGTTGTAACCATTATTTTTGCATCCTAGTTTTATGTCTCAATGAAGAGTGTTCTCTACTTTATTTTCCGTTGTAACTTCTGATCTGAGAAATCGTGGCCACTTAGGGGTTTTCCTTACCTTGCGGGGCCCACGGATCTGACCCAAAATTATGAAAAAAATTCACAAGCGATCTACGAACGTGAGCAACACTTATCAAAGGGCGACCTGCCCGGACATTGCCTCGGCACGAAGTTGCGAAAATCGGAAAAGGCACTCATGACCATGAAACCGCAAAATCGTGGCCACTTAGGGTTTTCGTAGCCTCGCGGGTCCAATTCGGATCTTGCCCAAAAATCATGAAAAATCACAAGTGATCTACGCAACGTGGGCTACCACTTATTTACGGGCGACCTGGGCGAGCATTGCCGCGGCATGAAGTTGCAAAAATCGGAAAAGGCATTCGCGGCCACAAAACCGCGAAAATCGTGGCCACTTAGGGGTTTTCGTAGCCTCGCGGGGCCCACCGGATAATGCCCAAAAATCACAAAAAAATCACAAGTGCTCTACGCAACATGGGCTACCACTTATCTATGGGCAACCTGGCTGGGCATGCCCCGGCATGAAGTTCGAAAAATCGGAAAAGGCACTCGCGACCACGAAACCGCATGTTGTCATTTCAGTCTGAAAAGCGGGATGCAGCGTGTTGTCGTTTCAGTCTGAAAAGCAGGGTGCAGCGTGTTGTCATCTCAGCCCGAGAAGTGTGGTGCAGAGTGTTGTCGTCTCAGTCTGATAAAGCTACTAGGTGTGTGACAAAGCTACTAGCTGATGAAAGGATTAACTAAGTACATAAGATTTAAATTACAAAAAATGCGAATGCAATTGTTCGTGCAACATGTTTCGAACGATTAACTAAGTACATAATATACTACCAATAATAAAAATCAAAAGAAACTACTGTCGGCCTCGCTTCTGGGGAGGCCTCCTCCTTCGAACATGGCCCTGTGAGTACGTCCAATGCGCGTGGCAGTGGGCCCTCTCATGTCTAGCCGGAGGCGTCGCATACTCGGGCTGAGTAGGGTGCGTCGGTGGTGGCGCTCCGTACAGCTGTGATGACCTAGCCTCATCCGGGACGAGGAATCTTGCTACAGGGTCCTCGTAGTCCACCGGGTCTGGGTCGTCACCCTCGTCCTCGTAGTCGTTAGGAGCAGTCAGCAGGCTGCTAAAAACTGTACTGCGAACTGTAGCAAATGAAGAATTATTTAGAGCATTGTAATACGCGATTGTAACATGTGAACAGTGCATCTCAAGACTCCGACAACAGGTTCTCTCGCACTGCGGGGCGGTAGCGTCGAAGATGTACCTGCTGCACCCCTGCCCCCGCTAAGCGGCACGCCATGAGCTGCGTCGGTAGGGACGCGGTATCCGGACAACTCGAGGGTGCATCTCGAGCCGTCCAGAAACCTCCCGACGTAAGAGGTGACCTCCTGTCTCGTCACCTCGACTCCGGTGGTCAGCCGAGTATATAAGCCCTAAAACTCGCTGTGGTGATGGAGCACGACATCACCCTACCAAGTAAATTACGAATTAGTTAGCAAAATAAATTACGAATCACTAAGATTATATCGAATGTATGACGCAACATACCAAAGTGTGCGCCACCGAGTCCATATGGGCGGGGTACGTGTCTGCCACCCTGGGAACGTGTGTAGGAGGATCGGGTCGACACGTAGCAAACCAGCGAAGTCCGGGAGTGTACCACTCATGATGCGTCTGATGCGTCCGCGGTCGTCTGGCAGCCTCGGCCTGAAGACGTCCTCGAGGGCTCCTCCTCTCCTCATTAAGGCACCATACGTGCGTGCGGGGTCCAGTCGCCCTTCCTACTCGCTGTGGGTAAGAAATAAATATAGGGTTATTACATGGCATTACACAATAATAATTATGAAAACATCGATCTGAGGAACTTCTGCGTGGGGTGTGGGTGGATCGCACGGTCGCCGCGTGCACCAGGAACACTGTCGTGAGGCCAAACTGCCTCATCACATGATGGACAGCGTAGCCCTCGACGTGGACGTCGAACACGAGGAACCGACGGGTGAACCAGTAGTCTGCGTCCCGTGTGCAAAGGGTGGATAGGCCACCCGTGACACGAGCCTGGACCTCAGCGTTCGCGTACGGCGTCCAGCGTACGTGGTCCTTGGTGAGGTGGTCGAACGCAGCGACGAAATACGGGTAGGCTACCCGCACAGCCGTGTGCACCCAGGAAGGCTGTAGTCACGATAGAACGTAACCGTTAGTACTCAGAAAAGTTAAACAAAAAGTACCAAAATCACGGTCGCAATATCTTACCCGTCGCTGGCACCAGATGGTGCCCATGGTCGGACCATCGACGTCGTCCACCGCTGCGTCTTGCATAAGCCGCGGTCGATCTGAAGCCGCCGATCTGGAACCTCTCGTATGCCCACAATTTGCACAGCAGTGGACATCCTCCGAAGTCGCTGGCCGGCGATCCATGTACACCGACGCAGTGCACACTAGGTGGCGCCACAAAGACACCGATCCCGAGAGTACTGTGATACGGCGTCAAGGGGTGCATCCGTGATCTCCCAATAAAGCGCACAGTGCCTATCCACGCTATCCCCATGGGGCGTCGTGAACATGCACCGGAAGAGCTACAACCGACGCACGCCTCGGTGGCGGCCGAGGCTCGGTCGTCCGGCTGGCTCGACAATCCGCTCACTTATTGTAAAATAAAGCTCACTTGTTATTTTAGCGACGCATACACAATTTAGTTTTAAATGCTACCGACATACCACAAACTGTCCAAGCCAGCTCAAGGTCGGTCCGTGCGTGTGGTCAAAGGTCCTGTACACGTGAGGTGGTAGCACCCACGAACTTTGTCAAAGCAATTGCGGCGCCATCCTCGGGGACGTCTAGGGGCACCACAGCCGCACCGGCGATCGGGAGGCCGAGGAGGTAGGAGACGTCCTGCAAAGTGATCGTCATCTCCCCGACAGGGAGATGGAAGGTGTGCGTCTCCAGCCTCCACCGATCCACCAGAGCGGTGATCAGCGACCGGTCGTACGGGAACCGGCGTCCCAGGTGCTCCACCATCTGGCCGAGGGCAAGAACCTGGCGCCAAGCCTAAGAAACAAAGACATGTCATTAATATCGGTCTTTGCACTAGTCATGCTGCTAGAACAAACATGTTTACAAATTTAAATACTGATATGTTACCTGGGGACCCAACGCGGATCGATCGTCCAGGACTGCTGCGCTGGCCTAGGTCGAAGGACGCCCAGCTGCACAGGGTCCCCTCCCTCCTTTGGGACAGCAGTGGCGAAGCGGGCACGGTGACCACGGTCGACAACCGGGTCCAACAACTCGAACGGCCACTCGTCATCTCCCTGCTGGTGAGCCATCGCTGCAATTTACAAAAAAAGAAGTTAGAATCGAAACACATATGTAAACAAAAGAGTCCGTAAAACTGCACAAGCATCACAACAATATGTTGAAACAAATACGCACATAAAAAGCGAGAAGCTCATTACAAAATATCCTGAAAGCGTTGCAACAATTTATCGAGACACAACACTACAATAGCTAGGTACAAAAGCGAGTTCATACAACGACGTTACATCGATGAAATATAAATTTGATATATGACATATGATAATGCAAACTGCTTGTCATCCGGTGCGATGGCGTCGTGCAGCAGTCGGGTGGCCATCTCCTCCTTTGTCTTCTTCGTTTTGTGCTTGGCAGTTCTTGAACGTATGTCCTCGTTGGTTGCACAATGAGTATTTCTTCACGCGTTTGCCAGCTTCTGACTCATCCATGTCATTTCTTATACGCCTTGTATTTTGACGCCCTGCTTTCCCTCTTCTCGCATCAAGATCAGGGACCCAGAACCTTTCATCAACACTAGGAGTTGTGATGAAAGAACCCACAACCCCATAGCCATAAAGCTCTTCGCTCCAAGTTGCCATCACCCTTTTCTTCATAAAATATTCAGATAGGTATGTACCAGGTTACATTCCAAATAAAGCACATGAGGCTATGACATGAGAACATGGCCTGTGCAAAAGGTATGGCTTGTTGCACGAGCATTTGCACTCAGCCTATAAGATGCACTCCTGGGTGACAACCCTCTGGTTGGTTCCACGCCTTCCTTTATCCCTGCAGATCACCTCGAAGCGCAGTGTCCATGCACCAACTTTGATAGCTCTGTGTTTGGCCGCCTTCTGAGTCTTCTCATCCATGTATTTAGTGATCATCGAAGAGTACAAAAACTTCTCATCTCTCATTACTATGTCAGCAGCTGCATGCCTATCCACAAAGTACTTGGTTGTACCCCTCAGCACTCCCTCGACAATTCCTACCAAGGGAAGACATCTCATCCCTCGCATTACCCAGTTGTAAACTTCTGCAAAGTTAGTGGTCATCACACCGTATCTGGCACCATGTATGTCATATAACAGTGACCACTTCTCTTTTGGTTCGTGCTTGATCCAGTCCGAGAAACATTTGATTGGCCTTTGCCTCCGACGACGGTTAGTCGCCTCATCCTCTGTTGGCAGGGGGAAAAGAGGCTCCGCCTGCTCCTGTGTTCCACTGCCACTAGTGTTGTTCGTCTGCTCCTTGTGTTTCCTTGTCAGGTCATCAAGATTTTTCCACAGAGTTCGGAACTTGCTCTCCTGGTTGTAGTTACATAGTCTTTTGAACATGTTCATCAGTTGCTTGTTCCTAAATTGCTTATAGAAGTTTGCACCCAAATGCCTCATGCACCATCGACTCTACAAGTCAGGCCATCGAAATGGCTCCTCTTCCCCTGTTTGCAGCTGGTTGATAGCACTAAGCAAGCCAGCATGCCTGTCATGTAGCACGCACACATCTGGACAAGTTTTGACCACCCCGATCTTCAAGTTTCAGAGGAACCACTGACCAACTCTCGTAGTTCTCGCTTTCTCTGAAGGCAAAGGCAACAGAGAATCTGGTTGTTCCCATCGACGCTCACAGCTGTTAGTATTTGCCCTCTGTATTTCCCAGTCAAGAATGTGCCGTCCATGCACAACAATGGATGACAGTGATAGAACGCCTTAATGCAAGCTCCGAATGCGAAGAACACTCTCCTCAATGCCTTTTAGTTGGCCACTTGATTGACGGACAGTCTTGATAATCATAGTAGGTCCCAGGATTTCTTCCCTGAATGCAATCGAAAGCAAGGGCAGGTTATGGTACGAGTTTTCAAAATTCCCAAACCTCATTTCTAATGCCTTCGCTTTCACCCTCCACGCCTTCCCATAGCTAATTGTGTCTCGATATCTGCTTCTCGATCGCTCGGATAATAGCACGGGCTCAAAACTCGTGTTCTCCACTATCTCTGCATACATGATGTTCGCGACATACCCGGATGACAGGTTCCTGTGAGCCATCACTGTTTCCTCAGTCATACATGTGTGCTGCTCAACCTTCGAACATAGCCAATGGGTGCCCCACTTGGGCTTGTACGCGTGCACTCTCCACGGACACCCATGGATCTCACACACTACGTCAGAAAGGTGTTGGGGTTGATTTCTTAACCCCGAAAGTCCTTCTTAATGATAGAGCCCAATCTTTCACGGCATCTGCATGCCTCTTTTGTCGGGTAGATACTGTTAAGCCTAACCTCATTATCAGTATACTGCCAAGGCATGTGGTTGCTTTCATTGACAACCAGCCTATCAAATTGCTGCGTGCTCCACTTGGCTGGCACAGGCGGCTCCGTACCTCCATCTTCCTCATCCGAGTCATCGTCGTCCTCCTCTTCTGCTCTGCTGTACTCACGGTCTTCTTCTTCCATCCTAACTGTTATTTCATCAATTTGCTCACCTTCGTCTACTAGTCCCCGTGCTTCTTGGCCAACATTTTCATCATCCTCCCGAAACTCAACCTGTTCACCGCTTTGGCAAATGATGTCATCGTTGCATTGCTGAACATGCTGCTCATGGCTAGATCCCCCAATTTCGGTGTCACCGAAACTGAGCTCATTTTGAGGCTGACTGCACTCACCGGCGTCCAACTGCTGCTGGGGGCAACATCCCTCTCATATGCTCGCACTAAAAGCACCCGATTCCATCCCCTTTGCTCTGCCGCCCTCACATATGATCTCCACGATGAGGTTCCCTTCAGCTCAACTAGCTCCCAGTAAATAGGGTCGTTTCGCATACTACATAGGCAAAATACCTTCAACTCGCACTTCTCTTGTTCCATCCGAAAAGTATAATACAACCATTTCAACACGGAAGCAAATGTGCGCTCCTCGACCCTACTCAAACTTCTGTCCACATACTGCATGTTACTAAGATCTGCACCCTCCAAACCATGCATTACAACCCCATCTCCATAATAGATTCTAAATGGAACTCGTTCTGCCATATCTGCGAATCCATTCATTCACCCACGAATTAATTATTTTCCGTATAAAATACTATGACGTAACATAACTACACCTACATGCTACGAAAATATATATCTAACCCTAAAAAACATCTACATTCCTAATAATTCATATCGATGTACTTATATCTGTAAAAACATATACATTCATTCCTAACAATATATACATTCGTATCGATGTACTTATATCTAACCGTAAAAAAAATATACATTCGTAACTACATTACCATCAATATATACCGATATACTCCTATCCGTAAAAAAAATCTAAATTTTCTAAACTAGAACTAGCTGTGACCTATCAATTTACCTAAAATTCTCTATTCGTAACCTATCAATTTACCTAGATCTATCCATAACCTATCAATTTACCTACATTTATCCGTAACCTACATCTAAAACTATTTCTAATCTACCACTATTTATCGCTAAAGGTGCCTAGATCTAACACTATTTCTAACATATCATAATTTCTCGCTAACAAAAATAAACAATGAAATTTACCTCAAAGCAAAGGCCTGAGAATCTCCCCTCTTCCTTCTTTTCTCTCCTCTCCTCTTTCCCTCTTCCTCTTCCTCTGTCTCCTCTCTTTTTCAAATCAACGAATGCCTCTGATGCAGGCGAAGCCCTTTATAAACATTCGTGTCGCCTGATCGCCAGGCGACAGGGGCCCGCCACCCACTGCCGCCTCGACCATCAATCGATTTGCGGTTTGTCGCCTGTTAAATCGAGCGACAGCGCCTTCTTCTCCTTTTTCGCCAGTTGATCGGGCGACACGAAGCCACGTCACCACCCGGCCTCCTGTCGCCTGTATTTTTCTATTTAGGCCCCTGTCGCCCAACCAACCAGCGCATGTGGGTATATTCTGAGATTTTTTTTTCGGTGGTATATTTTTGAAATTTCGAATAAAAAATGTATTATTAAAAAAAATTCGTCATTTATCCTAAACGCGCTAGCCATTTTTTTTAAAAAAATATTTCTTGTATTAAAAGACTGTATCAATTTTAATCCGCACCCCCTCCATTCATAACTATACCGCGTTTTAGAAAACGTACAGTACAGCTTCACACCATTTAAAAGCGTATTTAGACTGTCATGTAAAATCTGTACGATTAGATGTGTCATGAAAATATTTTAATATTTATATTTTTTATAACATATTTATATAAAAAGTTAGGTGAAAGTTGCATATCGTAGACTACACCAACAACCAAAACGTGATATATCCATAAAAAGGGGTGTATGTACGCAGCATATGCTAGCTATCAAATTCTTGGCATTCGGACTCTCCTAATTGAACGTCTTGTTCTTGTTGGACTCGGTGCACCACGCGGACTCGATCCTTGCTCTTTATATGAGTTGTAGATTTTATATTTGTGTCCGGATCACAATTAGAGCTCATACAGTCCACCAAGCATGCAATCCATGATACATTAATTGTAAGGGTGGCAATTGTACCCGCGGGTTTTGCACCCGATCGGGTCGGGTTCGGGTTTTAATTTTTACCCGTGGGTTCTTCGGGTCGGGTACCCGAAATGGGTTCGGGTTTTAGTTTTCACCCGCGGGTACCCATCGAGTACCCGAAATACCGATATACCCATCGGGTACCCGTCGGGTTCCGGGTACCCATCGGGTTTGGGGTCGGGTTTCGGGTACCCGTCGGGTTTGACTCGGGTTTTTGGGTTCGGGTTTCTTGTCGGGCTGGATTTTGCAAAACCCACACCCGACCCAACCTATTGCCACCCGTATTACACAAACCCGTCGGGTACCCGTCGGATTTCGGGTACCCGCCGGGTTCGGGTTCGGGTATAGATTTTTACCCGATATGGTATTTGGGTTCGGGTCGGGTTTTTCAATTCGAGTTTCGGGTCTGGTTTTGTAAAACCCGCACCCGACCCGACCCGTTGCCATCCCTAATTAATTGCCCTGTCACACACTTTGATATGGATTCTTTCTTTAATACGAGCCCTTATAATTCGAGTTCACTGATAAATGGTTAGATCTTTTTGATTAATGTATTGAGAGATTCGGAGTCCCTATTTAGATTTTTAGTTTTTGTATTTTCTTATATGGACTCCTTATTTTAATATAATCTGTTATAACTTAGACCCACAGATGGATGACTATGTCTTTGTGATTAACGTAAGAACTTTCTCGGACTATCTAATTAGTATAGCTTTACAGAGGTATGGATAGAGGCATTTGTTGTGTAATCATGCTTTCCGTGCAATCACCGTGCAATCCAACTAAGAAAAGTTTCAAAAATTCTGAAAAAAATCATGAATGTACATATCATCTTACCCCAAC
Source organism: Guadua angustifolia (assembly GCA_036346375.1). NCBI lineage: Eukaryota > Viridiplantae > Streptophyta > Magnoliopsida > Poales > Poaceae > Guadua > Guadua angustifolia. Next base: position 55,991,419 of record CM070512.1, read on the forward strand.
TATATATAAATTTCATGATCAAATTTGCTATATGTAGAAGTTACAAAAAGACAAATTTGTCTTTTTGTTTCAGAATTTTTGATCATGAAACTTATCTTAATTGAGATGTACATAAATGATTGCGACGAAGATGACACATGAACTTACAATGTTCTCATGATAGATAGATAGATATGTGTGATCTACACACTAAAGTTGTTCTCCTCTGAGTCCTCTCTCATGCACGTGCGCTGAAGCTAGCCAATTTAATTAGAAACAGATTTATGTCAGACTAATCCTCATAAATTATAGTCCTTGGTGTCCCCGCTCCAAAACCTCTCTATATACGGCAGCAGGGTTTAAAAAACCATTTTTTCAAAAACCGTTCGAAATTCGAAAATCGCAAAAACCACTCAAAAATCGTCAAAAACTGAACGGTTAAGAAATAAAAAAAAATCGAAAACTGTTTGGTTTTTGGCGAGAAACCACTTGGTTTTCACGAAAAATCAACAAACCAATTGAATGTTTTAAAAAACATTTTTCGAGCGGTTTCAGTGAAAACCGCAGTTTTTCAACGGTTTTTGAGCGGTTTTCAATGCATAAATTTTTTGAATTTTTTTATTTTTTTTAATTAGACCGGTTTACCGAGTAGTTTTGAATCTCGGACCGCAGCGGTATGCTCGAAAACCGTTTTCGCACGGTTTTCGTCAGTTTTATAAACCCTGTACGGCAGTCATTCTCCACTTCCCTGCAACTCAGTCATAACCGGCTAGATCGAACTTCTCTGTCATCCCAACTGAACTTCCTTTTTTTTTTTTCCGAAAGCACATCCCAATTGAACCTCCTTCCGGCCACCAATTCAACTAGCTCGGCCAGGTTGAGATTTTCCCTACCTTGTACTGCACGATTAATTAATAGCAGAACTAACCTATCCTTTATCTTATATATGAGCAGTGGTACACATTTTCTTTTTTCTTTTTGGCTGACCGTGTAGGACATCTACATATTGCTGAATCCTAATGGCGGACATGGTCAGTTCTGCACTTGTCAAGGGAGACGATTAACCAGATCCTTTCTGTTTTGATCGACGAGGGCAAATTAAATGCAAATAATTTAATTATTATTCTGAATTTTAGTTTTATGGATTTACATTTAATTTGCTAAGTTTAGTTAATGTAACAGCCCAATTTCAAAAGATATCAGATTCAAAAATGCAATCTGAATTTTTTGCCTTAATTTTAATTTCCATCATTACCTGAATTTCTCAAAAACTTTGGCACTTCAGAAAATATTATTAATGGCCAAGATATGGTTTTGACCTTTTAAATTTCGAATTAAAAAAACATAAAATCTAGAGAAAATTACATGAATCCTAATCAATATGTAGATCTCCTCTGAAAAATTGTGGGAATTTTGGAAGGAATTTAATACTTCTGAAAAATCAAAAACAACAAATTTTAAAAAGAACAGAAGCACTTTTAGATTTGTATAAAAAATCTCAAAATTTGATCATACTCTGAAAATTTTATGAGAGCACTAGTGTTATCTCAGGGTCACTTAAAAAAAATTTTGGCTTGGTTTATTCACTCAAATAAATTCTAGAGTTGAAGGCAGCCAAAAGGCAAATTTTGATTTTCCATTTTCTCTCTCCTGTCTCTCTATCTTGGGCCTCATGCATCAGTCCCGCTGATGTCGCTAGCCCACTTGGCTGCGAGCTCCTTTCCCCGCCCCACCTGCCAGCAGCCCTCTCTCTCCCTTTGCCCGTTGGCCCACCTACCAGCGCCCTTCCCCACTATAAGCGCACCGCGACGCATGCACCTAGCCAAAGCCAAAGTTAATCAACTGCCATTATCATCTATACCACCGAGCGCCGAGCAATAGGGAAAGTTTCAATTTGTAGCGACCTTTATTTTTGCATAAAATGCAGAAATGAGAATCTTATGTGCATTCAGTACTAATCCTATGATTAGTAGTTAGTACACACATTTACAACAATCGGAATCACAACCATACATTATATTATTAAAGCGAAAGCTATTTAAACAAAATAATCTTACAACTCAGAAAGTATAGCAGCATAAAAAGCAAAGTCTTGTAGTGTGCCTATTGTTCCCGTAGGCAACTGAAAAGGCATAATCCCTAGAGAGATCGTGTCATTAAAGTTCGTGCCTCCTGCGACGAAAAGAAGTTTTCGGAGCTTCGCTATATTTTCCTCCTAAAACAACATAATAAGCAAGATTGAGTATTGAGTATTCAGCAAGACTTAAGGTGATATTTGCAAAATGCAATAACGCAGGTTATATCAAAGGAGGCTTCTACGGTTATTTTTGCATAAAGCGAAATTAAATTTGTAAATCAAGTTGTCAATTGCAAATGGAATTTGGCAAGTTTGAATGATAATAAATAAGTAAAGCATAAGTAATACTCACAGTCCTTCGTGAACATACGAATAATCCAATCCTGCCATAACCATTCCTTGCCAACATGAAGCATAGCAAATGAAACCAATCCCTTTTGAAAATAACAAAACATCTAACATATGTCGGTTCACCAAGTCTTCTATAACCACGAGCACGGCTGATCGATTAGATTTTCACTCTGTAGAGGTGTACAGCTTTACCCATAAAACATGACTGACTCTTTGTACAGATCATTAGCGCACTTCCTTTGATGTGCCATAGAGAATCATGACATAACCATTATATTACCTAGACTTAACTTTGTGCTGGCACTGAGACATTAAACCCATACTATGACAGAAGAACTCAGAGTATAAAAATGATGGAACTTTCCATAGCATGGCATAAACCGTTGTATTGATAAGTGTTGCTCCCAACACCTCGGTGAGGGCACCCCATCGAGCAAACCTTGAAAGGAGAGCTCGTACTACTTCGGCCTTCCAATGTGCAAAACTAAATCTACATAACTTAATAGGTTAAGGCTGTCTCATTCCAGCACTTGTGGTTGCACGGATTTCCTTTGATCATACAACACTATCCTCGGTCCTTAATCCGATACGGGCGATACTATACTCTATACTACGTGCAAATCCATCTACACAACCTACTATTGCCAATAATCACTCGCGTCAAAACTATAGTTTTATTTTGGGTTTTTAATCAAAATACCAGCCACCCACAATGTCATATCTAACATTTTCAAATTCTCAAGAAAAAGTTTTAATCTGATCATTTACCTCGTTACTAATTAAGCATAGCTAAGCATAGTTACTATGTAATCGCATATACCCATATTGACATTAAAGTAATGTCTATATGGTTATCGAGGTTCACATGTCCATACTTATCAAGGAAATTTCATGAGACAACAGGTATATCTACTAGTACCACAATATAGCAAATTTACAGAAAATAAGCATATGCATGAAACAATTTGATAAACAAATTAAAAATTAAATAGTGGGATCAACATGATTAAAAGGGGTGATTGCCTTGCTTATTTGTTGTTTACGATGAAGTCGAGGTAGCAGCTAACGTTGTTGACGACAGAGTTAGTGACGTCAAGTTCTACACGTCGTTCAATAGAAATATATAGCAAATAAGAAACTTTAATAAGGGCGAAAAGAAAACAGACAAAAAAACAAATAAAGACTCACTATAGAAAGTAAGCGTGATTTAGGGTTTGGTTTGCATGATTTCAGATTCTTGTGTTTTTAGTTGCTTATGGATATATATATGTACATATCATTAATAGCGTTTAGGCTGAACAATGCATGGTTTCTTTGATAGATTATCTATTCTTGTACTATAAATTCAAAAGGTTAAACTTCGAATTCAAGTGGCAAAAGTTATTTGGATTAATAAAATTAAAACATTAGTCAATAAGTTGTATGCTATGAATGAATAGTACTTAATCATTAATTGATTTTGCATAAAAAGTGATTTCAAGTATGTTAGTTCTGTTAGGTTAGGCTACTAGTTATATATTTGGGGTTTTTAAGAATATTATAATGATACAAATATGCAAATTATTGATTTCTCATCCATTATTAAGTTTGTTTATTCATATTGCGGATTTCAAAAATCATAACACGTAAACTTCTTTTGCTAACAGGATTTATATGCAAAGCACGATGAAATGAGATTATTTTATTCACAATAGAGTAGTCATTACTTTGGGGAGCATTTCTAAGCTAATTTCATAAATTTTAGTATGTAGATGAGATGTTTTATTCATTGTTGAAACAACTTATATGGCATTAAGGTTTACGTTATAAAGAATTAAATTAGTAGAGTATGATTAGTACCTAGCCCTATGTGTTTTGCATGCAAGCTGATTTATACATATTTGGGTCTACAAAATAAGGCTACTAGCTATATTTACATGGTTACATAATGATTCTTACAACACAAGTATTTTAGTTAAAGGTTTCTTACGCTCAACTATTTTTACGTTGTGTTTCTGATGACCATAACAATTAGAGGTATTGAGCTAGTTGGATTTAGATGAAAAACAAGTTATAATAAGAATATTTTTTCCAGATTATGGTAGTCTATATCCTAAAGAACATTTCTAGGCTGTTCTTTATAGAATTTGCATTTAGATGAGATATTTTATGAGCTGCTAAAAAGGCTTAAGTGTTTCTAAAATCTACGCAATAAAGGTTCAGTTTTCGTTTTAAGTTTGTGACTGCACCTTATAAGATAATTTATCCATTTTTTTGGCACTAGTAGATGATGTCTCTAAGAGTGTTTCAAAGTTGGTTCTACGATATTTGGCTTTTATCCGAGATATTTTGCATATAAGTGATCATTAAGGCCTAATATGGACTTAATTCAAATTTGCACAAACATAGCATATTTTCACATAACTAGCAAAGGTATTATTTTTCAAGGTCCTAGGATTTAGTTTTTTCAAATTTGGAATTCGTTTGTGAAAGTTATGACTATTCGGACTATTCAAGTATTGAAACTTCTATTATCGAACTTATGAGGCTAACCATGGAAAAACTTAAACATTTTTACATATTTCAGATCCTTGTGACTTTAGAAACATGACAAAACTAGTTTTACCAAAATTTGAGTTCATTTGATCCAAATTTTAACCATTTGACCTTCTATGTGTGAGAAGCTTTCTATATTCAAATTTTGGTTCAAACTGAATTCAAATCTAAATGTTTTTGGAAAAATGGAGCACTTTAGGTATTAGAATTTTCCAAAATTAATTTAATGATTCTTGGATTAATGATTTGTACACTTTTAATAGTATCCATAATAGGGTTTTATACAAACTTAAATTCAAATGATTTAAACTTAGGTGCAAAATTAAATATTTTTGTATATTCTGAAATTTTATGTTTTTAGATGAATTTATAAATTTATTTTACTGGAATTTGACTTATATTGCAAAAGATATTATTGCTTGAATACCATAGGCTCAAAAAATAACTGGAAATTGAGAATACACTTTTAGACTTGGAGGCGCCTTCACCGGTTTGAAAGGAGCTGTCCGAGCACTGACTGATGAAAGGGACCCACCGATCATACACAGAAAATAGGGGAATGCACTGGAAGCCATTAGGGCTCCTCGCCGACGGCAGGACGGCGCCGGAATCGGCCGGGCGGTGGTGAGGAAGGCTTCAGTGGCCTGGGGGATTTCCAATGATTTGCTTCACTGTGATGGAGCTCCCGTGAGGTGGGCTGCCACCGGCATCATGCGGCAAGAGATTCGGCCGAACGGAGAACTGGCGAAAGAATTTGAATGGGGTTTGAGTAAGCTTCGGGTGAGCATCTGCATGCTCCAAGGACACTAGCTAATGGCGCTAGAAATGGGCTAGTGAGCTGGGCCACCGACGACCGGCTGTGAGGAAGGAAGGCCACGGTGGTGGCAAAATTTCGTGTGAACTGAAGGAATTCTCTGGGCCGAAGGAATTGCGGAATTTCTTATTCGATCAATGAATTTGAACTCGCCCCTCTTCTTTGTGTTTCGGCGAAAATGGGAATTGGGTGGCGCTACTGAGGGTTGTCTAGACTGAAGAATTTCAGTGCATGAGTGTGCGCTAAGGGTGAGGCATCGGACGGGTTTAATAGATGGTTGAGGTGGCAGCGACAGGGTTTGAATGCGGAGGAAGAATTGCGGCGGCTTGCTGTTCTAGGCGACGAAGTGGCGCGAGATTACTCGGCCGTGGCAGTAGAATGGGGGGAAAATTATTGCCTCGGCAGCATCGTTGCAGAGGTGAGGAGAACCTGGCGCCGCAACTCTGTGCTTGAGATGATTGAATGTTTGCCGTCGCAGGGAATGGATAGCAATCGGTTTGCCATGGCAGGCCGGCGAGGAAGCTTCGCGCAAAGGCCAAAGGCTGCCGTGGCGAGCTTTGATACGGGAAGGAGGTGCCACGGCAGAGCTCAGGCATTGAATGTGGTGGACTTCAGCTGCCGTGGCTGAGAAAAATCGGAGACAGTGAGATGATCAGGAGTGAGAGCAGAGGGGTTTGGCTCGGGAGGAAGAAGGAGGAGAGGTAAGTGTGGCTGACAATGGGGCCAGGTCCCACCGGGCAGAGGCAACAGGAGAACTTCCCGCTTTTCCCTCTGGCAAATGGAGTCACACAGTGGGATGTGGCCCACATGGCATAGGCAACAAAATGAGATAAGGTTCTGGGACAGCTCAGGTTCGGCATTAATTTGGCCATCAAATCGCAATGAAGATCTTTGAAACTTTTTTATCTGAGGTCCGGCGAAAAGGATTGTCATCTAGTAAAAATATTAGATTAAGATCTTTTACAGCAAAATTTTAAAAATTCTGACAATGCCATCTGGACAGAAAATTCGTCTCTGACTTTATTTTGTTTGAGGATGAAAATGATTTCAAATATTTTTAAAACTTTTCTTAAGATTTTTATTTGGCTAAGAATGCTTTCATAAAAATTTCAGATCAAAACATTCTATATTTATTTTATAAAAATTCTGACATGACAATTTTTAGATTTTCAGGGTTTCTGTTTTTGAATTTATAAAGGCCACAAATGATATTATTAATTTTTGAGATTTTTACCTGAGATACATACTGTATTTATAATATTATATTAAATTTTCCAACTGCAGATATTGTTCTCATATTTTATGACCATTCTGACAATGCACTGTTTGGAGGTCAAAAGGTGTCTTTTCAATAATCATTTCATTATCATTTGCATTAAAATTCATTTATCAGATAAAATGATTCACCTGAGTGTTCAAGATATTTTAATATCAATTTTTCAAGATTTTACTATAACCTTTTTATCTTTTTACCATTATCCATTCATTAATTTGTTTGATTTTTCACTCAAGTCATAAATCCAAGGAAATACCAATAATGCCAAGAAAATTCAGAAATGATCACACTCAAATTCAAAATATTCATTTTCATAGCTTGTTCATTTTGGAAAAAAAAAGTTTTAATGTTGCATCTCAATCTTTTCTTAAAGCTGGATTTGGAAGAAATGAAAGAAATATAATCAAAGTCTTATTTTCAATTTAAATTTTATTTTCAAATTTTAATTTTTTATTTTTGTTATTTTTAAAATTTTGAGATGTTACAGAAGCTGGGGCATGAATTGGCTTAAATGTGCTCGGATGGAAGACTGGAGAAACAGGGCGTCGGGTGGCTGACCGTGGAGAAGAAAGCTTCTGCGGCGGCAAGTTTTTGGCTGAAGAAAGCTGTAAATAAGTGAAGGATTGATTGAGTTTAGAAGAGCAAGAGGATGGTGTAAACCGAAGGAATCAAGAAATGATTTACCGAAGTGGCTATCCGGGTTTTAACCCTAAAACCCTTTCCACTGGTGCTCACCGGAATTGGGGAAGGAGGCGCGGTTCTGGGCGTGGCCGAGGCGACGTGGAGTGTGCTTGGTAAGACGAAGTAAGTCCGTGGCACAGCTAACGCACAGAGGAAGTCGGGCGATCGAACTGCCGTGGCGGCGATTTTACGCTGCCCAAGCTTGCCGTGGCGGAGATTTGAAAGTTCACTGGTTGCCACGGCAAAGGTTGGGCGTGGGGACGAAGCAGACTAGACATGGGGTACTGTGGCTGACGATTTTCCATGGCAGTGATTCAGGGCTGAGTTTATTGCTGCGGCAGAGATGAGGTGATGAAGGGGGTTCCGGTTGGTGCTGAGTACAGAGGAAGGAGAAGAAGACTGGATGTGAGGTGCGGTGGTTGTGCACCGGTGTGTCAAGTCCAGCGACGTGGCTCAGTCTTGGGTGTTTAATTGCAGCGCTTGACCGGAGATGCGACAAGGTGCAGACTGCAAAGGCGGTGGAGAAGTCGAGAAACCACAAACTGGGTAATTATAGAGCATAGAAAAAATAGTAGAGAATACTATGGCTCAAACTTGCTCTTATCTTCCCAATGATTGACTGTTGAAGTATAAGTGAATTGCCCACCTTTTCTCATCAGCTTAAGCTTTTGAGTGAATTTGGTGCGATGCAACTCAATATAGATCGAGCCAAGAGGTCTCGAGTTCAAGACCCGGTTGGCGCAAATAAAAATAATAATTGCATTTCACCTTCTATTCCACGCCCCAGGCCCGAGAGAGCCAGATGCGTGAGGAGTGTTGAAGTATAAGTGAATTGCCCACCTTTCCTAATCGACCTTTTTTTGGTGAACTACTACAGCATGCAACTCAATATTGACAAATGAAAGCTGACTCTAGATGAAAGCTGACTCTAGATCCCAAGTTAGGGAGTACACACGGACCCTGTCTACTCAAGGGTCCAACACCTGCTAGACTTATAAAATTGTGAGGGAACTCAACCTAGAGAGAAGAGAGAACAGCTAATTGTGCATGATAGCAACCTATGTCATGTGATAAAGAACGGTCTGGGATTGAATCAAATATAGGGTGCATGCTCAATGACGGTACCAGTTGAAGAGATGATTCAGATGTATATATCATTAGTCAATCAGGTATTTCTCGTGGATAGATATTAGATTGTACTCACTGTACAACACTCGCATTGCAAGTGGTACTAAAATTATAGCCTCAAGCCAATCTGACAAGATCACGAGTTTTGGTACCACGCAACCTCTTAGGTGGTGTTTGGTTCTAAGGAAGGTAAGGTAATGGTAATGGAATGAGCTCACAGTGTTATCCATTCCAATGTAAGGGAAACCCCTATTTGTTTGGTTCACTAATGTAATGTCTTCTACTTCCTTAATCTTGTTTGGCTAGGGACAAGTAACCATTTCCTTGATCTTGTTTAGCTAGGGACAAGTAACCATTTTCCAGCCTACATTGCTACAAGGGCGCTGCAAGCTGACAAGTAACAGCTTACATTGTAAATATTAGCCGACTTATGTCCCCATGTGTGTTGATGCAAACACACCGCAAAATCAGGCCTATCAAGCATGCTCCTCTACGCAAAAGACAAACAACAAACCAACACACCACGGCAAGCACATATTTTCATTAAGGAAACTAACAAAGCTCAACACAAGAAAAGGTTGAGAAATGGCACTTTTATTTATATTTAGATTAGCACATTCTAAGCTGTGAAAGATGAAACAGCCACAAGATTCAGACTTCAGAGGCATCAACGCAAACTCTAGTTAGGCTTCATGACAATTGAAATTCCTACAGAACTTTTAGTTGGCCCATCTCAGTGGAGGTACTGCAGCAAATATGCGACGAATCGAACGAGACCAATACGCCGAGCATATTAATGCAATTGAATACAAGAAAGAAATAAGAACACAGCCATTGAAGCATTACCGCAAAAACCGAGATGGTGTCGTCGTCGCCTGCATTGTCACCGTCGCCCTCGTCCGGACTGCGGTGGCACTTGGCCTCGAGAAGCGTGAAGTCCTCCCCTTTCTTGCTCTTGTTCGCTTCCCCGAACAGGATGTCCGGCTTCTCCACCTTCTGGTTGCACAGCTCTCGCTTCAGGAGCACGGCCAGGGGCACACCTGACCCATCTACCTCGGCATGCACCTCCATAGACCGAGCCTCCAAATCCCTCACCCCCAATTCGTCAATTCCTAAAATTGGCCGCAGATCGATCTGGTACAGGGCAAGAAATGCAAACAAAAGGCTCCGAAATCGATTTGCCAAATGCTACTAGAGCATCAAAGCGAAGATTTTTCCAACAGATTATCTAAGAAATTCGGCCGAACTGGATCAAAGAATCCTTCTTATCATGCACACCCAAGAAACCAAAATACTAGGAGAAGAGCGGCAAATCTCGAGGCCCAATTCGCCTCACGCGGCATGGATCCCAAGGTGAGCGGCTTGCCCAGGAAACAAGACGGGCATTGACCAAATCGGATCAAATTCCTCCAAGAACCGCAGAACATGGGACAAGAAAACCGCTACTTATTTCGGAAGAAGAGGGGAGGGGGGATTGTGAATGCGATCAGGCAGAGGCGGAGTGGGAGGCAGCGAACGCGATCGGGAGGGGGATGAAAGGGAGAGGAGATTTGGGGCTTGGTGATTTTCGGAATGGATTAACGAGGGGTATGGATAACGCTGGCTGGGAGCGGTAACGAGATTGTGTGGGGAGTTATCTGATACCGCTGCGAACGATTACGGAGTCGGCCTAACCAAACGCAAATTACGGTGTCCGGTAGCGCTGGTAACGATTACGGGGCTAAAAAATGCCTAACCAAACAGCTCTAGAGTACTACGCTTACGAGCGAAGCGTATTGGTACTTCTAGGTACCGCACATTTGGAAGCATGTATACAGATGAGCACCCAAAGTTGGCATCAATAGTTATGGACATGGCCAGGGAGACGAATGTGTGCTTCATTGGACCAACCATCTTCAGTGGACTACTGAAAGCAAAATTTCAACGCTCCGTTCTGGAGCATGGCTCTTGCAAGCATCAGAGAATTCAGTCAGAATAATCTCTTACTGTATGGTGCAAATAGTGATTTTGCGGATCCTTGGTGTACCCTAAATTACTTAGAGATTTGATGGTTTGATTTATGCTCACCTCTCATAGATTCCATTCTGTATGGGTTGTACCAGTAATTAAGTTGAGTGGTACTAAAAATGCAAAGAAAGCAACGGGGCCTGCATATTATATCTGCAAACCCAATAAGCTGCAGTTGACTTCCAACTATTCATTACTTGTCGGAACACAAGGCCAAAGGTCAGCACCAGGTGAGTCACTCTTTTGCCCTGTCTGGATTCAATCTTGCAAAGTGTGTCTTTTGCCCTGTCTGGATTCAATCAGTTGGTCGTGTTCTCAAGTAGAGCGAATAAAATTTAGGTCTCTTTCTTTAATAATTGTGTTCACTGTCTTAGCTTCATACATATCGGTCTCCTTTCATCTCGTCGTAATATTGTAAATTGCACGGAACTAAATCTACACGACTTGCTAATATGCCGTACCTGTACTCTGAAGGAAGGTGAGACTGGCACGGTATAGCGGGCCGGCAGGATGCCCACGTCTACACATGCAAAGCAAATAAGATATGGCTCGCCGGCTGCTATTGACTTCCTACAATTCATTGCTTGTTTGAACACACAAGACATTCTATATTGAAAAAAGAAAGTTGGTTAGCTCTCGGTGATCAGTAGTTTCATATTGCGGTGCCTCTCTATAAGAGGAGAGGTTCCCCAACCAGCATATTACCACTTGCCACAATAAAAGTTTCAGACGACATATTTTTCTCTGTTCCTGTTGATTCGTTGCAACATCTTGTAAGGACCAAGCGCAGAGAAGGGGGTGGTTCCTAATGGAGACATTCTTCTCTGCAGTGATAGGCGAACTCGCCAGTAGATCCCTCTCCTTCTTGATCGACAAATACTCAAAGCCGCCGACGTCGTCCAAGGAGGAGAGCCTGCGGAGACTACAGCTGATGCTGCTCCGGGTTCGCGTCACCATCGAGGAGGCTGAGGGGAGGCACATCACAAACCAAGCCATGCTTCAGCAGCTCAACGTGCTGAGAGAAGAGATGTACAGGGGCTACTACGTGCTCGACAAGTTTAGATGCCAAGGCCATAAAGGATGATGAAGTGAGCTATTCTTCCCTATGAAAATTCAATTCTGGCAAGCGTGTTCATTTCTATACTGGTAGTAGGCACGGAAAAGATGACTGTTACTGGTATGAATGAATTTGTTATATTTCTAAAGAACTACCCTCCTAGGTGTCGCCAACCGTATATCATGTATATGTTTATGGAGAAGTGCATGTTTGGCCGCTAGATGGAGATGGAACAGGTCGTCAATTTCTTGTTGGATAGAGAACCTCCGGGGACTGACAATTTGGGTGTCCTACCAATTATCGGTCCAGCAAAAGTTGGAAAGAGTACACTTGTTGAGCATGTTTGCTTCAACGAAAGGGTGTGCAGCCACTTTTCTCGTATTATCTTTTTTAGTGAGAATGATTTTAGAGAAGAAAAACCATGCACCCTAAGAGATGGAGGAGTAATCAAACATCAACGTACCTCCTCCTCAAATGAAGAAAGGCTCCTGGTTGTTATTGAGCTAGCTGGGGATGTCGATGAGAATGCATGGAGAAAATTGTACTCTGCTTCTCAAGGCTACTTTTCACTGGGCAGTAAAATCATAATCACGAGTCGATCTGAAGAGGTCGCAAAGTTTGGAACAACGCAACCTCTCCGTCTAAGGTTTTTGTCTCGAGAAGCACACTGGTACTTCTTCAGGGTGCTTGCGTTCGGAAGCTCGAATCCCGAAGACCAACCAAAGCTAGCATCCATGGCAGCGGAGATATTTGACGAGTATTTTGACCAAGACAACAAATATCAGGAGTTCACTGGGCCTTTCATGCATGCAAATGGCATGGCTTACTTTCTTAGAGCCAGTGGTGATGCGCGGCATTGGCGCAGGGTTCTTGAATGGCTCAGGGAGAAGGATCAGCTACTTCTTTGTAGATGTTCAAGTGATTTTGGGGTGAAAAGTAAACTTGGTTTACTTCCGACAATATCTGGAAGTAGTATATATTTTGAAATCTGCGGCCAAGGTCGAGTAGTGCTTGCTCATGAAAAGGCTCCCAAAATTACATTCGAACAGATAGCGTCTGGAAGTGTTACACTTCATGGGAAATTTGAGGTCCTTGTGTGGAAATCTCACTTACCGCCTTATTACAGCTACATTTATAGCTGTGTGATTCACCAGTCAAAGTGTATGGTCACTGGGAACAAGCATTGTCAGAAGAGGAAGGATTTGTGTTAGTTTGCTCAAGTATTTTTTTTCTGTACATGTAATGCAAAACACTCATATTGTGATGCAGTTGTTTTTGTTAAGTCTATTTGTGATATGTGTGTGTGTATATATGTGTGTGTGTGATGATGATTAATTTGATGTAATATCCCAAAATTTTCAAAAATGAAAAAATGTTAAAATTTTAAAATAAAATTGAATAAAAATTTTAATTGGAATTAAGATTTTAATTTAAATAACATCCTTTTTCCTCACTATCTTTAATTTTAGTCTTAGGAAAGTATAAGTTACAATGTAAAACCTTTTCTATTAAAATGAACAAACAATGAAAACGAGTTTGAAATATAAACTTATTTTGAATTTCCATCTTTTCTAGTTTTCTTGAATTTTGGTTATTAAGAAAATATTTTATATAAATTGTTTTCTTCTTCTCTACAATACAAAACCCAAAATCACAAAAAAAAATAAAATTTGGAAAAAATGTTTACAAATCCCAAAATGTCTCCAGGGTATCTCCAAAAATCTTCAAAGTAATGTGAACTCATTTACTACTAAAAAGAAATCCAAAACAATATATTGTGTCAACGAACAGCACTCATGTCAGAATTATTTAAATTTTATAATATATTATATTCTTCTACAGCACTATGGTAACTTGAAGAAAATTTTTCAAAAATAATAAATTTGATTTGACCATTTTGTGAACTCAAAACAGAATTAATTTAAAAACAATATTATCAATGAAGAATTTTATAAAATAAATATAACTGATAATCACCTGAAATTTTATGGTAACTCCTAATAACTAAGGAGTGTATAGGTACGTATCATCCGGATGTTTTTGTCTTAACTAACATCCAAATTCACCGGCCGTTGGATCTAACAACCAAATTCACCGGCCGTTGGATCAAATCATAGGATCGGATGTGGGCGTTGGATCTAACATCCAAATTCACCGGTTGTTAGATCAAATCATAGGATCGGATGTAATCGATACTCCGAATCTCAACAATGATCCAATGGTTCTAGATTTGGGTGATTTCAACAACAAAAACATCCGTTGATGTTTATCAAATCCCAATAACTAATAGGATTGCACAGAAAAAGTTTCAGATAAAATATAGCTTATTTGTTATCTAAGATAAATAAAAACAGAAAATAGAATTTTGGTACAACAATATTGTCATAATTTTAATGAATAGCACATAAAGTATTTTCAGCTAAAATTTTTACAGTACGGTTAAAACTGTCTTCAGGTCACTCACAAAAATGTTCAAAAAATTTTAGTCACGATTCACGAATTGATTGCTCATTTAATATGATGAGTCTTATCCTGTCCAGGACACAGTAAGTCGGTTTCTCTTTCTATCACTGACAATGGATCCTCTACTGTAGCCGGCCCCACTTGACAGTCGCTGGCACATCCCTTTCTTTGAACCGATCCCTTCTCTACCCCTCTGCCCTGTAGTCTTGCCGTAGTAGCATTTGCTGCATTTGCCCAACCGAAATATTTGCTGTTTTATAAAAGGCAACATATTATGTGCACACAAATTTTTCGTGTACACACCGTACACACCAACTAAGGGCCTGTTTGGTAGAGCTCTCTCTGATTCTGATTCTCTGTTAGAAGTGATTCTCCGAGAGAAGTGATTCTGTCGCTGAAAGTGATTCTCTAACGAATCCATAGGATAAATTTTATGAAGAAACTGACTCTTTGTTGGGAGTGAATCAGGAGAAGCAGCTTTTTTCAGCTTCCAGCCCCTAATTCATTTCGGAGAATCACTTCACGGGAATCACCCTGGGAGCGATTATCAAAAAACTGCTATTTGGTAGAGCTCCACAGATTCACTCCGCAGAAACTGAGAGCAGAGCTCTGCCAAACAGGGCGTAACAAAAGTTACGAAAAATTCTGAAAAAAATTGTAGATGTACTTCATAGATTGCTCTACCTATGTATGAAGTTTCAAGATCAAATTCATTATATATAGAGAGTAACAAAAAAGAGAAAATTCTGACAAGTTTAACTCTTTAAACTTGTCAGAATTTTCTCTTTTTTGTAACTCTTGAAATATAATGAATTTGAACCTACAATTTTATACATAGGTAGAGTAATCTATGAAGTACGTCTAAAATTTTTTTCAGAATTTTTCGTGACTTTTGTTAGTTGGTGTATACACGAAAAGACCTGTGTACACAGTATACGTTGCCTTTATAAAATTTGCCCAACCGAAACATTTGCCCAATTCTAGAGCGTAGCTCCTCTGTAGCTTCATCACCCTCTGCCATCTGCAGCACCCGTCCAACGCCGGCTCCTTCTCCGCAATTCTTGCTACGTCCACTTGACGGTAATTTTTTCTGTTCATGTAATGCAAAACACTCATATTGGGACGCATATCCTCTGCCGTACGGCAGAGGGCCGTACTGTGGCTGACATGTGGGCCCCACCAACTTCGGGCCCACACGTCAGCCGCAGTACGGCACTCTGCCTTACGGCAGAGGATCCACGAGCCTCATATTGTGATGCAGTTGTTTTTGTTAATTCTATAGTCTTGCCGTAGTAACTCAAATCCAACCGAAACGCGGCCACGGCAATCATTTGCTGCATTGATTCGCTGTCACGGCGAGAAATCGTCAGCTCGTCTTTGCGCCCTGTTTCTTCCCCAGCCAAAACGCTGTCTCTTGTCTTCCTCCCTCAGCCAGCCACTGCTTGCTCATCTTCTGCCACGGCAATTGAATCACGGCCAGGACAATGCCACGGCGAGGAGCGGAAGCTGACTTCAGTGCCACGATGAACATCGATCATGCCATCGTCGTGTGAACTCAAGCACAACCCTGGCGGCGCAATCACTGCTAGTCTTGTCACCTCTACAAACCGCACTGCAACAACCATGCGCTGCCATTAACTATACCCTGCCCTGGCATCAGTCAAGTTTGCGCCAACAAGCTCATGCGCTGCACTGCCATCTCATTGTCCTGAATCCAGCCGCACCCTTGATATATCCTCTCAGGTGCACTGCCATCTCATTGTCCTGAATCCAGTCGCAATGCTGGTTGGCTGACATACTGGCAAGCGAAGTGGACTCTGCCCCAGTTGGACGTCCAATAAATCACCAACTCCACCACCTCTAGCAAAGCTAGGGCTGCCAGTATCAGTATCGTGATAGTAGCTTCCGCAACTGTAGCTTTGGCGACAAGCACACGGGAGCCATTTCCGCCGCCAGCCGGAACAATCACCGTTGTACGCATGAAACACAGCTATACCCTGCCCTGGCATCAGTCAAGTTTGCGCTTTCTCATTGTCCTGAATCCAGCCGCACCCTTGATATATCCTCTCTGTGTATCGAATGACCCCAATTGATCGCGAGCTGCCAAGTATTGCCATACCCAACTGTGTCTGTGAGCAAGACACCATACTCTGCCTCGGCAGTCTTTCGCCCTTCCTGCGACTCTCTGGCAACTGCAAGACCAGCGCACAGCACCGCCCGCCATGGCCTCCCCGTTCACGCCACTGACTACTCGAAGCACTTGTAAACTCCCACATCCCTGCTCACTTCTAGCTCGAGACCATATCAAGAGAGCCACCAGCTTCGCCATTAACCAAGCTTCACGAAAGAAGAGGGGGGGATCAAAATTTGGTCGACTCGGTGAGAAATA
The DNA here is from genome assembly GCA_036346375.1 of Guadua angustifolia. Lineage (NCBI taxonomy): Eukaryota > Viridiplantae > Streptophyta > Magnoliopsida > Poales > Poaceae > Guadua > Guadua angustifolia. The sequence goes on from CM070512.1 coordinate 56,008,176, forward strand.
CCCCTCAATTCCTTGAGCGCAGAGCATCCTCACGCGTCTATAACCCCATTGCACACCTCATTTTCAGCTCCAATCGCCTGTAGCGCCGTCGCCACGACTGCTTTCTTCCTCCTGACCGAGTGACCGGACGACGGTGGCAAGCCGCTACAGCTACTTTTCGCCCTCATTATCAGGAAAAACGGGTCACTCTGAGCTCCCTGATGCTCAACCCGTGCCTAGCGAAGTTAATTACCTCTAGGATTTCACCGCAGCCCTTCGACCATGGCGACAGTCGCAGGCCACGGTGGCGCACTACTTCCGGTAGCCGCCGGCCGCAACTAAGCTGTCCTATAGGCTCCTGGAGATGCCCTCTTGCTCTCCGTCCTGACGACCACCCTTCTCCGGCCTCTGTTCATCGCCGGCGAGCTCGCCTTCGCCCCTCTATTTTGGGTGACCAACAAATGGGACCGCATGGTCAGCCTCTCAGCCGACTCAACACACTACCGTCTGGGGACCAATAGCTAGCCAACGCGAGTGTGAGATCTGGTTTAAAATGAAGACATGCGCTTCCAATGGTTGAAAGCATACTTCGCGTTTTTAGGGTAAATTTTCAACCAACCTCTATTCAATTATTTATATATTTTGCATCTTAAATCGAATTTTAGTGAAATAAATTTCTAAATTCATATAAAATTATGTAGTTTCAAAATATACAAAAATATTTAATTTTGCACCATAGTTTGAATAATTTGAAATAAAATTTGTATGAAACCTTATTATGGCCACTATTGCAAACATAAAAACCATAATTCTTAAAAATATGAAATAAATTTCTAAATGCTTCTGAGACCATAGGAAACTCATTTGTACAAAAAATATTAAATGTTTTAAATTTAGTTTGAATTATTTAAATTAATATATATGTAAACCCAAATATGGTTACTATTAAAAGATACTAGCAATAATAGCACGCTACGCTGCGCCATTCTGTAGAGTCGATAGGACCCGTCGGCAAATCCATGGGGGTCGTATTTTCGGTTTTCATATTTGTTTTAAAAAATAGGTCGTTAGCTATAAACCTTCAACGAATCTACGTTTTTTTTAGAAAACCGCGGTTACAACCCGTCGTCTGGTAAAATTTGTTGAATTTTTTATTTTTGTAATTTTTAAATAAAATGGGTCGGTAGGACCCGCTGGCGAATCCATAGGATATTACAAACTTTCGATGAATCCGCGTTTAATCTACGGGTTACTATAAACCTTCGACGAATCTGTGTTTTTTTTAGAAAATCGTGGTTGTTTTTGTACGTATTTCGGGATATTTGATCGTTTTTTTGTTTTTTGTGTTTGCTAAAAAAAATGGGTCGTTAGGACCCGCCGGCGAATCTATGGGTCGCTATAAATCTTTGGACGAATCTACGTTTTTTTTTTAAAAAAAACCCGCGGTTATGACCCGTTGGCAAATCCATAAGTTATTATAAACCTTCGACGAATCCGTATTTTTTTTCGATACGTGTTTTATTTAGAAAATTGCGGTGAATCTGCGTTTTTTTTGTGTTTGTTAAAAAAATGGGCGTTAGGATCCGCCGGCGAATCTATGGGTCGCTATAAATCTTCAGACTAAAAAACCGCGGTTATGACCCGTTGGCAAATGCACAACCTTCGACGAATCCGTGTTTTTTTTGTCGATGCGGGTTTTATTTAGAAAATTGTGGTTGAATCTGCGTTTTTTTTTGTTTTTTGTGTTTGCTAAAAAAATGGGTCGTTAGGATCCGCCGGCGAATCTATGGGTCACTATAAATCTTCGGGCGAATCTACTTTTTTTAAAAAAAACCTCCGCGGTTATGACCCGTTGGCAAATCCACAAGTTGTTATAAACCTTCGACGAATCCGTGTTTTTTTTGACCTGTCGGCAAATCGATAAGTTACCATAAACCTTCGACAAATCTGTGCTTTTTTGGTGATGAAAACATTTTTTCCCGGTTTTTTTGGTGCCGAAAACTTTTTTTTCGGGAAAAACGGAGAAAGGACCTAGACGTAAGAAGCAGGGGCCTGTTTGTTATTTTTTTGGACCTGTTCGCTATCTTGAAAAATTAGAAAAGGGCTTGTTCGCGATTTGAACTTAACAGGAGGTTTTTCTGTAAAATACCACGCCAGGGACCCAAACGCGATGAAAAAAAATTATCTTCTTCTCACAAAAAATCGCAAAGGACCTATGTGTAATCTGGAAGGACCTATCGGTAATTCGAAGAAATGGGGGGGGGGCTTTTTTGAAAAAATGGGGGACACGTGGATGAGGTGAGCTCTCGGCAATCCCTTGCGCTATAATGGGTGCAACCATAAACCATAACTCCTTAAATCATGAAGCAAATTTTAAAATATTCATGAGATCATGAATATTCCAAATATGTAAAAATATTTAGATATGAACCTATTTTAAATCAAATTTGTAAATAAATCATTATATAGTGCATGAAACTCTAATAGTCATAAATGGTGCATGTAAATTCAAATATTGGTAAAACTAAATTGCAGGCTCCGATAAGACCCTAACACTCCTAACTATACAAAAATATGCTAACCAAGATATGCTTTCATGTAATATATACTTAAAGAGTCAAAATATGAACAAATAAATATGAATAGAATGTCATAAATAAAAGACAGAATAAGTAGGACTAATCTCAAAATATTTCTAAGGTTAAAATCATATTAGTCAGCAAAAAGACCTAATTTGAATCAAGTTCATAAAAGACTTCATTTCCTATATTCATACAACTAAAATATTAATAACTTTCACAAATAAAGACTAAAAGATGCAAAACATGTTTCAAGTCACTTCTGGGGTCATAACTTGCTAATGCTATAATAATGGTTGCATGATCACGTAAGGTGCGGTCGCAAATCTAAAACAAAGTCTTAGTCCTTTATAACGTAAACTTTAGAAATACTCAAGATTAAGAAATGAATAGAACATCCCGGATAAACATTAATACTAATGGAACCAGCTTAGAAATACTCTCTAAAGTAAGACCATCCTGCTCTATAGAAATCATTCTAGTTAAGCATGCATTGGATCTAAATCCTATTAAAAGCCTAACCCACGTAATATAAACCCTAAAATTGTGAATACGTAAATGAACTTAAGTAATAAGAAATCAGTAATTAAAACATTTATATCACTAGAACCTTCTTAAAATAAAAAACCTATGTCCTATAACTAGTAGTCTTCATGTAGATCTCATATACATTAGTCGATAAACAATAATGCCTCGTAACCCATTTAAACTTAATCATGCATAGCCCTTGGAAACAAATGTCGAAAGATCAATGTCTAAATCTATTATAACCTAGCCTCTTGAATTCAGTAGGATAAGAATAACTAATTTATAGAAACCAATGTTTCATGTAATTGTAAGATGAAACAGGAGCTTAGTTCATGCTTTCAAGCCACTGAAAATCAGTTCTTGAATGAACACTAAATAAGACATTTACACCTGAAATCAAGAAACCATAATCCTAAACCACACCTATTAGTAAGTTTCTATTTGATTCTCCATTTGATTTCTTTTATCTTTATTAAAGTTTATTATTTGCTATATTTCCGTTGAACGTGTGTAGAACCCGATGTTATCGATTACATTTGTCGACAATGACAACTACAACCTCGACTTCATCATAGACAACAATCAGCAAGGCAAGCAACCCCTTTGACCATATTGATCCAAATGTTTTAATTTTTATTTTGTTTTGTCAAATCAATTTATGCATGTGTGTATTTTTCAGAATTTGCTACATTGTGGTATTGGTAAAATACATGTTTTCTCATGGAACTTCCTTAATAAGTATTGACATGGTTCCTAGAATAAGATTAGACAATACATAATGTCGATATGGGTATATATGATTACATATTAATCATACTTAGCTATGCTTTAATAGTGACAATTTAGATAATCAGATTAAACTTTTTCTTGAGAATTTAAAAAGATTGGATGTGACATTAATGGTTGATGATATTTTAGTATAAAAACTAAAAATAAAACTGGAGAAACAGTTTCATTTTTGTACCTAGTTTAGTCGGAGGAAGACTGGAGAAACAGGGCGTCGGGCGGCCGACCGTGGAGAAGAAAGCTTCTGCGGCGGCAAGTTTTTGGCTGAAGAAAGCTGTAAATAAGTGAAGGATTGAGTTTAGAAGAGCAAGAGGATGGTGTAAACCGAAGGAATCAAGAAATGATTTACCGAAGCGCTATTCGGGTTTTACCCCTTTCCGCTGGTGCTCACCGGAATTGGGGAAGGAGGAGCGATTCTGGGCGTGGCCGAGGCGACGTGGAGTGTGCATGGTAAGACGAAGTAAGTCCATGGCACAGCTAACGCACAGAGGAAGTCGGGCGATCGAACTGCCATGGCGGCGATTTTACACTGCCCAAGCTTGCCGCGGCGGAGATTTGAAAGTTCACTGGTTGCCACGGCAAAGGTTGGGCGTGGGGAAGAAGCAGACTAGACATGGGGTACTGTGGCTGACGATTTTCCATGGTAGTGATTCAGGGCTGAGTTTATTGCTGCGGCAGAGATGAGGTGATGAAGCGGGTCGGTGCTGAGTACAGAGGAAGGAGAAGAAGACTGGATATGAGGTGCTGTGGTTGTGCAGCGGTGTGTATGTCCAGCGATGTGGCTCAGTCTCGGGTGGAGGTGGGCGTCGGTGTGCCAGCCGGCCTAGTACGGATTTATTGTGTTTTGTGTCTGAACTGTATCAGGCCGCGATGGTCCGTCGTGTCCGCCGTGTCGTGTTGAGCTGATCTGACTCACCTTCGGCGAGTCCAAGCATGGTCCATTTGTGTTTAGTGCTGTGCCAGTCTAGGCCTAGCCTATTTGCACTATTATGACGAGAAGAAAGGAACCAGAGACACATGGAGTTAAGACAGTGGATACAAATATTATAGAAAAAAGAACTAAAATTTATTTATTCTTAAAATGAGGGGATATGCTGAACATGAGCGAAAGAGATAGCAACGTGAGAGTGAGGAAGAGAAGCAATGGAGATTGAGAGAGACGGATGAGCGAGGAAGAAATTGAGAGAGGTGGGTGAGAGAGAGAGAGAGTTGATCCGTCTCTCTAAGGTGTTGGCGGCGGGGTAGCGTTCATGCTGTATTAGGTACGTTCATAACGCTCACGTTCTGTGGGTCGGCGATCTTCATATTGAGTTTCTTTGTCATACCCTGGGTCATCGGGCTCGACACAACCCGTGCTACAGTATCGTGCCGGGCCGTGCCGCCCATCGTGACTTGTTCTCGGACCCAGCACGGCCCTTGCTACAGTGTCGTGCCAGCCCGACACGATCCATTTCATATCGGACCAGCCTTCAGATCGTGATGTATCTATCGTGCCTCAAACTGGTCCAAAAAAGCCCGATCCGATTGTCCACCTCTAGTCTTGGGTGTTTAATTGCAGCGCTTGACAGGAAATGCGACAAGGTGCAGAGACGATGGAGCTCCGGCCCGTGAGGCCTGGCGCATGGGACCAGGGCCCATTTGGCAGCGGCTAAGGAAAAGGAAAGGAAGCAAGGCTGCTGAGTCTGACGTGTGGGGCCAGCCGGAGAAAATAGACCGCAGAACAATTCCATTCCTTCACTTCGAACAGCACGAGTCAAGACATTAATTAAGGGTATCTAATATTGTCGAAACCTTCTTGTAGATTTTTGTATGAAGTCTCCAGAGAGCTATCTACCTTCTGTAAAATTTTTGGGTTAAAAACTTTGGTAGAAAATTTTCAATAAATCTGACGAGCACTGCTGCACAAATAAATCTTGAGTATTTATTTTCTAATAATCTTGACATTGCAATTTCCAGATTTTCCAGTTTTCAGTTTTGAATTTTAAAAGACACAAAATGTGAATATTAATTTTAGATATCTTTACTAGGTTAACAATGATTGAGGATGATATATTAAAAATTTCAGGTCGAGGTGAACTGTGTAGACTTTTAAAAAAATCTGACATTACACTGTTTTTAGTCAAACATCATTAATATACTTTTCCTATCATCAATTAATATGTCCATATTGCTTTTGACTGAGGGAATAAGAGTTCCAGATATTTACTATATTAAATTTAACTAGTTAAGAAAAGTAGCTAGCGATGGGCAGAAAGGAGATAGCAATTGCGTAGACTAAAACTTTGAGCTTTTACGAATTTTTTTTTTAAATAATATTATTTTAATTAGAAATTGCGACATTAATACACGATTTTAAAAATTGCAGAAATAATATCCGTCGCCAAACCGCTTGGCGATAATAGCGTCGCCGCTAAACGGTTTAGCGATAATTAGGTAGTCGCCAAACCGTGTGGCGACTATACCGTATCCTCGTGTCGACCGTGTGTACGGTGACAACCGATTATCGCCAGTGAGGTAGTGGTCGCCACACCGCGGCGACTACATAGTAGTCGCCAATCCGGTTAGCGACTACCAAGAGTCGCCGAAGCGTGTGGCGACTACTAGTAGTCGCTCAACTGTTTGGCGATAATATCTGCATTTATTAATTTGTAAGTAAATTTTGTTGTGAACTGCTTATGCAATAATTGTTATATTAAACAGAAAAACTAAAAAACTCTTGTCATGTAATAGACGGAAGAATTATTTTAGTTCGTTAGTGATACGCATCTCACTTTCGTATTTTCATAGCCCCGCGGGATAGGCCAGACACGGTCTAAAAAAGACGGAATAAATGAAGGCCGGCCTACGCAGTGCGGGCTACCACTTACATATGGGCGAGATAGCAAGACATTCCTCCGGCATTTTGTTGCGAAAGTCGGAAAAGGCACTAACGGCTACGAAACCACGGAAATCGTGGGCACTAAGGGGTTTTCGTTGCCCCGCGGGACAGGCCAGACACGGTCCAAAAATTACGAAAAAATTCTAGGGCGGCCTACGCAATGCGGGCTACCACTTACGATGGGCGAGATAGCCGACGCTGGTCTGCCATTTGTTGCTAAAATCGGAAAAGGCACTCATGTAGAATCACGAGCAAGTATAAAAATTAAATTGGACAACCACGATGTCGAAAATTTTGAAATATTTTATGGAGGTTCCTGATAAATCAGTGATATTACCATAAAAATTTCAAATAATTTGAAGATCTGAACAATGTTTTTAAATTCAAACAATAAAATATGATTGTTATGAACTTTTGAAAATTTAATTTTTATTGTTATGAACATCACAAAAGTGAATTTTCAAAATTTTATGGTCGACAACAACTCATGTTATGAACACTTAAATTATTTGTTGAACATATATAAGGGTACATACAATCAAAGTTCTTATGAGAAAATAAGCAATAGATTAGATTATATTATATTACAAGGGCATTACAACAAAGGACGAGGTTAATAAGGAAAGCACTGTTAAGTCGTGGTGGAACAAATGATCGTTCCGCCTATCCGGGTACAACTGAATGATGTCATACATTTTCGCATATTACCCGACCCGCTCTAATTTTGCGATTTGTCCCTGGACACCGCTCAATCCCTACTATGAAAGAACTCCATGGGGTTCCGCAGTGCTCCCAAATGTCAGCCGATTGGGTGGCCTATGCCGCACGCCTCGTGTATAAGACTTAAATTTTGGTTGTTCTTTATGTGGATTTCGCCTCCCATATGGGCATGTCATCCCGATTCGGCGTCCCCTATGTTAATACCACCCGGTTCCGGATGGTCTCATGAACGCCAAAGATTTGTTCCGGTCATGACCTCTACCGCTTCCTTGTCCCTTCTTCTTCCGAGAGGAGGAACCTCGTGCAACTCGTGCGTTGGCTTGGCGGAGACATGCCGAGACGCCGCCTGCTTCGCTCGCACTCCACTATATGGTGCAGAGGTGTGTGTTGGGCTTATGCTTGACAACCGGAAGCGTGCCTGCAATCAATGCAAGATGCCCGCTTTGGTGGTTGCATAACACCGTAAACGCATTTCGGGTCCGCTTTTCGGCGGTAGTGGCACCACGGAGAGGGTTGTTCCCCGCTTATCCCATGCAAGTTGCCCGAGATGTGGGTGGTGCGCCTCGTCCACCCAATTGAAGTACCAAAGACCGCTCCTCCTCGCCAAGGGGCACCGAGAATCTCCGGTCCGCTAGATCACCCCGGCAGTATCAACCATCGCCTCCGTGCCATGTACGCAGACGTCGGGGCTTTGGTGGCCCCGGAGGAGGTTACTCTCGACTTGTTGATGTTCAAAGTATCCTCTTGAAGTCCTGTAAGCGATGAACTGGTTTAGAACTACTACTTTGTGAGTTTAACATGAGTATGTCGCATGAAACTCACCGATCGGTTGGCCCCTTGCACACCGCCCTAAGCTCGGGTCGATCTAGAAAAGGACATATCCCGCGGCCTCCCACCGTGAAGTTCTCGCGAAGGGGTAGTTGTCATGGCGCTTGTTGAGAAATTCAGAAGTCGATCGCTCCTACCCGTCGATCCATTGGAAGAAGCAACACCGGTCCTTGTGCTAAGAAAAGAAAGAACGAAGCATGAGATGGTAGTGTTACCATGTATTGTGTGGACACCAAGAGGTTTACCTCAGAGGTGCGAACACAAGAAGAGTGAGCGCGGCCGTCCGCTCCATGGGTAGATTGCTCAATCTTCGCGGTAGAGGTTGCAAATCGATTTTGGTCGGGCAACTCCGCAGAATCGGGCGCCGACGCCATCGCATCCGGATATTCGGGCGGATGACTTCGCTGGTCAAGAGGCGACGTGAGAACGACATTGTGTCCTAATTTGTGTAGATTCACCGACGCTGATTGCTGGTTTGGTCGTGTTGATGTCTACCCTTCGCCATGTTTTATAGTGGTGGTGAGGGTTACTCTGACGACGGTCACCCATCATCAAAGCCGCGTGTTGTCGCTTTCATCAAAAGCGGGTGCAGCGTGTTGTCGCCTCGATCAAAAAGTGGGGTGCAACGTGTTGTCGTCTCACCAGAGCAGCGTGGTCCGAGTGTTGTCGCTTCATCGGGCGGGGTGCGCGTGTTGTCGTCTCTGCGAGCAGCGGGTCCAGAGTGTTGTCGCTTCACCAAAAGCGGGTGCGCGTGGTTGTCGCCTCTACCAAAAGCGGGTGCAACAGGTTGTCGTCGCCGAAAGCAGTGGTGCAGTGGTTGTCGCTTTCACCAAAAGCGGGTGCGCGGTTGTCGCCTCACCAAAAGCGGGTGCGCGTGTTGTCGAATCGATCCAAAAAGTGGGCCGCAGCGGTTGTCGAATCGGTCCGAGAAAGCCGCAACGCTCGCGCGTTGTCATGTCGCATTGATATCGGAAAGGTAAAAAAAGCGTGAACATCACTATTAACATTGTAAAACAGTACGAACAAAGTAACAAAGCGAGAACAACACTCTAAACAATGTAGAATAGTACAAAGTAAGAACAAAAGTAGGACAGCAGCCTATCAACGAGTCCCTAGTCGGCGCCACCCCTCCTACGACGACCCCTCTTCGGCCTACGTGCTGAGGCCGGTGCATCGTCAAGAGGGCGAGGGTGAAGCGCCTGCGATGGCCCCGCCTGATCCTGCGATGGCACCGCCTGCCCGTAGTCCAAAGGGCTGTAACGCTGCACCGGTCGACGGTCGCGGGGAGGCAACGTGTACCCTAAGGTACCGAACTCCGATCGCGTGAATCGTGGTTTGCAGGGGGTGCATGCCCCGTGGTCGGTGCAGGGGCTGCGTCGCTGCGTGCAGAGGCAAGATTAATCGTGCACCAACAAGAACCGGTCGCGAAGAACTCCCCGCCGACGTGGCCCGAGGAGTGCGTGGATCGAGAGAACCGCCTCCACCCTCAACGTAGCTCGCGTTCGGATAATACCTTTAATTGTAGTTACGTGATGCAAAAACTCAACGTAAGTAGCTCGACTTACGGCGTGGGGACCATGGTGGGAGTGTGGTGCCCGCCACCGACCCTCCACCACGCCCGGGCCCGGAGGCAAAGGAGTGTGGAAGCCGACTCCGCCTCCACCGTATAACGAGGAGCCGGGTCGCTGGGTGTGTAGGCACGCGGGCGGTCTCGAGGTGGCACGGTAGGTAGCGCCGACGCGCCGACAAGAACCCAGCTCCACGATCCCGCCCAGTCGGCCACCATGCGCCCTCAGCCTCTCGCCATCTCGCCCAAATGAGATGGCAACTCCGCCCCGTAGCTCGGACAAGACACCGGACCTGCGTGCAGCCTCCTAGCGTGGTCCACCGCCACACACGAGAAAGTGATATGCATATGGACATAGCGCAAGAATACACAATGTAATTTACAAAATTAATACTTACCATGGCGTGCATGGCCGCTCTCCCCCTCGCCCGGGTACAAGTCACCACGCTTAGGAGCGTGACGTCTGCGGCCGAGCCTCCTCCACCAAAGAGGGCAGACGCACGCGTCCGGCACGCGTACTCGTAGGTATCGCCTTTGGGACGAAGTCGTCGTAAGGTGTGGCCTCATCGACGACGTCTTCGCCGCTGACCGCCCATCAAGCGCCCACGGCTCCATCCTCTCAGAGCAAGGTGGGCGGTTTCTTCGAGGCCATGGGTGGCGACCAAAAGAAATCAAATTATTAGACATACGACGAACTATTTCACATATTTTAGTTCCGATAACTCACGCGTGTATCGCCGACAGACACGATCCCCCAAGGAACGGGACCTACCGTCGAGGTCGAACCGCTCGAGGACTTCGGCGCGCGTAGTCTTCCACGAGACGCCGAGGACGATCTTCCTCGTCGTCCGACCGTAAACCCCGTCCCTACCGCAAAGCGCGAGATCCCAGTTCTTGCCACGGCCTGCTGTGACATGGCGCCGCTATAGGTCCCACACCACCGCCCGCGGTGGTCGAACGCCTGCGGAAGGAGTGGTACGCGAACGCACTCGCACTCCCCACCGTGGTCGCAAAAGGAAAAAATATGTTGAAGCACATGCGATCGCAAATAAAAATTGATAAATGCAAGTAAAGAAAATAATTACCCGTCAGCCGAGTCCAAAGCGAGCCCACGGCGGTCGGCCGATGTCGCCGCTTCAGACATCTCGGCGGTGTACACTCATGGAAGACCAAGGTCGACCCATCGAAGCGCCGAACGACCAAAGCCGGAGGAGTAGAGGCATCCCGCCAGTTGGCGGTCTTGTTCACTTCACGCACGCGCAAAGGGCGCGCGACGCGCGGCAAGAACCGCCAACCCCAGACACCAGCGTCGCGATAGCCCGTGCGTAGGTTATTCACTGCGGCGGCGACGCTGCTCCGCGGCGTGGTCGTGAACATGACCATCCCAAACAACCAAAGCGTAGGCCTCCAAGTGTCGGTCCACAGTGCGGCGTGGGGTCCGCCGCCATGTGCAGACTGTGACAATTAACATATAGTAATATGTTAATAATGTTACAAAAATTAGAATAACATATACATGTACAAGCACTCACTCGAATCGGGCCAACCACCTCCTCAACGGCCGTGGTTCTTCCTAGCGAGGGTATCGCCGTTAGTGGGGCAACTCGGCGAACCTCTCGCAGTCACCGCCACTCCGCAGAGCCACCGAGGGTCCGATCGGTGCCTCAGCCGATCGGCAACCTCCAGTAAGCATGGCGACGCCTGCGCAGGTGACCGCCACCTCCCGAACGGCGGTGGAAAGTGTGCGCTCTCCGGGCGCCAACGGTCCACCGTGACAAGACAAGAGGGCTCGGCCGAACGGAAAACGCCGTGACCGCCTGACCGCTGCCGCCCTCGCAGATCTCGAGCCTCACCATGTCTCAGTGAGGCCTCGATCATGCGAAGAGGGAAGCAACCCAAAGACGTACCAACCTATCGACATGTAAATTCAATTGTTAGAAGAAATGCACCAGTGCGAGCAATGAAACATGTAAATGTAGTGCAACTCACTGGCGTGAGAAGGTCGGGTGGAGCCGCCATGCCCAAGGGGGCACACGGACCAGCAGAGGCACGTGCTCAAGGCCCTGTGTGGTGTGGATTTAACGCACGCGGTGCTTGGTCCAACGAAGAGTCAAGGAGTGACTCGCCTGGGTGCTCCATCCTCGCAAGTAAACAGAAAACAAAGACGATTAGTAATGTAAATCAAAAGATCAAGAGTTGGACATAAATAAACAAACGACAAACATATTACGCAATTCAATACAAAAGGTACAATCATAGATAAAACGATTCATATTACAGAATTCAAAACAAAATACATTTATCACTACATAAACATGATGGAAGGTCCAACATACTCGCAAATACCTAACATAGGATAAAATGGTACATATTACACAATTGAATACACATTACATAATTCAATACATAACACTAAGGGCATTATGCTGTTTTGTGCCCGATTTCACCGTGACCGAGAACACCTCCTAACAGTATGCACCCACTTCAGATTCATCCATGTCATTGCGAATGCGCTTAGACTGTGGATTCGCCAAACTGCCTCGTGCACACCTCCAGAATTTGTATCCGTAGACATATGCGCACATCTCTGTTAATGGCGTTGAAATCACCATGTGCTCGAAAACCACGGAACTCACGGACCGTGTTGACAAAGATGACCCTTCGTAGAAAGGGACACGATCGCGCCGCGTTCATCCCAATTTGCCCACAAGCCGCGATCACATGCGAGCAGGAATATGAAGAAGTCTTGGCTTGTTGCGGTGCATTCACACCATCCAAAGGGCCCTTGGCCTAGGTTAACCTCGTGTGTAATAACCGCCGTGGTCGGTTCCTAATCCCCTTACACGGAGAGTCACTTGAGCGGCACTCGGTGATCTCGGTTACGCACCATATGCACCGAGCTTTATCGCGCGCTCCTCCATGTAGGCCATCATCCGCGACAAGACGGCGCTTTGTAATGTCGTGGCATGCAAGATGACCTCCGCATGCCTTTTCTCGAAGTACCCAACGATGCCGTAGCATGCCTTCCAGATGGCCACAAGTGGTAGCGACGCAGCCTCGATGACCCAATTGTAAACCTCGCTATATTCGTTGTCATGACACCGAACCTGTTCAAACATATCGCTACCACGATAACTCTAATTGTTCAATCGTCACGCCTATGTTAATTTAGTATACTAACTCGGCGCCCAAAGGTCATGGAGCAATGCCCACTTCTCCAACGGCTCGCTCTATCCAAAGGCGAGAAACACTTAATGTTTCTTGACGATCGCCTCCTCAGATTTGGAGGATCGAAGCGCCCGAGGGGTGATAGCCTTTTCGTGGGCAATCGTTTGGCGTTGCTTGGTTGCTTCTTCACTCTTCAATCTGGCGGTAGTGTGCTTGTCCAACTCGCCAATATCGCGTGAACTTACGTGCTCGGTTCTCGCTTGCATAACCTCTTAAATAGGTTCATCGCCTTCTTACTCTTGAACTCGCTCGAAAAATTTGCTCCCAAATGTCTCATGCACCACTGTTATGCATGTCACGCCATGGAAAAGGCTCATCAAGGTCCTCCTCAGAGAGTCTTAATTGCCGAAATGATACCTTTATGGCGGTCATGGATGATGCACACGCTAATGATCACGAACTACCCGAACTTCAAATGTCCGAAAACCACAACCAACTATCCCTTCTCACCCTCAACAAATGCAAAGGCCAATGGAAGTATGTGGTTGTTCCCATCAATTGCAATTGCCGTTAAAATCGCCCTTGTATTTCCTACCAAGAATGTACCATCGACGACAAAGAATGGACTAAGAAGACCGAATGACGCAATGCAAGGACCCAAAGGAAAAGAAAGCTCGACGAATATCGAGACCCGTTACCATCCGCTTCACTTTCTTCAAAAGCGGTACGCGTTCGGGTTGGTTTCCTTCAAGACATCAAGCACACGAGGTAGGTTACAATCTGAAGCCTCATATGTGCCAAACCTCTTCTCTAATGCCTTTTGCTTTGCACGCCAGCCATCGAGTAACTTATCCGGTACTTAAATGTTCTCAAGATTGCTTTCAATATAAGAACACTCAATGTCCCGCTTCTCGATGATCTCATTGAACATCACGCTAGCGATTACACCAAGATTCAAGTTGCGTGTTTCACCGTAACATTTTCTAGTCTCGCATGTGTGCCCATCTACCGTGATGCAATCCAAAATGTCTCGTGACTTCGCTTGTAAGCATGTACTGAATTCACATCCTTCGCTTCTGCACTTCACTGTATCTATCCGATTGGACAAAATAACTCGAACTCTCTCTGCTGCGATAGTGCCCACAAATTTCACCGCCAACTTCAACTCGTAATTGTTTGCGAAAACTTGATTCAAATTAACGGCATTGCTACCATACTCCCAACGCGACTCATGCCCCACAAAACTTCCATACTAGCTTTGTTTTTCCTGCTCCACTCGCCGTGATGGGTACATCCGCTGCCCCAAAGATTACTATGCATTTCATCATCTCCTCCTCTTCCTCATCTTCGTCGATGTCATCATCACACTCCAACATTTCAGCTTCATCTTGCCTCGCCATATGGTCCACCAACTCCAATTGATCAACAATTTGCTCGATTTCCTCCTTCATCTGCCTAACCTTCCGTGTGTCGCATCCTGTTATCATCTTCCGCTGCTACCTCAGCCGCCACCACTACCTGAACTTGTTCAGCTGTAGCCGACGTGCTGCTTTCGCCCACGTCGCTAATAATCACCTCTTCTCTAGGGCACGCCTGCACCAGCATTACAGACTCAATGCTAGATCCCTTGCACCACCTTAACCATTTCTGCCACAAGTACGTCCGATCTATTTTCTTCAACTCCCACAGAGTGGGTCACCCTTACTACGCGTGAATACGACTTGAATGGTAACAGAGTAAACACTTGCATCCAAATAAAAATATTTGGTCAACCAAAGCTTTATATCACGGATGCTAACTCTATCAGACATAAATGTTCCGCCATTGTATCGCAAAACCGCTCAAATCAACACCATTCTCGCCTAATTTTTATTTCACCATCGCCATAATATACCCTAAATTTCATCAGATCCGACATTATCAGCGACGACATAAACAAAATTAATTTCTATATCACCACTAACGCTAATATCACTAGCTAAACAAAATTAATTTTTATATTGCATCAATATCTAAATTAACGATTCCTCCTAAATAAGAAAATTATCATGCCTAAGCATTTTGTACGAACAATCTAAAATCGCTATATTGCATCAAAATCTAAATTCTCTAATATTGCATGTAAAATTTCTAATATCGATATTGCATCAATATCTAAACTCTCTAATATTACATCAATATCTAAAATCTCTAGTATCGACATTGCATTAATATCTAAAATTTCTAATTTTGCATAAACATCGATATTGTATCAATATCTAATATTTCTATTATCTCAAAATTCTAATATCTAAAATCTCTAATATCTAACATTTCTAAATTCTTAATTTTCTAATATCTCAAATTCCTAAAATTTCTAAAATCTACAATTTCTAAAATTCCTAAAATTTTCTAATATCTAAATTCCTAAAATTTCTAACATTTTCTAATATCTAAAATTTCTACATTTCCTAATATGACAAAATATCTAAATTATTTTACACTACACAAATTTAATAACAAAATTAAAAAAATACCTTTTTTTTTTTTCTTCCTCCTTCCTTCTTCCTCCTCCCTCCCTCCTCCCTCTCTCTCTCTCTCTCAGCGATCTCTCTCTCTCAGCGATCTCTCTCTCTCTCTCTCCAGCTCCCCTCTCTCTCTCCTTCCTCTCTCTCCTCCTCCTCCTCTCTTCCTTCTCTCTTTGCTGATCGCACGACCGCCCGCTTTTCTTCGTTACGAGCCGCAGCCAGTGGCCGCCGTTAAACAGTATTAGGAGGTCGTCACCGTCGGCGACTACTAAGTAGTCGCCACACCGCTGGCGACTACTAGTAGTCGCTAAACGGTTTGGCAACTACTCAAGAGTCGCCGAGGTGTGGCGACCACTCCTGACTTCCTGGCGATACCGGTTTGTCACCGGTCCGACACATGGATTACGGTATAGTCGCCAAACCATGTGGCGACTACCTATTATCGCCAAACCGTTTGGCGACGACCCTATTATCGCCAAACAGTTTGGCGACTGGATATTATTTCTGCAATTTTTAAAATACGTGTATTAATGTCGCAATTTCTAATTAAAATAATATTATTTAAAAAAAAAATTCGAGCTTTTACTACCGTGTAGACTGTTTCCTCTCCACTTCCAGTCAAAGAAAACAAAGCAACAACTTTGAGACGAAACCAAGAGTATTTCGCATCACATATATAATTCTTATCACTTCTTCGATTGATCACTTGGTGAGAGAGGTTTCCCGATGGAGACATTCATCTCTGCAGTCATAGGCGAACTTGCTAGTAGATCCCTCTCCTTCTTGATCGACAAATACTGCAAGCCGCCAGCGTCGTCCAAGGAGGAGAGCCTGCGGAGACTACAGCTGATGCTGCTCCGGGTTCGCGTCACCATCGAGGAGGCCGAGGGGAGGCACATCACAAACCAAGCCATGCTTCAACAGCTCGACGTGCTGAGAGAAGAGATGTACATGGGCTACTACGTGCTCAACAAGTTTAGATGCCAAGCCCATAAAGGCGATGAAGTGAGCTATTCTTCCCTGTCAAAATTCAATCCTAGTAAGCGTGTTCGTTTCTATACTGGCAGTACACACGGAAAAGATGAGTTGGAAAAGATGCTCCAAAGTGTAGAGATCACTGTTACTGGTATGAATGAATTTGTTATATTTCTGAAGAACTACCCTCCTATGTGTCGCCAACCGTATAGCATGTATATGTTTATGGAGAAGTGTATGTTTGGCCGCCAGATGGAGATAGAACGGGTCGTCAATTTCTTGTTGGATAGAGAACCTCCAGGGACTGACAATTTGGGTGTTCTAACAATTATCGGTGCAGCGAAAGTTGGAAAGAGTACACTTGTTGAGCATGTTTGCTTCGACGAAAGGGTGTGCAACCACTTTTCTCGTATTATATTTTTTAGTGAGAGTGATTTTAGTGAAGAAAAACCATTCACCCTAAGAGATGGAGGAGTAATCAAACATCAACGTACCTCCTCCTCAAATGAAGAAAGGCTCCTGATTGTTATTGAGCTAGCTGGGGATGTCGATGAGAATGCATGGAGAAAGTTGTATTCTACCTCTCGAGGCTACTTTTCACCGGGCAGTAAAATCGTAATCACGAGTCGATATGAAGAGGTCGCAAAGTTTGGAACGACGCAACCTCTCCATCTAAGGTATTTGTCTCGAGAAGCACACTGGTACTTCTTCAGGGTGCTTGCGTTCGGAAGCTCGAATCCCGAAGACCAACCAAAGCTAGCATCCATGGCAGTGGAGATATTTGACGAGTATTTTGGCAAAGAGTATTTTGGGCCTTTCATAGATTCAAACAGCCTGGCTTACTTTCTTAGAGCTAGTGATAACGCGTGGCATTGGCGCAGGGTTCTTGAATTCTTTAGGGTGAAGAATCAGCTACAACTTAGTGATTTTGGGACGAAAAGAAAACAAGCTTTACTTCCAACAATATCTGGAGGTAGTATATATTGTGAACTCTACGGCCAAGGTCGAGTAGGGCTTGCTCATGAAGAGGCTCCCAAAATTACCTTCCAAGAGATAATGTCTGGAAGTGCTACACTTCATGGGAAATTTGAGGTCCTAGTGTGGAAATCTCACTTACCTCCTTATTACAGCTACATTTTTAGCTGTGAGATTCACCAATCAAAGTGTATGGTTACTGGCAACAAGCATTGTCAGAAGAGAAAGGCTTTGAGTTAGTTTGCTCAAGTAACTTTTTCTGTACATGTAATGCAAAACACTCATATTGTGATGCATTTTGTTTTCTCCAAAAATGTAGTAGATGTAGTAGTGTTATTGTACAGCACACATTTATTTTCTTTTCTACTCTCTTTCGTATACTCTCCAGTCTTTAGTGGGAGAGAGGAGTAGAGGCTGTTGCATGTGAGCTTTTTATCATCCTTGTAACACCCCAAAATTTTGAAAAATAAAAAAAATAAAATTTTAAATTTTAAAACATAATTAGATAAATTTTTTTAAATGGAATCAAGATTTTAATTTAAAATATCCACTTTTTCTTTATTTTCTTTTTTCTTGGATTCCAGTCTTAAGTAAAGTAAAGTTGCAATATAAAACATTCCTTACAAATTTTTTGAAAATTTTAAGACATGAATGAATGCTCATTTATTACGTTTAACCCTATCCTGTCCAAAAGAGGAGTAAGTCGGTTTGCTCTCTGGGTTCACTGACTTGTGGGTCCATTCCTCATCCTGACCCCACCAGTCAACAGCAGCGCTAAACTCTCTTTCCTGCCTTCCTCCTCAGCCAAACCGTGCTGCAGCAAATACACGACGAACACTGCTCCATGCTCGCGGCGCCATTTACTCCTGTTGTCACAGCTCACCTCTGACCTCTGTTCCTCTGTTCCTTGTTCAATCAAGCAACCGAAAACACTACGGCCAAGGTCGAGAAGTGCTTGCTCATGAAGAGGCTCCCAAAATTACCTTGAAAGAGATATTGTCTGGAAGCGTTACACTTCATGGGAAATTTGAGGTCCTTGTGTGGAAATCTTACTTACCGCCTTATTACAGCTACATTTATAGCTGTGAGATTCACGAGTCAAAGTGTATGTTCAGTGGGAACAAGCATCCTCAGAAGAGGAAGGATTTGAGTTAGTTTGCTCAAGTATTTTTTTTCTGTACATGTAATGCAAAACACTCATTGTGATGCACATTGTTTTTGTTAATTCTATTTGTGATATATATAGACATATGATGATTAATTTGACAATAATATCTATGAATATGCAATGATTAATTTGACAACAATATTTGTGATAAACAATATTTATGATGGAAAATAATATTTGTGTTGGAATAAAATATTTATTATGGAATAATTTGTTTGTGGAAGATCAAGGTACTGTGTTGGATTAGTTTTAATTGTAACAAGAGATGCAACATAAGTGTGAAGACGTTAGTGAGCATGTGCGACCATTAATGCAAGTCGGAGAGAATCCACGCATGAGATGCTTACCCAGAATTTGTAGTTAGCTTAGCCAGATCTTTCTCTCTCGTTGTGGTTGATTTAACGTCGTTATTTTGGTTCTCTACAAGATTCATCTTCTTTGTTCTTGAAACCATGCATGCTCATGCCATATCTCATAAAATTTTAATCTGATTCGGGGGCTGTTGCGCATAAGAAAGGGTTCAGAGTGTAACAAGTGATATCAAAGCTTTGGTCAGATTAATCAGATTTGTGAAAAGATCTATAAATCATCAAATGGCACAAAATCAGAATCGATATCGATGATATGGAATCAAGTGGAGAAAATTGATTGTAACATCGCAGAAATTCAAGAAATTAGAAAAATGGAAATGCAAAATTTTGAATGAATTTAACTCTGAATTTTTGGATTTCCTAGATTTTTCTAATTCTTTTTGGATTTTTGTTCTAAAAGAAAAGTCATTTTGTTGAAATAGTAAAAAGGTAAAACTAAAAAGACAAAAAAATATCAGTAAAAATCTGCAAAAATTATATTAAAATATTATAAATCTCCATAACTCTTTATATGCTGTCAAAGGTAGTATGAACACGTTAATTTTTGAAAAGAAATGAGCAAACATGAGATTTTGACTGAAAATAGGGTAGTGTCAGATTTTTGTAAAAATCTAAAAAATTTATCTCAGATTCAAATTTTTGCCGTGCCTTCCTCAAATCAATTTTTATCTCTGATAAAAATGTAAAAATTAAAAAATAATTTATAGCATTTTAAAATTCAAATATAAAAAACAATAAAATATGAAAACTTCAATACAGAATTATTAGAAAATAATTATACAAGATAAAAATAATAAATTTTTAAATAAGACCACCTAGATCATAACAAATCTTTTAAAGAATTTACAAAAATTTATGGCCATATTTTCATCTCCAAATAAAAGAAAAACAGCAGAGATTGAAATGAACAAATTAGATTGTCAGAATTATTAAAAATTTTACACAAAGTATTTTGACCTGAAAGTTTTAATGGATAGCAAGCATTATCAAGTCGTCATATCAAACAAAAATAAAAAAAATGTCAAATTTTTTGGACACGAGTTGACAGCCCAAATTAGTTGTTGATCGTGTGCTGTCCACAAGGTTGAGGGGAGATTGATTATCTCCGTGACTGACATGTGGGCCCATCTCTTATCCGGACCCGCCGACCAGAGCAAACCGCCTCCTGTCTTCTCTGCCGATGGACAGCTGGGCCCCTTGCCCCACCTGTCAGGCACATGTCTTCTCTCTTTCTTCTCCCTCTCTTCCTCCTCACGTACACTAGAGCCGAAGCCAGCCGCATCGCGTCCCTCCCTTGTCTTTTCCTCCGGTCAGCGCTGTAATTTCCGCTGACCGAGGCCGAGCGCGTGTTGCTAGAAATAAGAACGGGTATCAGAAGTGGTATCAGAGCTTTGCCCGGATTAATTAGATTTATGAAAAGATCTGTAAAGCATCAGGAGATACAAAATCAAGATCTATGTTGATGATATGGAATTAAGTGGAGAAAATTGACGGTGGGGGAATTTTAGTGTGTTGCAATATGTGATATGAAGGATGTCTTTGTCCAGTAAGAGTTAATCTTTGCTTTTGAAGGGAATAAATCAGAAAAGTCGTCTGCTAAATAATGGAAGATGATAGAGCGGAAGGCTATCAGTACAGTTCGTCTATGTCTCTTTGGGGAGGTAAAATACTCAGTGATGTAGGAGAATTTGCCGCAGAAATTATGGAAGGACTTAAAAGAATTGTATATAACAAAGTCGCTAACAAACGGGTGGGTGCTGAAACGATAATTGTATAAGTTCCGCATGAAGGAAGGTACATATGGTTCGTTGACCGTCTCAATGTCTTCAACTGGCATACTGGCATGGATGAGAAAATTGAGGTGAGTGATAAAGTCGTCATATTGACATCATCTCTACCACCGTATTGAGAGAATTGGTGATGAATATTCTCATCGGGAAAGCACTCTTAACTTCAATAAGGCAGTTGCATATCTATTGGAAGCAAAGTTATTGAAAAAGACATCGAAATCTTCATCCTCGGGTGATCAAGCATTGGCTGCAGTAGGTGTTGCAGGAAAAAACAAGAGTTATTGGAAGAAGGGAAAAAGTAAAGACACACGTGTATACTATCTATGCCACTAGAAAGGTGATGTGATAAAGAAAATATCCGAATTTGAAGCAAATAAAGGGTGCATGCTCAACGGTGGTAGCAAAAAATGATTCATACGCATTTGTTGTCAGTCAATCAGGTGTTTATCGTGGATGGATATTAGATTGTACTTACTTTACAACACTCGTATTGCAAGTGGTACTAAAATTATAGTCTCAAGTCAATCTGACAAGATTGCGAGTTTTGGTACCACGCAACCTCTTAAGAGTACTACGCTTCTTAGCGAAGCGTATTGGTACTTCTTCTAGGTACGCACATTTGGAAGCATGGACGCAGATGAAAACCCAAAGTTGGCATCAATAGCCATGGACATGGCCAGGGAGATGAATGTGTGCTTCATGGGAGCAACCATCTACTTCGGTGGACTACTGAAAGCAAATTTCTACGCTCGGTTCTGGGGCATGGTTCTTGCAAGCATCAGAGAATTATATCTGCAAACCCAATAAGCTGCAGTTGACTTCCAACTATTCATTACTTGTTGGAACACGAGGCATAGTGAAATATAAGGCTAACAGTTGGCACTGTAAAAAGTTTCAGACAACATAATTTCCCTCAATTAGCTCTTTGTGATCCAGTTCGTGTCATCGTCGAGGAGGCAGAGGGGCGGCACATCGCCAACCAAGCGATGATACAGCAACAGAACATACTGAAAAAGGAGATGTACAGAGGTTACTAGGGCTCGTTTGTTTTAGTTTTGGATTCTCTAAAAGCTGATTCTGGATTGTGTTTGTAGAGAAGCTGATTCTTCAAAAGTTAGAGCCCAAAAGCACATATAAAGTGGATCGTGGATTCTAGTGTATACGGGTAGGCTGAATTGTGATAATCGAATTCTAGAATCGGGTTGTTTGTTTTTTATTCTGTTTTTAGGGCCAGAATCCAAAATCAAAAGCAAAAAACAAACATGCCCTTACACCTTCCCAGGCTGCGCATCTCCTTTATGGTTTCTCCTCAACCTGCAGTTTGCGCCGCGCACGTCTATGCTGCTTCACTCGTTAAAAATAAAAAATCAAACCAACACAGTACTTTTGTCTTTCACAGATAAATTATTCCATCATAAATATTATTGTCAAATTAATCATCACACATCTATACCACAATAAAATTAACATACAGAAATAATCATCATTCAACTTCTCGAAGCACTTAATTGAAAGGTACTCGTTGATTTTCATTAAACATAGCACTTTTTCGACCTTCGTGCTGATCAAAACACGCATTATAAAATCAAATTTATAACTTGATGACTGAGTTTAGTTGGAAACAAATCAAATTTAACATTTCATTTGGAAACAAATCAAATTTAACATTTTAATTCCTACGCTTTGTAGAATATTCTGAGCAAGATATTATTTCAGAATAGTGAATTAATTCCAAAAAAATTATAAATCGACTAGCTGTTAAAATGGTTACCATAATGCTAGTAGTTAAGAAAAGTAGCTAGGGATGGGCAGAAAGGAGATAGCAACTGCGTAGACTAAACCTCGGTGCTTTTACTACCGTGTAGACTGTTTCTTCTCCATTCATGTCCTTTTCGCTAGCCTCCCAGTCAAAGAAATCAATGCAACGACTTTGACACAGAACCAAGAGTATTTCGCATCAGCAATATATAATTCTTATCACTTCTTCTCCCGGTGAGAGAGGTTTCCGAATGGAGACGTTCTTATCTGCAGCCATAGGCGAACTCGCCAGTAGATCCCTCTCATTCTTGATCGACAAATACTGCAAGCCGCCGGCGTCGTCCAAGGAGGAGAGCCTGCGGAGACTACAGCTGATGCTGCTCCGGGTTCGCGTCGCCGTCGAGGAGGCCGAGGGGAGGCACCTCACAAGCCATGCCATGCTTCAACAGCTCAACATGCTGAGAGAAGAGATGTACAGGGGCAAATACGTGCTCGACAAGTTCAGTTGCCAAGCCCATAAAGGCGATGAAGTGAGCTATTCTTTCATGTCAAAATTCAATCCTAGTAAGCGTGTTCGTTTCTATACTGGTAGTAGTCACGAAAAAGATGAGTTGGAACAGATGCTCCAAAGTGTAGAGATGACTGTTACTGGTATGAATGAATTTGTTATATTTCTGAAGAACTACCCTCCTATATGTCGCCAACCGTATAGCATGTATATGTTTATGGAGAAGTGCATGTTTGGCCGCCAGATGGAGATGGAACGGGTCATCAATTTCTTGTTGGATAGAGAACCTCCCGGGACTGATAATTTGGGTGTCCTGCCAATTATCGGTTCAGCAAAAATTGGAAAGAGTACACTTATTGAGCATGTTTGCTTCGATGAAAGGGTGTGCAATCACTTTTCTCGTATTATCTTTTTTAGTGAGAATGATTTTAGTGAAGAAAAACCATGCACCCTAAGAGATGGAGGAGTAATCAAACATCAACGTACCTCCTCATCAAATGAAGAAAGGCACCTAATTGTTATTGAGCTCGGTGGGGATGTCGACGAGAATGCATGGACAAAGTTCTACTCTGCCTCTCGTGGCTGCTTTTCACTAGGCAGTAAAATCATAATCATGAGTCGATATGAAGAGGTCGCAAAGTATGGAACATCGCATAACCTCTCCATCTCTGATATTTGTCTCGAAAGCACATTGGTACTTCTTCAGGTGCTTGCATTCGGGAGCTCGAATCTTGAAGACCAACCAAAGCTAGCATCCATGGCAATGGAGATATTTGACAGTATTTTGGCAAAGAGTATTTTGGGCCTTTCATATGTGCAAATGGCCTGGCTTACTGTCTTAGAGCTGTTGATAACGCACGGCATTGGCGTAGTGTTCTTCAATGCCTCAGGGAGAAGGATCAGAAGAATCAGCTGCTACTTAGATGTTCAAGTGATTTTGGGGTGAAAAGAATAAATACTTTAGTTCCGACAAGATCTGGAGATAGCATATATTGTGAAATCTATGGCCAAGTTCGAGTAGGGCTTCCTCACGAAGAAGCGCCCAAAATTACCTTGAAAGAGATATTGTCTGGAAGTGTAAGTACACCTCATGGGAAACTTGAGGTTCTAGTGTGGAAATCTATCTTACCGCCTTATTACAGCTACATTTGTAGCTGTGAGATTCACGAGTCAAAGTGTGTGGTTACTGAGAACAGGCGTTGTCAGAAGAGGAAAGCTTTGAGTTAGTTTGCTCAAGTAAAATTTTCTGTACATGTAATGCGAAACACTCATATTGTGATGCATGTTGTAGTATATATTGTAGTGTTACTGTACAGCACATGTGCATTTTCCTATATTCTCTATAGGCCCTGTTTGTTTAGACTTAGATTTTTGGTTTATAGCTTAAAGTCACCTTTTTGGTTTAAACAGCTTAAAAGCTAATGGCTTTTGTATGTGATAGAGGTGGATAATTTTATCTAACTTTAGTGTTATTAGTCTAAAACCAACCACCAATAAACTAAAAAAGCCTCTCTTTTGTGGCTTTTGACGGCTTTTAGTTATATGGAGGCTTATGACTTTTGAAAAGCCCAGATATAAAGTTACTCGATTGTTTAGGTTTTAGCTTTTTAGCCTTTAAGCCGGTGAAAAAACCTAAACAAACAGGGGCTAATTTCCGTCAGCTCTTGGTGATCCATTGCAGTGACGGTGGATCAATATTTGACCGCACGCAAGTTCTCAACATGGAGGTTGTTATAGGTACCCCCTTTAAAGCGCTAGGAATTGGCGAGAGGGCAGGAGGGCCACTTGTCCTCTTGCCGATTTTGCGAAAAAAACCTTCCGCTTTTCCAAAATTACGGATTGGTCCTTCCGAATTACAAATAGGTCCTTCGTAATTTTTTGTGAGACAAAAATATATATTTTTTCTTCGCGTTTGGGTCCCTGGCGCGATATTTTACGGAAAAACCTCCTATTAATTACAAATCACGAATAAGCCCTTTTCTAATTTTTCAAGATAGCGAATAGGTCCAAAAAATTAACAAATATGTCCCTGGTTCTTACGTTCAGGTCCTTTCTCCATTTTTCCCGGAAAAAATTTTTTCGCCACAAAAAAACACAGATTCGTCTCCGTTTTTCCCGAAAAAATATTTTCATACAAAAAACACATTTCCGAAAAATGTTTTCGCCAACAAAAAACACAGTTAAATCGCGGGTTTATAGCGAACTTATTGATTTGCCGATCCGCTTTTACCGAAAAAATTGTTTTCTTTGCAAAAAGATGTTTTTCCCGAAAAAAGGTAAAACCACGCTTTTCTCGGAAAAAAGTTTTACCAATTTAAAACACGTTTTAGCAGCTTATCGATTTGCCGATCCGTTTTTACCGAAAAAAATGTTTTCGACACAAAAAATTTCGCCACAAAAAAAACACATTTCCGCCGAAAAAATGTTTTCGCCAACAAAAAAACACAGATTCGTCGCAGGTTTATAGCGAACTTATTGATTTGTCGATCCGTTTTACGGGAAAAAATGTTTTGTTTGCAAAAAAATGTTTTTCGAAAAAAAGTAAAACCACGCTTTTCTCGGAAAAAAATTTGCATACGAAAAAAACGCGTTTTAGCGACTTATCGATTTGCCGATCCGTTTTTACCGAAAAAAATGTTTTCGACACAAAAAAAACACGTTTTTCCCGAAAAAAATGATTTCGCCACAAAAAAAATACAGATTCATCGAAGGTTTATAATCGACTTATCGATTTGTCGATCCGCTTTTCTGGGAAAAATGTTTCATACAAAAAACACACGTTTCCCGGAAAAAATGTTTTCGCCAACTCTACAAAGCGGTAGCTGCGTGGCCGCTAGATTCGCCAATGTGTCCTCCGACTTAGTTTTTCCGAAAAAAATTTTCGCCACCCAAAAATACGCTTTTTGAAAAAATGTTTTACACAAAAAAACACAGATTCAATCGAAGGTTTATAGCAATTTACCGATTTGCCGATCCGTTTTCTGGGAAAAAATGTTTTCGCCACAAAAAAAAGCGCGCTTTACCCGAAAAAGTGTTTTCGCCAACTCTACAAAAGGCGGCGGCGTGGCGCTATTATTGCTAGTTTACGCTATTATAGGTGAACTTGCCGGTAGATCCATGGCTTTTCTCATCGAACGTAAGTTCTCAACATGATTGGGTTGTTTGTTTTTTACTCGCTTTTAGGGCGAAATCTAAAATCAAAAGTAAAACAAACATGCCCTTACACCCTCCAGTAGCGCATCTCTCCATCGGTTTCTCCTCAATCTGCGGCTTGCGCCAGACGCATCTGTGAGACCCCAGATTTACCATCCTAATCTCCACTGTATAACCGTACTAGTCCATGATCGGTTGCTAGTACACACGGTGAAGCAATGATAATCATAACGCGAACATTGTATTAAACGATAATAAAAATAAAATCGATCATATGATCACTTATTACAACCGCAGATCGAAGACTGCGCAGACCACACAATTGAAGACATAAAATAAAAGGCTAACTCATTACGCCACAGCAGACGACCGAACGCACTCCTACTCTTGAGCTCGCCTCCTCGAGCCTGGCGAAGAATTCCTCTCCTTCAATGGTATCTTCAAACAACTCAAAGAGGTTGAATTGTAGCACGTGAGTATAAACATACTCCAAAGTGCAGGAAATTATGACATGTAGGGCTTTCCAAAGAAAGGCTTATATGGTTCATTTTGCATAAAGCAATTTTTATTAAACAGTACACGTATAGTTTGTGTAAAGCAACTTTATCAATTATTTGTAACATTTGAATTTATCAATATGTATAGCGACGGTTCTAACCACCATCACTTAGTATACAGGCTCTATCCGCATAATTTAAAAGATTAAGGTAATCCAACTCATGACTCCATCTGTCATGTTCAAAACAGGTTCCCTCCACCTGATTGGCTCAATCCGCCAAATAAATATCCAAGAGTTCTAACCACTCCCGAATTCCCCAAATCCACAATTTTCAAAATTAAAAACCAAATCTACCAATATAAAAGCATTCTTTGCGCTCTTGACCGTGAAACACGGCTATTGAATAGTTTATTTACTCTGCAGAGTTTGTACACTTTACCCACATGACATGATCAACCCTTGGTGCCATGCAATTAACACACTTCCTTTGGTGTGTCGGCAGAGCGATCATGACAAGGCTTTTACAGTGTAATAATCTAACCCGACTCAACCCGCTAAGGTTTCACCGCTGAAGGGTTCCGTCCACCCGGTCAGAAGCCCCCTCTTGCGCCGTGTGGGAATAAACCACTCTGCCTCCATCCGGCACCCACATCCAACCATCCGGCGAGTCTAAGTTAAATTACTACAAATTAGTCGGCCAGGTCGTACCCATTTCGGACATGTGGTTGTACTGTTTTGCTTAGAATGGGCAATCATAAGCGTCGATCCTTAATCAACTCGGCGGCACTTGCACAAACCAAGCGTCGATTGCTCCATCCGGCTTTTCCATCATCGGACCGATCCGCTCAAGTCAAAAACCGTTTTTATTTTCATTTTATTTTGCAAATACAGCAGCAAATACATTGCTACCATTTTTATAAATACGCTTTCATAACAATTTCTAATTCATTTTTCCCAATAGGCGTTTTAATCAATTTTGCACCTAAGCATTGATCTACCGCTCTAGTCAAGGAAATCATTATATAAATGATAACAAAAATTAACCTAGGGTTACAAAGGCATGAACAACAATTAGCAAGCAGTTAACAACAAATTGGATTAACTAATCATCCTATCCATTTAAATATTGATTTTACTCAAATTAGCCATGCATTTGATAAAATCATAAAAAGACTTTTAAAACATAGGATCAAAGTGCATCAAGGAGACTTGCCTCCTCTGGTCGCAAGGTTGTCGTCGCACTGAAATTCTTCGGGATTGTCGGCGGCGACGGCGGAATCTTCGGCTACGCGCAAAACGAGACAACAAATAAAATAACAAAAAAATAAATAAAATCTAAAAATTATAATAAAAATACTGGAAGATAGAGGATGATTTTAGATGAATTTATCAATTTGAATCACTTGATTCGGAGTTCGGATGACAAAGATATAAATGTTTGAAATTGCACTGATTGGAAAATTGAAAAACGAGGGAATATTCCCGGAATCTTTTCTTTTTACTGATTTTCTGATTTACTTGTCTCTATGACCATTGGGACCCACTTGTCATGACCTTCTTCAACCTCCAGCATCTCTCTCCATGGAAACGGAAGAGATCGGTCTCCTCCTGGCGCCGGCACTAGAAACCAAGGCGGACAATGGCGTACACAAAAATGGAAAGGTGGCGCCATGGGGAGATGGTAGAGCACGGCGGCGAGGGGCGGCATGGCCGGAGGCGGCGCGCGTAGGGCCCGCAAGCGGCGGCGGTGGGGCTAGACGGCTCGCCGGCGAGGAAGGGGCTGCGGCGCACTGCGGAGGGGTGCATGAGGGGCGGCAAGGTCCGTGGAAGTTGGTGGGGAGCTCGGCAGCCGACGGGATTGACCGAGATGGCGTGCCCACGGCGGCCATGGCCGGCGCGACCGGGCGTGCGTGGGGACGGCGAACAGCGGCGAGGTGACGGCCGGCGAGTGCTGGGGTAGGTGCGGCAAGGGCAGACGGAGGGGATACACGCGCTAGAAGTGGCCGGGAAGGTCTCCTGCGGCGACGGCATGAGCTTGGGCCGGCATCAATGGCGGTTGCACAGTATCAGTGAGCCAGAATTTTTGGGGAAAACGTCGATTCGCGAAATTGTGCAAAATTACCGATTGAAATGGATAGAGGATGATTGAATGAGTATAAGGATGCAGGGAATTGGATTGAAGATTACCGATTCGCAAGAAATCGACGAAGAACGGCGGAACGGACGACGACGAACAATCTTCAAATCTGTGACCGAAACTGCAGCGAAGATGAAATCTTTTTGAGGGCTTTTGATCTACGGGATAAAAGACACGATATGATACGGTCGATTCATAGATTGACTCACCGGGATGAGAGTTGGTTCGACGGCGTTGACGACGAACGTCGGACGGATGTTCTTGCTCAAAATCGGAGGCTGAAACGACGATGGAACGAAGGAGCAACTGGAGCACTACGAAGGGGATGTTGAGACGAACAAATCGGGTACTCAAGCACGCGAAAAGACCAAGAAACGGCCGAGATATGATATGAGCAAGGATTCGCGGATTGGGCATTAATGCAGCCGTTTCGGGAGAGGAAAGGACGAGATTTCAGACGGATACGATTCTCCAGACTCTTGCCTTTCCAATACTTCGATTTTCCCTTTTATTGGTGAAGTAATTTAGCTTGAATAGTCTTGGGAAGATGGAAGGGAAAGAGACACCATGGCTGGCCTGGAGCTGCTGGCTTGTTCGATTCCAGGACACACGCACGGCAAGAAGAAAGAGAGGAGAGAGAAAAAAAAATGAAGTCTGTTGGATTTTTGGGCCCACAAAACTGATTTCAGCCCAAAAGAGAAATGACTAAAATTAAAAATGGATTTAGAATAGTATTTCGGACTGAATGACTGCGATGGCGAATTTGAATTTGATTTGAAATTTGAATTCGAATTTAAATTTGATTTTAGACGAATTTAGAATTTGCAGATGAATTTGGAATAAATTCCGAATTTGGGTGGAAAGGATGCCAGGATAGATATTTAAACCAAATAAACTCCAAATCTTTAAATTAAATAATTTAAATTAAATTTTTAGCAAAAAGCCGAAAATGGGGATGTTACAACGTCTATGCTGCATCACTCGTTCAAAATAGAAAAATCAAACCAACACAGTACTTTTGTCTTTCACAGATAAATTATTCCATCATAAATATTATTGTCAAATTAATTCATTGAACATAGCACTTTTTCAACCTTCGTGCTGATCAAAACACGCATTATAAAATCAAATTTATAACTTGATGACTGAGTTTAGTTGGAAACAAATCAAATTTAACATTTTAATTCCTACGCTTTGGAATATTTTGAGCCTTTCATAGATTCAAACAGCCTGGCTTACTGTCTTAGAGCTGGTGATAACACGCGGCATTGGCGCAGGGTTCTTGAATGCCTCAGGGAGAGGAATCAGCTACAACTTAGATGCTGTTTGGTTCAGCCTAGAGGGCGGTAACGTTAATGTAAACAATTCACAGGGGAATCCATTCCGGTGTAATAGATAACGCTATTTGTTTGGTTCACTAATGTAATATCTTCCATTTCCTTAATTGTGTTTGGCCAAGGTCGAGTAGGGCTTGCACATGAAGAGGCTCCTAAAATTACCTTCTTAGAGATATTCTCTGGAAGTGTTACACCCCAAGGGAAACTTGAAGTCCTAGTGTGGAAATCTCGCCTACCGCCTTATGACAGCTACATTCATAGCTATGAGATTCACGATTCAAAGTGTGTGGTTACTGGGAACAAGCATTGTCTGAAGAGGAAGGCTTCGAGTTAGTTTGCTCAAGTAAATTTCTCTATACATGTAATGCAAAGCACTCGTGTTGTGATGGATGTTGTTCTTCCCCCTGCCGATGCATTGTCGCAGCTTGGCCATTTTCTGCCACGCGGCAAGGCAAAGGGAAGTGTTACACAAATATTGTCATGGAAAATTTGAGGTCATTGTGTGGAAATCTCAGTTACCGCCTTATTACAGCTACATTTATAGCTGTGAGATTCACGAGTCAAAGTGTATGGTTAGTGGGAACAAGCATCCTCAGAAGAGGAAGGATTTGAGTTAGTTTGTTCAAGTATTTTTTTATATATATGATTAATTTGACAATAATATTTATGAATATGCAATGATTAATTTGACAACAATATTTGTGATAAACAATATTTATGATGGAAAATAATATTTGTGTTGGAATAAAATATTTATTATGGAATAATTTGTTTGTGGAAGATCAAGGTACTGTGTTGGGTTAGTTTTAATTGTAACAAGAGATGCAGCGCAAGTGTGGAGACACAGCGCAGGCATGTGCGACACACACTGTAGGTCGGAGAGAATCCGCACATGAGATGCTTAGCCCAGAATTTGTGGTTAGCTTCGCCAGATCTTTCTCTCTCGTTGTGGTTGTTTTAACGTCGTTATTTTGGTTCTCTACAAGATTCATCTCTTTGTTCTTGAGATTGTGCACGCTTGTGCTGTATCTCATAAAATTTTAATCTGATTCAGGGGCTGTTGCGCATAAGAAAGGGTATCAAAGTGTAACAAGAGGTATCAAAGCTTTGCCCAGATTAATCCCCAGCCAAAACGCTGTCTCTTGTCTTCCTCCCTCAGCCAGCCACTGCTTGCTCATCTTCTGCCACGGCAATATTTGAATCACGGCCAGGACAGTGCCACGATGAACATCGATCATGCCATCGTCGTGTGAACAACCCTTGCGGCGCAATAACTGCTAGTCTTGTCACCTCTACAAACCGCACTGCAACAACCATGCGCTGCCATTAACATCCTGAAACACAGCTATACCCTGCCCTGGCATCAGTCAAGTTTGCGCCATCAAGCTCATGCGCCGCACTGCCATCTCATTGTCCTGAATCCAGCCGCACCCTTGATATATCCTCTCAGGTGCACTGCCATCTCATTGTCCTGAATCCAGTCGCAATGCTGGTTGGCTGACATACTGGCAAGCGAAGTGGACTCTGCCCCAGTTGGACGTCCAATAAATCACCAACTCCACCACCTCTAGCAAAGCTAGGGCTGCCAGTATCAGTATCGTGATAGTAGCTTCCGCAACTGTAGCTTTGGCGACAAGCACACGGGAGCCATTTCCGCCGCCAGCCGGAACAATCACCGTTGTACGCATGACTGTGAGTACCATCACAGAGAGCATGCTGGCGACTGAAGCGAGGGTCCAGGAAGTCACACCCCCCGTATCCATACTACCGTACTTGGTGAAGAAGAGGTCGTACATAAAAGCCAGCTCGGTTTCAATCACCTTGAAAGCCCTCTCGTATCCCATCTGGCCGTCCTTGTCCCGCAGCAGGCCTTCGAAGACAAGATCGTGCGTCTTTCGTTGTTTGGATTCACCACAGTTGTACCCAGACAAGCGCCTGGCCAATAAGAGAGACAGCGTAGGAGAGGCAGACATCCTTGCCATCACGATCAATAGGCCCGTCGTCGCCGCCGCCCTCCCGCCATATCTTGTAACTCCTAATAACTAATAGGATTGCACAGAAAAAGTTTTGTATAAAATATAGCTTATTTGTTATCTAAGAAAAATATAAAACAGAAAATAGAATTTTGGTACAGCAGTATTGTCATAATTTTAATGAATAGCACAGAAAATATTTTCAGCTAAAATTTTTACAGTATGGTTAAAACTGTCTTCAGATCACTCACAAAAATGTTCAAAAATTTTAGTCTCGATTCACGAATTGATTGCTCATTTAATATGATGAGTCTTATCCTATCCAGGACACAGTAAGTCGGTTTCTCTTTCTATCACTGACAATGGACCCTCTACTGTAGCCGGCCCCACTTGACAGTCGTTGGCACATCCCTTTCTTTGAGCCGATCCCTTCTCTACCCGCTGCCCTAGTCTTGCCGTAGTAGCTGCATTTGCCCAACCGAAACATTTGCTGCATTGATTCGCTGTCACGGTGAGAAATCGTCAGCTCGTCTTTGCGCCCTGTTTCTTCCCCAGCCAAAACGCTAGCTGTCTCTTGTCTTCCTCCCTCAGCCAGTCACTGCTTGCTCATCTTCTGCCACGGCAATTGAATCACGGCCAGGACAATGCCACGGCGAGGAGCGGAAGCTGACTTCAGTGCGATGGGCAGAAAGGAGATAACAGTTGCAGATATTTACTATATTAAATTTAACTAGTTAAGAAAAGTAGCTAGCGATGGGCAGAAAGGAGATAACAGTTGCGTAGACTAAAACTTGGAGCTTTTACTACCGTCAAGAGTCTAGACTGTTTCCTGTCCACTTCCAGTCAAAGAAATGAAAGCAACAACATTGACACGAAACCAAGAGTATTTCGCATCACATATATTTATTATCACTTCTTCGATCATTTGGTGAGAGAGGTTGCCCAATGGAGACATTCTTCTCTGCAGTCATAGGCGAACTTGCCAGCAGATCCCTCTCCTTGATCGACAAATACCGCAAGCCGCCGGCGTCGTTCAAGGAGGAGAGCCTGCGGAGACTACAGCTGATGCTGCTCCAGGTTCGCGTCACCGTTGAGGAGGCCGAAGGGAGGCACATCACAAACCAAGCCATGCTTCAACAGCTCAACCTGGTGAGAGAAGAGATGTACAGGGGCTACTACGTGCTAGACAAGTTCACATGCCAAGACCACAAAGGCGATGAAGTGAGCTATTCTTCCCTGTCAAAATTCAATCCTAGCAAGCTTGTTCGTTTTTATAATGGCAGTAGACACAGAAAAGATGAGTTGGAGCAGATGCTCCAAAGTGTAGAGATGACTGTTACTGGTATGAATGAATTTGTTACATTTCTGAAGAACTACCCTCCTATGTGTCGCCAACCATATAGCATGTATATGTTTATGGAGAAGTGCATGTTTGGCATGATGGAGATGGAGCAGGTCGTCAATTTCTTGTTGGATAGAGAACCTCCGGGGACTAACAATTTGGGTGTCCTACCAATTATCGGTCAGCGAAAGTTGGAAAGAGTACACTTGTTGAGCATGTGCCTTGCCGAAAGGGTGTGCAGCCACTTTTCTTGTATTATCTTTTTAGTGAGAATGATCTTAGAGAAGAAAAGCCATGCACCCTAAGAGATGGAGGAGTAATCAAACATCAACGTACCTCCTCCTCAAATGAAGAAAGGCTCCTGGTTGTTATTGAGCTAGCTGGGGATGTCGATGAGGATGCATGGAGAAAGTTGTACTCTGCTTCTCAAGGCTGCTTTTCATCAGGCGGTACAATCGTAATCACGAGTCGATCTGAAAAGGTCGTAAAGTTTGGAACCACACAACCTCTCCGTCTAAGGTTTTGTGTCTAGAAGCACACTGGCACTTCTTCAGGGTACTTGCGTTTGGAAGTTCGAATCGAAGACCAACCAAAGCTAGCATCCATGGCAGTGGAGATATTTGACGAGTATTTTGACCAAGACAACAAATATCAGGAGTTCACTGGGCCTTTCATGCATGCAAATGGCATGGCTTACTTTCTTAGAGCCAGTGGTGATGCGCGGCATTGGCGCAGGGTTCTTGAATGGCTCAGGGAGAAGGATTAGCTAATTCTTTGTAGATGTTCAAGTGATTTTGGGGTGAAAAGTAAACTTGGTTTACTTCCGACAATATCTGGAAGTAGTATATATTTTGAAATCTGCGGCCAAGGTCGAGTAGTGCTTGCTCTTGAAAAGGCTCCCAAAATTACATTCGAACAGATAGCGTCTGGAAGTGTTACACTTCATGGGAAATTTGAGGTCCTTGTGTGGAAATCTCACTTACCGCCTTATTACAGCTACATTTATAGCTGTGTGATTCACCAGTCAAAGTGTATGGTCACTGGGAACAAGCATTGTCAGAAGAGGAAGGATTTGTGTTAGTTTGCTCAAGTATTTTTTTTCTGTACATGTAATGCAAAACACTCATATTGTGATGCAGTTGTTTTTGTTAAGTCTATTTGTGATATGTGTGTGTGTATATATGTGTGTGTGTGTGATGATGATTAATTTGATGTAATATCCCAAAATTTTCAAAAATGAAAAAATGTTAAAATTTTAAAATAAAATTGAATAAAAATTTTAATTGGAATTAAGATTTTAATTTAAATAACATCCTTTTTCCTCACTATCTTTAATTTTAGTCTTAGGAAAGTATAAGTTACAATGTAAAACCTTTTCTATTAAAATGAACAAACAATGAAAACGAGTTTGAAATATAAACTTATTTTGAATTTCCATCTTTTCTAGTTTTCTTGAATTTTGGTTATTAAGAAAATATTTTATATAAATTGTTTTCTTCTTCTCTACAATACAAAACCCAAAATCACAAAAAATAAAATAAAATTTGGAAAAAAATGTTTACAAATCCCAAAATGTCTCCAGGGTATCTCCAAAAATCTTCAAAGTAATGTGAACTCATTTACTACTAAAAAGAAATCCAAAACAATATATTGTGTCAACGAACAGCACTCATGTCAGAATTATTTAAATTTTATAATATATTATATTCTTCTACAGACACTATGGTAACTTGAAGAAAATTTTTCAAAAATAATAAATTTGATTTGACCATTTTGTGAACTCAAAAACAGAATTAATTTAAAAACAATATTATCAATGAAGAATTTTATAAAATAAATATAACTGATAATCACCTGAAATTTTTATGGTAACTCCTAATAACTAAGGGAGTGTATAGGTACGTATCATCCGGATGTTTTTGTCTTAACTAACATCCAAATTCACCGGGCCGTTGGATCTAACAACCAAATTCACCGGGCCGTTGGATCAAATCATAGGATCGGATGTGGGCCGTTGGATCTAACATCCAAATTCACCGGGCTGTTAGATCAAATCATAGGATCGGATGTAATCGATACTCCCGAATCTCAATAATGATCCAATGGTTCTAGATTTGGGTGATTTCAACAACAAAAAACATCCGGTTGATGTTTATCAAATCCCAATAACTAATAGGATTGCACAGAAAAAGTTTCGTATAAAATATAGCTTATTTGTTATCTAAGATAAATAAAAAACAGAAAATAGAATTTTGGTACAACAATATTGTCATAATTTTAATGAATAGCACATAAAGTATTTTCAGCTAAAATTTTTACAGTACGGTTAAAACTGTCTTCAGGTCACTCACAAAAATGTTCAAAAAATTTTAGTCACGATTCACGAATTGATTGCTCATTTAATATGATGAGTCTTATCCTGTCCAGGACACAGTAAGTCGGTTTCTCTTTCTATCACTGACAATGGATCCTCTACTGTAGCCGGCCCCACTTGACAGTCGCTGGCACATCCCTTTCTTTGAACCGATCCCTTCTCTACCCCTCTGCCCTGTAGTCTTGCCGTAGTAGCATTTGCTGCATTTGCCCAACCGAAATATTTGCTGTTTTATAAAGGCAACATATTATGTGCACACAAATTTTTCGTGTACACACATACACACACCAACTAAGGGCTGTTTGGTAGAGCTCTCTCGATTCGATTCTCTGTTAGAAGTGATTCTCAGAGAAGTGATTACTCATTGAAAGTGATTCTCTAACGAATCCATAGGATAAATTTTATGAAGAAACCGACTCTTTGTTGGGAGTGAATCGGAGAAGCGACTTTTTGACTTCGACCCTAGTTCATTTAGGAGAATCACTTCACGGAATCACCACAGGGCGATTATCAAAAAAGCGCTATTTGGTAGAGCTCCAGATTCACTCCATGAACGAGAAGCGAGCTCGCTTAAGCAGAGCGTAACAAAATTCTGAAAATTCTGAAAAAATTGTAGATGTACTTCATAGATTGCTCTACCTATGTATGAAGTTTCAAGATCAAATTCATTATATATGAGAGTAACAAAAGAAAATTCTGACAAGTTTAACTCTTTAAACTTGTCAAATTCTCTTTAACTCTTGAAATATAATAATTTGAACCTAATTTATACATAGGTAGAGTAATCTATGAAATGCGTCTAAAATTTTTTCAGAATTTTTCGTGACTTTTGTTAGTTGGTGTATACGAAAAGACACAGTATTACCGATACGTTGCCTTTATAAAATTTGCCCAACCAAACATTTGCCCAATTCTAGGCGTAGCTCCTCTGTAGCTTCATCACCCTCTGCCATCTGCAGCACCGTCCAACGCCGGCTCCTTCTCCGCAATTCTTGCTACGTCCACTTGACGGTAATTTTTCTGTTCATGTAATGCAAAACACTCATATTGGGGCGCATATCCTCTGCCGTGCTGGCGAAGGCGTACTGTGGCTGACATGTGGGCCCCACCAACCGGGCCCACACGTCAGCCGCAGTCGGCACTCTACCTACGGCAGAAGGATCCACAACCTCATATTGTGATGCAGTTGTTTTTGTTAATTCTATAGTCTTGCCGTAGTAACTCAAATCCAACCGAAACGCGGCCACGGCAATCATTTGCTGCATTGATTCGCTGTCACGGCGAGAAATCGTCAGCTCGTCTTTGCGCCCTGTTTCTTCCCCAGCCAAAACGCTGTCTCTTGTCTTCCTCCCTCAGCCAGCCACTGCTTGCTCATCTTCTGCCACGGCAATTGAATCACGGCCAGGACAATGCCACGGCGAGGAGCGGAAGCTGACTTCAGTGCCACGATGAACATCGATCATGCCATCGTCGTGTGAACTCAAGCACAACCCTGGCGGCGCAATCACTGCTAGTCTTGTCACCTCTACAAACCGCACTGCAACAACCATGCGCTGCCATTAACTATACCCTGCCCTGGCATCAGTCAAGTTTGCGCCAACAAGCTCATGCGCTGCACTGCCATCTCATTGTCCTGAATCCAGCCGCACCCTTGATATATCCTCTCAGGTGCACTGCCATCTCATTGTCCTGAATCCAGTCGCAATGCTGGTTGGCTGACATACTGGCAAGCGAAGTGGACTCTGCCCCAGTTGGACGTCCAATAAATCACCAACTCCACCACCTCTAGCAAAGCTAGGGCTGCCAGTATCAGTATCGTGATAGTAGCTTCCGCAACTGTAGCTTTGGCGACAAGCACACGGGAGCCATTTCCGCCGCCAGCCGGAACAATCACCGTTGTACGCATGAAACACAGCTATACCCTGCCCTGGCATCAGTCAAGTTTGCGCTTTCTCATTGTCCTGAATCCAGCCGCACCCTTGATATATCCTCTCTGTGTATCGAATGACCCCAATTGATCGCGAGCTGCCAAGTATTGCCATACCCAACTGTGTCTGTGAGCAAGACACCATACTCTGCCTCGGCAGTCTTTCGCCCTTCCTGCGACTCTCTGGCAACTGCAAGACCAGCGCACAGCACCGCCCGCCATGGCCTCCCCGTTCACGCCACTGACTACTCGAAGCACTTGTAAGCTCCCACATCCCTGCTCACTTCTAGCTCGAGACCATATCAAGAGAGCCACCAGCTTCGCCATTACCCAAGCTTCACGAAAGAAGAGGGGGGGATCAAAATTTGGTCGACTCGGTGAGAAATACCCCTCAATTCCTTGAGCGCAGAGCATCCTCACGCGTCTATAACCCCATTGCACACCTCATTTTCAGCTCCAATCGCCTGTAGCGCCGTCGCCACGACTGCTTTCTTCCTCCTGACCGAGTGACCGGACGACGGTGGCAAGCCGCTACAGCTACTTTTCGCCCTCATTATCAGGAAAAACGGGTCACTCTGAGCTCCCTGATGCTCAACCCGTGCCTAGCGAAGTTAATTACCTCTAGGATTTCACCGCAGCCCTTCGACCATGGCGACAGTCGCAGGCCACGGTGGCGCACTACTTCCGGTAGCCGCCGGCCGCAACTAAGCTGTCCTATAGGCTCCTGGAGATGCCCTCTTGCTCTCCGTCCTGACGACCACCCTTCTCCGGCCTCTGTTCATCGCCGGCGAGCTCGCCTTCGCCCCCTCTATTTTGGGTGACCAACAAATGGGACCGCATGGTCAGCCTCTCAGCCGACTCAACACACTACCGTCTGGGGACCAATAGCTAGCCAACGCGAGTGTGAGATCTGGTTTAAAATGAAGACATGCGCTTCCAATGGTTGAAAGCATACTTCGCGTTTTAGGGTAAATTTTCAACCAACCTCTATTCAATTATTTATATATTTTGCATCTTAAATCGAATTTTAGTGAAATAAATTTCTAAATTCATATAAAATTATGTAGTTTCAAAATATACAAAAATATTTAATTTTGCACCATAGTTTGAATAATTTGAAATAAAATTTGTATGAAACCTTATTATGGCCACTATTGCAAACATAAAACCATAATTCTTAAAAATATGAAATAAATTTCTAAATGCTTCGAGACCATAGGAAACTCATTTGTACAAAAAATATTAAATGTTTTAAATTTAGTTTGAATTATTTAAATTAATATATATGTAAACCCAAATATGGTTACTATTAAAAGATACTAGCAATAATATGCGCTTCTGTTGCGGCAGATTACGTAGAGTCGATAGGACCCGTCGGCAAATCCATGGGGTTAAATATTTTGGTTTTCATATTTGTTTTAAAAAATAGGTCGTTAGCTATAAACCTTCAACGAATCTCGTTTTTTTAAAACCATGATTACAACCCGTCAAATCAGTAAAATTTGTTGAATTTTTTATTTTTGTAATTTTTAAATAAAATGGGTCGGTAGGACCATTGGCGAATCCATAGGATATTACAAACTTTCGATGAATCGCGTTTAATCTACGAGGTTACTATAAACCTTGACGAATCT
This sequence comes from Guadua angustifolia, assembly GCA_036346375.1. Classification (NCBI taxonomy): domain Eukaryota; kingdom Viridiplantae; phylum Streptophyta; class Magnoliopsida; order Poales; family Poaceae; genus Guadua; species Guadua angustifolia. The sequence continues at coordinate 56,047,637 of CM070512.1, forward strand.
GTGTTTTTTAGAAAATCGTGGTTGTTTTTATGCGTATTTGGGATATTTGATCGTTTTTGTTTTTGTGTTTGCTAAAAAATGGGTCGTTAGGACCGCCGCGAATCTATGGGTCGCTATAAATCTTTGGACGAATCTCGTTTTTTAAAAAAACCCATGATTATGACCCGTTGGCAAATCCATAAGTTATTATAAACCTTGACGAATCCGTATTTTTTTTTCGATACGTGTTTTATTTAGAAAATTGCGGTGAATCTGCGTTTTTTTTGTGTTTGTTAAAAAAATGGGCGTTAGGATCCGCCGGCGAATCTATGGGTCGCTATAAATCTTGAGACTAAAAAACCGCGGTTATGACCCGTTGGCAAATGCACAACCTTCGACGAATCCGTGTTTTTTTTGTCGATGCGGGTTTTATTTAGAAAATTGTGGTTGAATCTGCGTTTTTTTTTGTTTTTTGTGTTTGCTAAAAAAATGGGTCGTTAGGATCCGCCGGCGAATCTATGGGTCACTATAAATCTTCGGGCGAATCTACTTTTTTAAAAAACCTCATGATTATGACGTTGGCAAATCCACAAGTTGTTATAAACCTTGACGAATCCGTGTTTTTTGACACATCCGACAAATCGATAAGTTACCATAAACCTTCGACAAATCATGCTTTTTGGTGATGAAAACATTTTTCCGTTTTTTGGTGCGAAAACTTTTTTCGGGAAAAAGCGGAGAAAGGACCTAGACGTAAGCGGGGGCCTGTTTGTTATTTTTTGGACTGTTAGCTATCTTGAAAAATTAGAAAAGGGCTTGTTCGCGATTTGAACTTAACAGGAGGTTTTTCAGTAAATACCACGCCAGGACCCAAAGCGATGAAAAAAATTATCTTCTTCTCACAAAAAATCGCAAAGGACCTATGTGTGTCTGGAAGGACCTATCGGTAATTCGAAGAAATGGGGGGCTTTTTGAAAAAATGGGGACACGTGGATGAGGTGAGCTCTCGGCAATCCCTTAACGCTATAATGGGTGCAACCATAAACCATAACTCCTTAAATCATGAAGCAAATTTTAAAATATTCATGAGATCATGAATATTCCAAATATGTAAAAATATTTAGATATGAACCTATTTTAAATCAAATTTGTAAATAAATCATTATATAGTGCATGAAACTCTAATAGTCATAAATGGTGCATGTAAATTCAAATATTGGTAAAACTAAATTGCAGGCTCCGATAAGACCCTAATACTCCTAACTATACAAAAATATGCTAACCAAGATATGCTTTCATGTAATATATACTTAAAGAGTCAAAATATGAACAAATAAATATGAATAGAATGTCATAAATAAAAGACAGAATAAGTAGGACTAATCTCAAAATATTTCTAAGGTTAAAATCATATTAGTCAAAAAAAGACCTAATTTGAATCAAGTTCATAAAAGACTTCATTTCCTATATTCATACAACTAAAATATTAATAACTTTCACAAATAAAGACTAAAAGATGCAAAACATGTTTCAAGTCACTACGGGGTCATAACTTGCTAATGCTATAATAATGGTTGCATGATCACGTAAGGTGCGTTCATAAATCTAAAACAAAGTCTTAGTCCTTTATAACGTAAACTTTAGAAATACTCAAGATTAAGAAATGAATAGAACATCCCGGATAAACATTAATACTAATGGAACCAGCTTAGAAATACTCTCTAAAGTAAGACCATCCTGCTCTATAGAAATCATTCTAGTTAAGCATGCATTGGATCTAAATCCTATTAAAAGCCTAACCCTACGTAATATAAACCCTAAAATTCGTAACACAGGTAAATGAACTTAAGTAATAAGAAATCAGTAATTAAAACATTTATATCACTAGAACCTTCTTAAAATAAAAAAAACCTATGTCCTATAACTAGTAGTCTTCATGTAGATCTCATATACATTAGTCGATAAACAATAATGCCTCGTAACCCATTTAAACTTAATCATGCATAGCCCTTGGAAACAAATGTCGTAAAGATCAATGTCTAAATCTATTATAACCTAGCCTCTTGAATTCGTAGGATAAGAATAACTAATTTATAGAAACCAATGTTTCATGTAATTGTAAGATGAAACAGGAGCTTAGTTCATGCTTTCAAGCCACTGAAAATCAGTTCTTGAATGAACACTAAATAAGACATTTACACCTGAAATCAAGAAACCATAATCCTAAACCACACCTATTAGTAAGTTTCTATTTGATTCTCCATTTGATTTCTTTTTATCTTTATTAAAGTTTATTATTTGCTATATTTCCGTTGAACGGTGTGTAGAACCCGATGTTACTGATTCTGTTGTCGACAATGACAACTACAACCTCGACTTCATCATAGACAACAATCAGCAAGGCAAGCAACCCCTTTGACCATATTGATCCAAATGTTTTAATTTTTATTTTGTTTTGTCAAATCAATTTATGCATGTGTGTATTTTTCGTAAATTTGCTACATTGTGGTATTGGTAAAATACATGTTTTCTCATGGAACTTCCTTAATAAGTATTGACATGGTTCCCTAGAATAAGATTAGACAATACATAATGTCGATATGGGTATATATGATTACATATTAATCATACTTAGCTATGCTTTAATAGTGACAATTTAGATAATCAGATTAAACTTTTTCTTGAGAATTTAAAAAGATTGGATGTGACATTAATGGTTGATGATATTTTAGTATAAAAACTAAAAATAAAACTGGAGAAACAGTTTCATTTTTGTACCTAGTTTAGTCGGAGGAAGACTGGAGAAACAGGGCGTCAGGCGGCCGACCGTGGAGAAAAAGCTTCTCTGGCGGCAAGTTTTGGCTGAAGAAAGCTGTAAATAAGTGAAGGATTGAGTTTAGAAGAGCAAGAGGATGGTGTAAACCGAAGGAATCAAGAAATGATTTACGAGCGCTATTCGGGTTTTACCCTTTCGCTGGTGCTCACGGAATTGGGGAAGGAGGAGCGATTCTGGGCGTGGCGAGGCGGCGTGGAGTGTGCATGGTAAGGCAAGTAAGTCCATGGCACAGCTAACGCCAGAGGAAGTCGGGCGTCGAACTGCCATGGCGGCGATTTTACACTGCCCAAGCTTGCCGCGGCGGAGATTTGAAAGTTCACTGGTTGCCACGGCAAAGGTTGGGCGTGGGGAAGAAGCAGACTAGACATGGGGTACTGTGGCTGACGATTTTCCATGGTAGTGATTCAGGGCTGAGTTTATTGCTGCGGCAGAGATGAGGTGATGAAGCGGGTCGGTGCTGAGTACAGAGGAAGGAGAAGAAGACTGGATATGAGGTGCTGTGGTTGTGCAGCGGTGTGTATGTCCAGCGATGTGGCTCAGTCTCGGGTGGAGGTGGGCGTCGGTGTGCCAGCCGGCCTAATCTGATTTATTGTGTTTTGTGTCTGAACTATGTCGAGGTCGCGATGGTCCGTCGTGTCCGCCGTGTCGTGTTGAGCTGATCGACTCACCTTGGCGAGTCCAAGCATGGTCCATTTGTGTTTAGTCTGTGCCGTCTAGGCCTAGCCTATTTGCACTATTGTGACGAAAAGAAAAGAACCAGAGACACATAGAGTTAAGACAGTGGATACAAATATTATAGAAAAAAGAACTAAAATTTATTTATTCTTAAAATGAGGGATATGCTGAACATGAGCGAAAGAGATAGCAGCGTGAGTGAGGAAGAGAAGCAATGGAGATTGAGAGAGCGGATGAGCGGAAGAAATTGAGAGAGGTGGGTGAGAGAGAGAGAGAGTTGATCCGTCTCTCTAAGGTGTTGGCGGCGGGTAGCGTTCATGCTTTGTATTAGAATGCGTTCATAACGCTCACGTTCTGTGGTCGGCGATCTTCATATTGAGTTTCTTTGTCATACCCTGGGTCATCGGGCTCGACACAACCCGTGCTACAGTATCGTGCCGGGCCGTGCCGCCCATCGTGACTTGTTCTCGGACCCAGCACGGCCCTTGCTACAGTGTCGTGCCGGCCCGACACGATCCATTTCATATCGGACCAGCCTTCAGATCGTGATGTATCTATCGTGCCTCAAACTGGTCCAAAAAAGCCCGATCCGATTGTCCACCTCTAGTCTTGGGTGTTTAATTGCAGCGCTTGACAGGAAATGCGACAAGGTGCAGAGACGATGGAGCTCCGGCCCGTGAGGCCTGGCGCATGGGACCAGGGCCCATTTGGCAGCGGCTAAGGAAAAAGGAAAGGAAGCAAGGCTGCTGAGTCTGACGTGTGGGGCCAGCCGGAGAAAATAGACCGCAGAACAATTCCATTCCTTCACTTCGAACAGCACGAGTCAAGACATTAATTAAGGGTATCTAATATTGTCGAAACCTTCTTGTAGATTTTTGTATGAAGTCTCCAGAGAGCTATCTACCTTCTGTAAAATTTTTGGGTTAAAAACTTTGGTAGAAAATTTTCAATAAATCTGACGAGCACTGCTGCACAAATAAATCTTGAGTATTTATTTTCTAATAATCTTGACATTGCAATTTCCAGATTTTCCAGTTTTCAGTTTTTGAATTTTAAAAGACACAAAATGTGAATATTAATTTTAGATATCTTTACTAGGTTAACAATGATTGAGGATGATATATTAAAAATTTCAGGTCGAGGTGAACTGTGTAGACTTTTAAAAAAATCTGACATTACACTGTTTTTAGTCAAACATCATTAATATACTTTTCCTATCATCAATTAATATGTCCATATTGCTTTTGACTGAGGGAATAAGAGTTCCAGATATTTACTATATTAAATTTAACTAGTTAAGAAAAGTAGCTAGCGATGGGCAGAAAGGAGATAGCAATTGCGTAGACTAAAACTTTGAGCTTTTACGAATTTTTTTTTTAAATAATATTATTTTAATTAGAAATTGCGACATTAATACACGTATTTTAAAAATTGCAGAAATAATATCCGGTCGCCAAACCGTTTGGCGATAATAGTGTCGTCGCCAAACGGTTTGGCGATAATTAGGTAGTCGCCAAACCGTGTGGCGACTATCCGTAATCCTAAATGTCGGCCGGTGTGACCGGTGACAACCGATTATCGCCAGTGAGTAGTGGTCGCCACACGCTCGGCGACTACATAGTAATCGCCAATCCGGTTAGCGACTACCGATAGTCGCCAGCGGTGTGGCGACTACTAGTAGTCGTTCAACTGTTTGGCGATAATACTGTACATTTATTAATTTGTAAGTAAATTTTGTTGTGAACTGTTTATGCAATAATTGTTATATTAAACAGGAAAAAACTAAAAAAACTCTTGTCATGTAATAGACGGGAAGAATTATTTTAGTTCGTTAGTGATACGCATCTCACTTTCGTATTTTCATAGCCCATGAGATAGGCGAACACGGTCTAAAAAGGCGGAATAAATGAAGGCCGGCCTCACGATCTGGGCTACCACTTACATATGGGCGAGATAGCAAGACATTCCTCCGGCATTTTGTTGCGAAAGTCGGAAAAGGCACTACTGACTCTGAAACCACGGAAATCGTGGGCACTAAGGGTTTTCGTTGCCCATGGTGACAGGCCGAACACGGTCCAAAAATTACGAAAAAAATTCTAGGGCGGCCTCGCAATGCGGGCTACCACTACGTATGGGCGAGATAGCGGGCGCTGGCCGACCATTTGTTGCGAAAATCGGAAAAGGCACTCATGGGTAGAATCGTGAGCAAGTATAAAAATTAAATTGGACAACCACGATGTGGAAAATTTTGAAATATTTTATGGAGGTTCCTGATAAATCAGTGATATTACCATAAAAATTTCAAATAATTTGAAGATCTGAACAATGTTTTTAAATTCAAACAATAAAATATGATTGTTATGAACTTTTGAAAATTTAATTTTTATTGTTATGAACATCACAAACAGGAATTTTCAAAATTTTATGGTCGACAACAACTCATGTTATGAACACTTAAATTATTTGTTGAACATATATAAGGGTACATACACCGAAAGTTCTTATGAGAAAATAAGCAATAGATTAGATTATATTATATTACAAGGGCATTACAACAGTGACGAGGTTAATAAGGAAAGCACTGTTCGTCGTGGTGGAACAAATGATCGTTCCGCCTATCTGGGTACAACCAGAATGATGTCATACATTTTACGCATATTACGACCCGTTCTAATTTTGCGATTTGTCCTCGGACACCGCTCAATCCCTACTATGAAAGAACTCCATGGGGTTCCGGTGCTCCCGGTATGCCCGATTGGGTGGCCTATGCCGTGCGTCTCGGTGTATAAGACTTAAATTTTGGTTGTTCTTTATGTGGATTTACGCCTCCCATATGGGCATGTCATCCCGATTCGGCGTCCCCTATGTTAATACCACCGGGTTCCGGATGGTCTGCATAGCGTCAAAGATTTGTTCGTCTTCGCGGACCTCGGCATTGCTTCCCTTGTCCTTCTTCTTCGGAGGAGGAACCCTCGTGCAACTCGATGCGTTGGCGTTGGCGGAGACATGCCGAGACGCTGCTTCTGTTCGCTCGCACTCCACTATATGGTGCGGGAGGTGTGTGTTGGGCTTATGCTTGGACAACCGGAGCGTGCCTGCGATCAATGCATGATATGCCGCTTTGGTGGTTGCATAACACCGTAGCGTGCTCGGTCAGCTTTTACGGTAGTGGCACCACGGAGAGGTTGCTCCCCGGTTATCCCATGCAAGTTGCACGAGATGTGGGTGGTGCGTCTCGGGTCCACCGGTTGAAGTACCAACAGATTCCTCCTCGGCCAAGGGGCACCAGGTAGAATCTCGGTCCGCTAGATCACCTGGCAGGTATCAACCACGCCTCCGAGGCCATGTCTGTGAGCGTCGGGGCTTTGGGTGGCCTGGAGGAGGTTACTCCTCGACTTGTTGATGTTGAAAGTATCCTCTTGAAGTCACGTAATGCGATGAACTGGTTTAGAACTACTACTTTGTGAGTTTAACATGAGTATGTCGCATGAAACTCACCGATCGGTTGGCCCTTGCACACCGGCCCTAAGCTCTGTCGATCTAGAAAAGGACATATCTGGCGGCCTCTCCCGGGTGAAGTTCTCGGCGGCGGGGTAGTTGTCATGGCGGTTGTTGAGAAATTCGTAGTCGCATCGTTCGGCCCGTCGATCCATTGGAAGAAGCAACACGGTCCTTGTGCTAAGAAAAGAAAGAACGAAGCATGAGATGGTAGTGTTACCATGTATTGTGTGGACACGATGGGTTTACCTCGTGAGTGCGAACACAGTGATGAGTGGCGGCATGATGCGTCGCTCCATGGGTAGATTGCTCAATCTTCGCCGGTGAGTTCTTGATCGCATTTTGGTCGGGGCAACTCCGTGAGCTGGCGTCGGCGCTCTTGGCATCCGGATATTCGAGGCGGGATGACCACGCTTCTTGAAGAAGCGACGATAAACGACATTGTGTCCTAATTTGTGTAGATTCGGTGGCGTTGATTCTTTGGTTTGGTGTGTTGGATGTCTACCCTTGGCCATGTTTTATAGTGGTGGTGAGGGTTACTCGAGCGGCGTGTCACCCATCATCAAAGCCGCGTGTTGTCGTTCGATCTGGCGGGGTGCGGCGTGTTGTCGTCTCGGTCGAAAAGTGGGGTGCAACGTGTTGTCGTCTCGGCGAGCGGCGTGGTCGAGTGTTGTCGTTTGATCTGGCGGGGTGCGGCGTGTTGTCGTCTCTGCCGGCGGCGTGGTCCAGTGTTGTCGTTTGATCTGGCGAAGTGCGGCGTGTTGTCGTCTCGGTCTGGCGGGTGCGGCGTGTTGTCGTCTCTGCCGGCAATGTGGTGCGGCGTGTTGTCGTTCGATCTGGCGGGGTGCGGCGTGTTGTCGTCTCGATCTGGCGGGGTGCTGGCGTGTTGTCGAATCGATCTGAAAAAGTGGGCTGCGGCGTGTTGTCGAATCGGTCCGAAAGCCGCAAGCGTTAAGCGTTGTCATGTCGCATTGATATCGGAAAGGTAAAAAGCGTGAACATCACTATTAACATTGTAAAACAGATGCGAACAAAGTAACAAAGCGAGAACAACACTCTAAACAATGTAGAATAGTACAAAGTAAGAACAAAAGTAGGACAATGACCTATCAACGAGTCCCTAGTCGGCGCCACCCTCCTCACGACGACCCTCTTGACCTACGTCTTTGAGGCGGTGCATCGTCAGAGGGCGGGTGAAGCGCTGCGATGGCCCGCATGATCTGCGATGGCACCGCTTGCCCGTAGTCAAAGGGCATGCTTATTTGCCGGTCGGCGGTCGGCGGGGAGGCAGCGTGTACCCTAAGGTACGAACTCCGGCTGCGTGAAGCGTTTGCCGGTGCAGGGGCTGCATGCCAATGTCGGTGTCTGGGGCTGCGTCGCTGCGTCGGTCGCGAGGCGATCTGGCGTGCACCGGCGAAGAACGGTCGCAAGAACTCACCTTTCGGCGTGGCCGAGAGTGCGTGGGCGAAGAAGCGGCCTCCACCCTCAACGTAGCTGCGCGTTCGGATAATACCTTTTAATTGTAGTTACGTGATGCAAAAACTCAGCGTAAGTAGCTCGACTTACGGCGTGGGGACCATGGTGGGAGTGTGTGGTGCTGCCACCGGGACCCTCCGGCCACGCTGGGCCGGAGGCAAAGGAGTGTGGAAGCACTCCGCCTCCTTTGTATGTAACGAGGCTGGGGTCATTGTGGGGTGTGTAGGCACGCAGCATGTGGTCTCGAGGTGGCACGCAGTGGTGTGGCGTCGGCGTGCCGACAAGAACCCACTCCACGATCACGCCGGTGGCCACCATGCGTCCCCAGGCCTCTGCCATCTCGTCCAGCGAGATGGCAACTCCGTCCCGTAGCCTGGACAAGACACTGGACCCGTGCGTGTGCAGCTCCCTAGCGTGGTCCACCTGCCACACACGAGAAAGTGATATGCATATGGACATAGCGTCAAGAATACACAATGTAATTTACAAAATTAATACTTACCATGGCGTGCATGGCGCTCTGCTGGCACAGGTACAAGTCGGCCACGCTAAGGCGTCTGGCGCGGAGAACCTCCTCCACCGATGAGGAGGCAGACGCAGCGTCCGGAGCACGTCTGTGCAGTCTTGCTTTGGTGGGGCGAGTCGTCGTAAGGTGTGGCCTCATCGACGTCGTCTTCTTTGCCCGACCCCTTCACGCGCCGACCACGGCTCCATCCTCTGTAGCAAGGTGGGCGAGGCTCTTGGGAGGCCATGGGTGGCGACCACGAAAAAAATCGAAATTATTAGACATCGACGTAACTATTTCACATATTTTAGTTCCGATAACTCACGTGTGTCTTCCGAGCAGTACACGATCCCCCAAGGAAGGGGACCGTTGTCGTAAAGCAGGCTGTCGAGGACTCGGTGCGGCGCGTAGTCCTCCACGTGAGGCGTCGAGGACGATCTTCCTCGTCGTCGGCCGAAACCACGGTCCCTACCGCAAGCGCGGAGATCCCAGTCTTGCCGGCTCTGTCGTGGACATGGCGCTTCGCTATAAGGTCCCACACCACCGCTCCGCGTGCGGTGGTGAACGCTCTCGTGAAGGAGTGGTGCCCGACGTGCACCTGCACTCCATGCTTGTGGCTGCAAAGGAAAAAAATATGTTGAAGCACATGCGTTGCAAATAAAATTGATAAATGCAAGTAAAGAAAATAATTACCCGTCGCCGAGTCCAAAGCGAGCCCACGATCGGCCGGTCGATGTCGTCGCCCGTACATCTCGGCGGTGTACACTTGCGGAAGACCAAGGTCGACCCAGGAAGCGCTTCGAGCGACCAAAGCCGGAGGAGTAGAGGCATCGGTCGGGTTGGCGGTCTTGTTCACTTCACGCGCAGCGTCGCAAAGGCGCGATGCGTGCCGCAGAACCGCCGAACCCGAGACACCGGCGTCGCGATAGCCCGTCGTGTGAGGCTATCCACCGTCGTCGGCGCTTGTCTCCGTCGTGGTCGTGAACATGACCATCCCAAACAACCAGCGGTAGGCCTCCAAGTGTCGGTCCACAGTGCAGGCGTGGGGTCCGCCGCCATGTCTTTGCACTGTGACAATTAACATATAGTAATATGTTAATAATGTTACAAAAATTAGAATAACATATACATGTACAAGCACTCACCTCGGTGGGCCAACCACCTCCTCAACGGCCGTGGTTCTTCCTAGCGAGGGTATCGCCGGGTTAGTGGGGGCAACTCCGTGAACCTCTCTGCAGTCGACTGCCACTCGCGAGAGCCACCGAGGGTCCGATCGGTGCCCGGCGATCGGCAACCTGTAAGCATGGCGGCGTCCTGCGGGGTGACCGTCACCTCCCGACGGCGGTGGAAAGTGTCGTCTCCGGGCCAAGCGGTCCACCAGACAAGACAGAGGCTCGGTCGAGCGGAAACGCCGTGACCGCTCTGGACCGTCGTCGCCCTCCGCAGATCTCGAGCCTCGGCCATGTCCTCGGTGAGGCCTCGATCATGCGGCGAGGAAAGCAACCCGGCCGTGCCAACCTATCGACATGTAAATTCAATTGTTAGAAGAAATGCAATTGTGCGAGCAATGAAACATGTAAATGTAGTGCAACTCACTGGCGTAGAAAGTTTGGGTGGAGCCGCCATGCCTGCGGCACACGGACCAGCGCAGAGCACGTGCTCAAGGCCCGTGTGGTGTGGACGAGCATACGGTGCGTCGGTCCAACGAAGAGTCAAGGAGTGACTCGGGCTCGGGTGCTCCATCCTGCAAGTAAGCAGAAAAGCGATACGATTAGTAATGTAAATCAAAAAATCAAGAGTTGGACATAAATAAACAAACGACAAACATATTACGCAATTCAATACAAAAGGTACAATCATAGATAAAAGCGATTCATATTGAAATTCAAAACAAAATACATTTATCACTACATAAACATGATGGAAGGTCCAACATACTACAAAATACCTAACATAGGATAAAATGGTACATATTACACAATTGAATACACATTACATAATTCAATACATAACACTAAGGGCATTGCGTTGCCTTGTGCCCGTACTCACCACCGAGAACACCTCCTAACAGGCGACCCACTTGATTCATCCATGTCATTGCGAATCGCGCTAGGCTGTGGACGGCCAGCACATACTGGTGCACACCTCCGTAAATTTGTATCCGGTAGACATATCGCTTTATCTGTGTTAATGGCGGTGAAATCACCATGTGCTCGAAAACCACGGAACTCACCGGACCGGTGTTGTGACATGACCCTTCGGTAGAAAGGGACACGTCTTGCGCGTGCTCATCCCAATTTGCCCTGAGCTGCGATCACATGCGGCGGGGAATATGAAGAAGTCTTGGCTTGTTGCGGTGCATTCACACCATCCAGTGGCCCCTTGGCCTAGGTTAACCTCGTGTGTAATAACCGCCGTGTGTGGTTCCCAATCCCCTTTACACGGAGAGTCACTTGAGCGGTACTCGGTGACTCGGCTCGCACCATATGCGGTGAGCTTTCTTGGTGCGTTCCTCCATGTAGGCCATCATCCGCGCCTGATCTGGCGTTTGCAATGTCGTGGCATGCGATCTGACCTCCGCATGCCTTTTGGAAGTACCGCGATGCCGTGTAGCATGCCTTCGGGATGGCCACAAGTGGTAGCGGACGCGAGCCTCGATGACCCAATTGTAAACCTCGGCTATATTCGTTGTCATGACACGAACTGTTCAAACATATCGATTACCACGATAACTCTAATTGTTCAATCGTCAGCTATGTTAATTTAGTATACTAACTTTGGCGCCTCCGGTGTCATGGAGCAATGCCCACTTCTCCAACGGCTCCGCCTCTATCCGGTCGAGAAACACTTAATGTTTCTTGACGATCGTCTCCTCGATTTGGAGGATCGGCGCTCGAGGGGTGATAGCCTTTTCGGTGGGCAATCGTTCGGCGTTCTTTGGTTGCTTCTTCAGCTCTTCAATCTGTGCGGTAGTGTGCTTGTCCAACTCGGCCAATATCGCGTTGAACTTACGTGCCTGGTTCTGCTTGCATAACCTCTTAAATAGGTTCATCAGCTTCTTACTCTTGAACTGCCTGAAAAAATTTGCTCCCAAATGTCTCATGCACCACCTGTTATGCATGTCACGCCATGGAAAAGGCTCATCAAGGTCCTCCTGTAGAGTCTTAATTGCCGAAATGATACCTTTATGGCGGTCATGGATGATGCACACGTTAGGTGATCACGAACTACCGAACTTCAAATGTCGAAAAACCACGACCCGACTATCCGGTTCTCACCCTCAACAAATGCAAAGGCCAATGGAAGTATGTGGTTGTTCCCATCAATTGCAATTGCCGTTAAAATCGCCTTGTATTTCCCGATCAAGAATGTACCATCGACGCAAACAATGGGCGGCGATGCACGAATAGCGCAATGCAAGGACCAGTGAAAAAAAGCTCGGCGAAATATCGAGACCCGTTACCATCCGCTTCACTTTCTTCAAAAGCGATTATGCGTGCGGGTTGGTTTCCTTCAAGACATCAAGCACACGAGGTAGGTTACAATCTGAAGCCTCATATGTGCCAAACCTCTTCTCTAATGCCTTTTGCTTTGCACGCCCGAGCCATCGAGTAACTTATCCGGTACTTAAATGTTCTCAAGATTGCTTTACGAATATAAGAACACTCAATGTCCCGCTTCTCGATGATCTCATTGAACATCACGCTAGCGATTACAGCCGCATTCAAGTTGCGGTGTTTCACCAGAACATTTTCTAGTCTGCATGTGTGCCCATCTACTCGTGATGCAATCCAAAATGTCTCGCACTTGACATAAGCATGTACTCGAATTCACATCCTTCGGTTCGCACTTCACTTGTGTATCTATCTGGATTGGACAAAATAACTCGGAACTCTCTGCTGCGATAGTGCCCACCTCCTTGCCAACTTCAACTTCGAAATTGTTTGCGAAAACTTGATTCAGCAGAACGGCATTGCTACCATACTCCCAACGCGACTCATGCCCCCACAAAACTTCCATACTAGCTTTGTTTTTCCTGTTCCACTCGTCAGGGATGGGTACATCCGTTGCCCCAGTACTACTATGCATTTCATCATCTCCTCCCTCTTCCTCATCTTCGTCGATGTCATCATCACACTCCAACATTTCAGCTTCATCTTGCCTCGCCATATGGTCCACCAACTCCAATTGATCAACAATTTGCTCGATTTCCTCCTTCATCGCCTGACCTTCGCGTGTCTTGCATCCTGTTATCATCTTCATTGCTACCTCGGCCGCCACCACTACTGAACTTGTTCATTTGTAGCCGACGTCTTTGCTTTACCACGCGTCGCTAATAATCACCTCTTCTCTAGGGCGCGCTTGCACTGACATTACAGACTCAATGCTAGATCCCTTGCACCACCTTAACCATTTACGCCACAAGTCGTCCGATCTATTTTCTTCAACTCCCACGAGTGGGTCACCCTTACTACGCGTGAATCGACTTGAATAGTAACAGAGTAAACACTTGCATCCGGTGAAAAATATTTGGTCAACCAAAGCTTTATATCACGGATGCTAACTCTATCGGGACATAAATGTTCGCCATTGTATTTGCAAAAGCTGCTCAAATCAACACCATTCTGCCCAATTTTTATTTCACCATCGCCATAATATACCCTAAATTTCACTGGCATCCGACATTCTGCGACGACATAAACAAAATTAATTTCTATATCACCACTAACGTTTAATATCACTAGCTAAACAAAATTAATTTTTATATTGCATCAATATCTAAATTAACGATTCCCTCCTAAATAAGAAAATTATCATGCCGGCATTTTGTACGAACAATCTAAAATCGCTATATTGCATCAAAATCTAAATTCTCTAATATTGCATCTAAAATTTCTAATATCGATATTGCATCAATATCTAAACTCTCTAATATTACATCAATATCTAAAATCTCTAGTATCGACATTGCATTAATATCTAAAATTTCTAATTTTGCATAAACATCGATATTGTATCAATATCTAATATTTCTATTATCTCAAAATTCTAATATCTAAAATCTCTAATATCTAACATTTCTAAATTCTTAATTTTCTAATATCTCAAATTCCTAAAATTTCTAAAATCTACAATTTCTAAAATTCCTAAAATTTTCTAATATCTAAATTCCTAAAATTTCTAACATTTTCTAATATCTAAAATTTCTACATTTCCTAATATGACAAAATATCTAAATTATTTTACACTACACAAATTTAATAACAAAATTAAAAAAAATACCTTTTTTCTTTTTTTCTTCCTCCTTCCTTCTTCCTCCCTCCTCTCCCTCCCTCTCTCTCTCTCTCTCTCAGGCGATCTCTCTCTCTCTCAGGCGATCTCTCTCTCTCTCTCCCTCCCGCGCCCGAGCGCTCCTCTCCCTCTCTCTCCCGCGCGCGGCCTCTCTCTCCTCCCCTTCCTCTCCCTCTCTTCCTCTCCCATGTGCCCGATCGCCCTTGCCGCCGCTTTTCTTCGTTTTGAGCAATGGCCGTAATCCAATTGCCGTTCGCCGACAGTGATTCGGCAGTGGTCGCCACACCGCTCGGCGACTACTGAGTAGTCGCCACACCGCTCGGCGACTACTAGTAGTCGCTAAACGGCAACAACTACTCGATGAGTCGCCGAGCGGTGTGGCGACCACTCACTGACTTGGCGACATTTGGTCGTCACCGGCCGACAGCGGGATTACGGTATAGTCGCCAAACCATGTGGCGACTACCTATTATCGCCAAACCGTTTGGCGGCGACCTATTATCGCCAAACAGTTTGGCATTGGATATTATTTCTGCAATTTTTAAAATCGTGTATTAATGTCGCAATTTCTAATTAAAATAATATTATTTAAAAAAAATTCGAGCTTTTACTACCGTGTAGACTGTTTCCTCTCCACTTCCAGTCAAAAAAACAAAGCAACAACTTTGAGACGAAACCAAGAGTATTTCGCATCACATATATAATTCTTATCACTTCTTCGATTGATCACTTGGTGAGAGAGGTTTCCCGATGGAGACATTCATCTCTGCAGTCATAGGCGAACTTGCTAGTAGATCCCTCTCCTTCTTGATCGACAAATACTGCAAGCCGCCAGCGTCGTCCAAGGAGGAGAGCCTGCGGAGACTACAGCTGATGCTGCTCCGGGTTCGCGTCACCATCGAGGAGGCCGAGGGGAGGCACATCACAAACCAAGCCATGCTTCAACAGCTCGACGTGCTGAGAGAAGAGATGTACATGGGCTACTACGTGCTCAACAAGTTTAGATGCCAAGCCCATAAAGGCGATGAAGTGAGCTATTCTTCCCTGTCAAAATTCAATCCTAGTAAGCGTGTTCGTTTCTATACTGGCAGTACACACGGAAAAGATGAGTTGGAAAAGATGCTCCAAAGTGTAGAGATCACTGTTACTGGTATGAATGAATTTGTTATATTTCTGAAGAACTACCCTCCTATGTGTCGCCAACCGTATAGCATGTATATGTTTATGGAGAAGTGTATGTTTGGCATGAGATGGAGATAGAACGGTCGTCAATTTCTTGTTGGATAGAGAACCTCCAGGGACTGACAATTTGGGTGTTCTAACAATTATCGGTCAGCGAAAGTTGGAAAGAGTACACTTGTTGAGCATGTTTGCTTGACGAAAGGGTGTGCAACCACTTTTCTCGTATTATATTTTTTAGTGAGAGTGATTTTAGTGAAGAAAAACCATTCACCCTAAGAGATGGAGGAGTAATCAAACATCAACGTACCTCCTCCTCAAATGAAGAAAGGCTCTGATTGTTATTGAGCTAGCTGGGGATGTCGATGAGAATGCATGGAGAAAGTTGTATTCTACCTCTCGAGGCTACTTTTCACCGGGCGGTAAAATCGTAATCACGCAGTCGATATGAAGAGGTCGCAAAGTTTGGAGCAGCGCAACCTCTCCATCTAAGGTATTTGTCTCGAGAAGCACACTGGTACTTCTTCAGGGTGCTTGCGTTCGAAGCTTCGAATCCAAGACCAACCAAAGCTAGCATCCATGGCAGTGGAGATATTTGACGAGTATTTTGGCAAAGAGTATTTTGGGCCTTTCATAGATTCAAACAGCCTGGCTTACTTTCTTAGAGCTAGTGATAACGCGTGGCATTGGCGCAGGGTTCTTGAATTCTTTAGGGTGAAGAATCAGCTACAACTTAGTGATTTTGGGACGAAAAGAAAACAAGCTTTACTTCCAACAATATCTGGAGGTAGTATATATTGTGAACTCTACGGCCAAGGTCGAGTAGGGCTTGCTCATGAAGAGGCTCCCAAAATTACCTTCCAAGAGATAATGTCTGGAAGTGCTACACTTCATGGGAAATTTGAGGTCCTAGTGTGGAAATCTCACTTACCTCCTTATTACAGCTACATTTTTAGCTGTGAGATTCACCAATCAAAGTGTATGGTTACTGGCAACAAGCATTGTCAGAAGAGAAAGGCTTTGAGTTAGTTTGCTCAAGTAACTTTTTCTGTACATGTAATGCAAAACACTCATATTGTGATGCATTTTGTTTTCTCCAAAAATGTAGTAGATGTAGTAGTGTTATTGTACAGCACACATTTATTTTCTTTTCTACTCTCTTTCGTATACTCTCCAGTCTTTAGTGGGAGAGAGGAGTAGAGGCTGTTGCATGTGAGCTTTTTATCATCCTTGTAACACCCCAAAATTTTGAAAAATAAAAAAATAAAATTTTAAATTTTAAAACATAATTAGATAAATTTTTTAAATGGAATCAAGATTTTAATTTAAAATATCCACTTTTTCTTTATTTTCTTTTTTTCTTGGATTCCAGTCTTAAGTAAAGTAAAGTTGCAATATAAAACATTCCTTACAAATTTTTGAAAATTTTAAGACATGAATGAATGCTCATTTATTACGTTTAACCCTATCCTGTCCAAAAGAGGAGTAAGTCGGTTTGCTCTCTGGGTTCACTGACTTGTGGGTCCATTCCTCATCCTGACCCCACCAGTCAACAGCAGCGCTAAACTCTCTTTCCTGCCTTCCTCCTCAGCCAAACCGTGCTGCAGCAAATACACGACGAACACTGCTCCATGCTCGCGGCGCCATTTACTCCTGTTGTCACAGCTCACCTCTGACCTCTGTTCCTCTGTTCCTTGTTCAATCAAGCAACCGAAAACACTACGGCCAAGGTTGAGAAGTGCTTGCTCATGAAGAGGCTCCCAAAATTACCTTGAAAGAGATATTGTCTGGAAGCGTTACACTTCATGGGAAATTTGAGGTCCTTGTGTGGAAATCTTACTTACCGCCTTATTACAGCTACATTTATAGCTGTGAGATTCACGAGTCAAAGTGTATGTTCAGTGGGAACAAGCATCCTCAGAAGAGGAAGGATTTGAGTTAGTTTGCTCAAGTATTTTTTTTCTGTACATGTAATGCAAAACACTCATTGTGATGCACATTGTTTTTGTTAATTCTATTTGTGATATATATAGACATATGATGATTAATTTGACAATAATATTTATGAATATGCAATGATTAATTTGACAACAATATTTGTGATAAACAATATTTATGATGGAAAATAATATTTGTGTTGGAATAAAATATTTATTATGGAATAATTTGTTTGTGGAAGATCAAGGTACTGTGTTGGATTAGTTTTAATTGCAACAAGAGATGCAGCGCAAGTGTGGAGACCTTGTGCAGCATGTGGGACACACTGCTTGCAAGTCGGAGAGAATCCACGCATGAGATGCTTAGCCCGAATTTGTGGTTAGCTTAGCAGATCTTTCTCTCGTTGTGGTTGCTTTAACGTCGTTATTTTGGTTCTCTACAAGATTCATCTTCTTTGTTCTTGAAACCATGCATGCTCGTGCCATATTTCATAAAATTTTAATATGATTCGGGGTTGCGCATAAGAAAGGGTTCAGAGTGTAACAAGTGATATCAAAGCATTGGTCGATTAATCAGATTTATGAAAAGATCTATAAATCATCAAATGGCACAAAATCGGATCGATATCCATGATATGGAATCAAGAGGAAAAATTGATTGAAACATCCCGAAATTCAAGAAATTAGAAAATGGAAATGCAAAATTTTGAATGAATTTAACTCTGAATTTTTGGATTTCCTGGATTTTTCTAATTCTTTTGGGATTTTTGTTCTAAAAGAAAAGTCATTTTGTTGAAATAGTAAAAGGTAAAACTAAAAAGATAAAAAAAATATCAGTAAAAATCTGCAAAAATTATATTAAAATATTATAAATCTCCATGACTCTTTATATGCTGTCAAAGGTAATATGAACACGTTAATGTTTGAAAAAAAATGAGCAAACATGAGATTTTGACTGAAAATAGGGTAGTGTGTCAGATTTTTGCAAAAATCTAAAAATTTATCTCAGATTCAAATTTTTTCCGTGCCTTCCTCAAATCAATTTTTATCTCTGATAAAAATATAAAAATTAAAAAAATAATTTATAGCCTTTTAAAATTCAAATATAGAAAACAATAAAAATATGAAAACTTCAATACAGAATTATTAGAAAATAAATATACGAGATAAAAATAATAAATTTTTAAATAAGACCACCTAGATCATAACAAATCTTTTAAAAATTTACAAAAATTTATGGCCATATTTTCATCTCCAAATAAAAGAAAAACAGAAGAGACTGAAATGAACAGATTAGATTGTCAGAAGTATTAAAATTTTTACACAAAGTGTTTTAATCTGAAAGTTTTAATGGATAGCAAGCATTATCTAGTCGTCATATCAAAAAAATATCAAAAAAATGTCAAATTTTTTTGACACGAGTTGACAGCCCAAATTAGTTGTTGATCGTGTGCTGTCCACAAGGTCGAGGGGAGATTGATTATATCCGTGACTGACATGTGGGCCCATCTCTTATCCGGACCCGCCGACCAGAGCAAACCGCCTCCTGTAGTCTGCCGATGGACAGCTGGGCCCCTTGCCCCACCTGTCAGGCACATGTCTTCTCTCTTTCTTCTCCCTCTCTTCCTCCTCACGTACACTAGAGCCGAAGCCAGCCGCATCGCGTCCCTCCCTTGTCTTTTCCTCCGGTCAGCGCTGTAATTTCCGCTGACCGAGGCCGAGCGCGTGTTGCCAGAAATAAGAACGGGTATCAGAAGTGGTATCAGAGCTTTGCCCGGATTAATTAGATTTATGAAAAGATCTGTAAAGCATCAGGAGATACAAAATCAAGATCTATGTTGATGATATGGAATTAAGTGAGGAAAATTGACGGTGGGGGAATTTTAGTGTGTTACAATATGTGATATGAAGGATGTCTTTGTCGAAGAGTTAATCCTGCTTTTGAAGGAATAAATCGAGAAAAAGTAAATCGCTAAATAATGGAAGATGATAGGCGGAAGGCTATCGATGCAGATTCGTCTATGTCTCTTTGGGGAGGTAAAATACTCGATGATCTAGGAGAATTTGCCGCATAAATTATGGAAGGACTTAGAAGAATTGTATATAACAAAGTCGCTAACAAACGGGTGGGTGCTGAAACGATAATTGTATAAGTTCCGTATGAAGGAAGGTACATATGGTTGTTGACCGTCTCAATGTCTTCAACTGGCATACTGGAATGGATGAGAAAATTGAGGTGAGTGATAAAGTCGTCATATTGACATCATCTCTACCACCATATTGAGAGAATTGGTGATGAATATTCTCGTCGGGAAAGCACTCTTAACTTCAATAAGACAGTTGCATATCTATTGGAAGCAAAGTTCTTGAAAAAGACATCGAAATCTTCATCCTCGGGTGATCAAGCATTGGCTGCAGTAGGTGTTGCAGGAAAAAACAAGAGTTATTGGAAGAAGGGAAAAAGTAAACACACACGTGTATACTATCTATGCCACTAGAAAGGTGATGTGATAAAGAAAATATCCGAATTTGAAGCAAATAAAGGGTGCATGCTCAACGGTGGTAGCAAAAAATGATTCATACGCATTTGTTGTCAGTCAATCAGGTGTTTATGGTGGATGGATATTAGATTGTACTTACTTTACAACACTCGTATTGCAAGTGGTACTAAAATTATAGTCTCAAGCCAATCTGACAAGATTGCGAGTTTTGGTACCACGCAACCTCTTAAGAGTACTACGCTTCCTAGCGAAGCGTATTGGTACTTCTTCTAGGTACGCACATTTGGAAGCATGGACGCAGATGAAAACCCAAAGTTGGCATCAATAGCCATGGACATGGCCAGGGAGATGAATGTGTGCTTCATGGGAGCAACCATCTACTTCGGTGGACTACTGAAAGCAAATTTCTACGCTCGGTTCTGGGGCATGGCTCTTGCAAGCATCAGAGAATTATATCTGCAAACCCAATAAGCTGCAGTTGACTTCCAACTATTCATTACTTGTTGGAACACGAGGCATAGTGAAATATAAGGCTAACAGTTGGCACTGTAAAAAGTTTCAGACAACATAATTTCCCTCAGTTAGCTCTTGGTGATCCAGTTCGTGTCATCGTCGAGGAGGCAGAGGGGCGGCACATCGCCAACCAAGCGATGATACAGCAACTGAACATACTGAAAAAGGAGATGTACAGAGGTTACTAGGGCTCGTTTGTTTTAGTTTTGGATTCTCTAAAAGCTGATTCTAGATTGTGTTTGTAGAGAAGCTGATTCTTCAAAAGTTAGAGCCCAAAAGCACATATGAAGTGGATTGTGAATTCTAGTGTATACGGGTAGGCTGAATTGTGAGAATCGAATTCTAGAATCGGGTTATTTGTTTTTTATTCTGCTTTTAGGACCAGAATCCAAAATCAAAAGCAAAAAACAAACATGCCCTTACACCTTCCCAGGCTGCGCATCTCCTTTATGGTTTCTCCTCAACCTGCAGTTTGCGCCGCACACGTCTATGCTGCATCACACGTTAAAAATAAAAAATCAAACCAACACAGTACTTTTGTCTTTCACAGATAAATTATTCCATCATAAATATTATTGTCAAATTAATCATCACACATCTATACCACAATAAAATTAACATACAGAAATAATCATCATTCAACTTCTCGAAGCACTTAATTGAAAGGTACTCGTTGATTTTCATTAAACATAGCACTTTTTCAACCTTCGTGCTGATCAAAACACGCATTATAAAATCAAATTTATAACTTGATGACTGAGTTTAGTTGGAAACAAATCAAATTTAACATTTCATTTGGAAACAAATCAAATTTAACATTTTAATTCCTACGCTTTGTAGAATATTCTGAGCAAGATATTATTTCAGAATAGTGAATTAATTCCAATAAAAATTATAAATCGACTAGCTGTTAAAATGGTTACCATAATGCTAGTAGTTAAGAAAAGTAGCTAGGGATGGGCAGAAAGGAGATAGCAACTGCGTAGACTAAACCTCGGTGCTTTTACTACCGTGTAGACTGTTTCTTCTCCATTCATGTCCTTTTCGCTAGCCTCCCAGTCAAAGAAATCAATGCAACGACTTTGACACAGAACCAAGAGTATTTCGCATCAGCAATATATAATTCTTATCACTTCTTCTCCCGGTGAGAGGTTTCCGAATGGAGACGTTCTTATCTGCAGCCATAGGCGAACTCGCCACTAGATCCCTCTCATTCTTGATCGACAAATACTGCAAGCCGCCGGCGTCGTCCAAGGAGGAGAGCCTGCGGAGACTACAGCTGATGCTGTTCCGGGTTTGCGTCGCCGTCGAGGAGGCCGAGGGGAGGCACCTCACAAGCCATGCCATGCTTCAACAGCTCAACATGCTGAGAGAAGAGATGTACAGGGGCAAATACGTGCTCGACAAGTTCAGTTGCCAAGCCCATAAAGGCGATGAAGTGAGCTATTCTTCCATGTCAAAATTCAATCCTAGTAAGCGTGTTCGTTTCTATACTGGTAGTAGTCACGAAAAAGATGAGTTGGAACAGATGCTCCAAAGTGTAGAGATGACTGTTACTGGTATGAATGAATTTGTTATATTTCTGAAGAACTACCCTCCTATATGTCGCCAACCATATAGCATGTATATGTTTATGGAGAAGTGCATGTTTGGCCGCCAGATGGAGATGGAACGGGTCATCAATTTCTTGTTGGATAGAGAACCTCCCGGGACTGATAATTTGGGTGTCCTGCCAATTATCGGTTCAGCAAAAATTGGAAAGAGTACACTTATTGAGCATGTTTGCTTCGATGAAAGGGTGTGCAATCACTTTTCTCGTATTATCTTTTTTAGTGAGAATGACTTTAGTGAAGAAAAACCATGCACCCTAAGAGGTGGAGGAGTAATCAAACATCAACGTACCTCCTCATCAAATGAAGAAAGGCACCTAATTGTTATTGAGCTCGGTGGGGATGTCGATGAGAATGCATGGACAAAGTTCTACTCTGCCTCTCGTGGCTGCTTTTCACTAGGCAGTAAAATCATAATCATGAGTCGATATGAAGAGGTCGCAAAGTATGGAACGACGCAACCTCTCCATCTACGGTATTTGTCTCGAGAAGCACATTGGTACTTCTTCAGGGTGCTTGCATTCGGGAGCTCGAATCTTGAAGACCAACCAAAGCTAGCATCCATGGCAATGGAGATATTTGATGAGTATTTTGGCAAAGAGTATTTTGGGCCTTTCATATGTGCAAATGGCCTGGCTTACTGTCTTAGAGCTGTTGATAACGCACGGCATTGGCGTAGTGTTCTTCAATGCCTCAGGGAGAAGGATCAGAAGAATCAGCTGCTACTTAGATGTTCAAGTGATTTTGGGGTGAAAAGAATAAATACTTTAGTTCCGACAAGATCTGGAGATAGCATATATTGTGAAATCTATGGCCAAGTTCGAGTAGGGCTTCCTCACGAAGAAGCGCCCAAAATTACCTTGAAAGAGATATTGTCTGGAAGTGTAAGTACACCTCATGGGAAACTTGAGGTTCTTGTGTGGAAATCTATCTTACCGCCTTATTACAGCTACATTTGTAGCTGTGAGATTCACGAGTCAAAGTGTGTGGTTACTGAGAACAGGCGTTGTCAGAAGAGGAGAGTTAGTTTGCTCAAGTAAAATTTTCTGTACATGTAATGCGAAACACTCATATTGTGATGCATGTTGTAGTATATATTGTAGTGTTACTGTACAGCACATGTGCATTTTCCTATATTCTCTATAGGCCCTGTTTGTTTAGACTTAGATTTTTGGTTTATAGCTTAAAGTCACCTTTTTGGTTTAAACAGCTTAAAAGCTAATAGCTTTTGTATGTGATAGAGGTGGATAATTTTATCTAACTTTAGTGTTATTAGTCTAAAACCAACCACCAATAAGCTAAAAAAGCCTCTCTTTTGTGGCTTTTGACGGCTTTTAGTTATATGGAGGTTTATGACTTTTGAAAAGCCCAGATATAAAGCTACTCGATTGTTTAGGTTTTAGCTTTTTAGCCTTTAAGCCGATGAAAAAACCTAAACAAACAGGGACTAATTTCCGTCAGCTCTTGGTGATCCATTGCAGTGACGGTGGATCAATATTTGACCGCACGCAAGTTCTCAACATGGAGGTTGTTATTTCTGCTATTATAAGTGAACTTGCTGGTAGATCCATGGCTTTTCTCATCGAACGTAAGTTCTCAACATGATTGGGTTGTTTGTTTTTTATTCTGCTTTTAGGGCCAGAATCTAAAATCAAAAGTAAAAACAAACATGCCCTTACACCCTCCCAGGCTGCGCATCTCCTGTACGGTTTCTCCTCAATCTGCAGTTTGCGCCGCGCACGTCTATGCTGCATCACTCGTTAAAAATAAAAAAATCAAACCAACACAGTACTTTTGTCTTTCACAGATAAATTATTCCATCATAAATATTATTGTCAAATTAATTCATTGAACATAGCACTTTTTCAACCTTCGTGCTGATCAAAACACACATTATAAAATCAAATTTATAACTTGATGACTGAGTTTAGTTGGAAACAAATCAAATTTAACATTTTAATTCCTACGCTTTGGAATATTTTGAGCCTTTCATAGATTCAAACAGCCTGGCTTACTGTCTTAGAGCTGGTGATAACACGCGGCATTGGCGCAGGGTTCTTGACTGCCTCAGGGAGAGGAATCAGCTACAACTTAGTGATTTTGGGATGAAAAGAAAGGGATTTGATAAACATCAACCGGATGTTTTTTTTGTTGAAATCACCCAAATCTAGAACCATTGGATCATTGTTGAGATTAAGGAGTATCGATTATATCCGATCCTATGATTTGATCTAACGGCCCGGTGAATTTGGATGTTAGATCCAACGGCCCGGTGAATTTGGATGTTAGTTAAGACAAAAACATCCGGATGATACCTATACACTCCCGAAAAGAAAACGTGCTTTACTTCCAACAATATCTGGAAGTAGTATATATTGTGAACTTTACGGCCAAGGTCGAGTAGGGCTTGCACATGAAGAGGCTCCCAAAATTACCTTCTTAGAGATATTCTCTGGAAGTGTTACACCCCATGGGATACTTGAAGTCCTAGTGTGGAAATCTCGCCTACCGCCTTATTACAGCTACATTCATAGCTATGAGATTCACGATTCAAAGTGTGTGGTTACTGGGAACAAGCATTGTCTGAAGAGGAAGGCTTCGAGTTAGTTTGCTCAAGTAAATTTCTCTATACATGTAATGCAAGGCACTCGTGTTGTGATGGATGTTGTACTTCCCCCTGCCGATGCATTGCCGCAGCTTGCCCATTTTCTGCCACACGGCAAGGCAAAGGGAAGTGTTACACAAATATTGTCATGGAAATTTTGAGGTCATTGTGTGGAAATCTCAGTTACCACCTTATTACAGCTATATTTATAGCTGTGAGATTCACGAGTCAAAGTGTATGGTTAGTGGGAACAAGCATCCTCAGAAGAGGAAGGATTTGAGTTAGTTTGCTCAAGTATTTTTTATATATATGATTAATTTGACAATAATGTTTATGAATATGCAATGATTAATTTGACAACAATATTTGTGATAAACAATATTTATGATGGAAAATAATATTTGTGTTGGAATAAAATATTTATTATGGAATAATTTGTTTGTGGAAGATCAAGGTACTGTGTTGGGTTAGTTTTAATTGTAACAAGAGATGCAGCGCAAGTGTGGAGACACAGCGCAGGCATGTGCGACACACACTGTAGGTCGGAGAGAATCCGCGCATGAGATGCTTACCCCAGAATTTGTGGTTAGCTTCGCCAGATCTTTCTCTCTCGTTGTGGTTGCTTTAACGTCGTTATTTTGGTTCTCTACAAGATTCATCTTCTTTGTTCTTGAGATTGTGCACGCTTGTGCTGTATCTCATAAAATTTTAATCTGATTCAGGGGCTGTTGCGCATAAGAAAGGGTATCAAAGTGTAACAAGAGGTATCAAAGCTTTGCCCAGATTAATCCCCAGCCAAAACGCTGTATCTTGTCTTCCTCCCTCAGCCAGCCACTGCTTGCTCATCTTCTGCCACGTCAATTGAATCACGGCCAGGACCGCCTCTCTGTGTATCGAATGACCCCAATTGATCGCGAGCTGCCAAGTATTACCATACTCTGCCTCGGCTGTCTTTCGCCCTTCCTGCGACTCTCTGGCAACCGCAATACCAGCGCACAGCACCGCCCGCCATGGCCTCCCCGTTCACACCACTGACGCACCACATTAACTCAGATATAAAACTGGCATGGGGGAAGAAGCAGACTAGACATGGGGCACTGTGGCTGACGATCTGCCATGGCAGTGATTCAGGTCTGAGTTTATTGCTGCGGCAGAGATGAGGTGAAGGGGGTCGGTGCCAGAAAATTCAGACTAGACATGGGGTACTGTGGCTGACGATCTGCCATGGCAGTGATTCAGGGCTGAGTTTATTGCTGCGGCAGAGGTGAGGGGTGAAAACGGATCGGATCGGTCGGATAGTAGGTCATCCTATATCCTACTTTAATTATTTTTTTCGGATACGGGTACAGGTACGCATAGTGAAAAATCGGGTAGGATACGGATACCGGGTATTTACGAACGGGTAGAAAACAGATACAGGATATTGTACGGACGGGTATAATACGGATAACGGGTACTTAGTCAAATAATACGCAAACTATCTAGAATCAAAATATATGATAAAAATAATATAACTAACACATATGATCAAATTATGTGATAAAAATATATTAAAAAGAAATTGTAATCCTGAGATAAGATATCAATCTTGATATTGTCAGATTTGTGTAGAAATATATATGTCTTTTCTGAAGCCAAGATTCTTACCATGCTGACATCAACTTGATATCCGCCTCTAGTAAAAATATTAAAAATTAAAACTTATATTTGAAGCTTTTACAAATTTAAAAACTGAAAGTAAATAAATCTGAAAATAGCAATGTCAGAATTTTTATAAATAAAATGTAAAATATAAAATCTTAAAATTTTATAGAATACAAATATTTTAATTATAAACCTTAATAAAAATATAAATAAAATATTAACCACATTTTGGTCATAAATTAGATCAAACTCAGAAAACAAAAACCTGACAGGGCACGTTGTCAGAATTACTGTAATTTTTATACACAAGATTTTACCATGAAATTTTTACTGGATATCAAACCTCATCTTGCCGACATGTGTAAAACTTTTCATAAAATATTGATTTGATTTGATAGCTTTAATAAGTACTAGAATGCTATCTATCCAGAGAAATCAGCAGAGCTGCTCTTTTCTCTCCCTTGCGTGTGGACCTCCCGGGTACCCGAACCCCGGGTACCCGTATCCGACCCGAGATCCTCGGGTATTTGCCGGGTAGTGCTCGCTCCGAATCCGACCCGAATCCGACGCTCAGCTATCCGGGTACTATCCGTATCCGATCCGAGAAAAAAATACCCGAATTCGTATACGAAAAAATTGGTAAAAACACTACCCGTATCCGATACCTGACGGGTAATACTCGACCCATTTTCACCCCTAGATGAGGTGAAGGGATCGGTGCTGAGTACAGAGGAAGAAGGAGAAGAAGGCTGGATATGAGGTGCTGTGGTTGTGCAGGCGGTGTGTCAAGTCTGACTTTACACTGTTTTTAGTCAAACATTATTAAAATACATTTCCTATCATCGATTAATATGTCCATATTTCTTTTGACTGCTGAAAAACGAGTTCCAAATATTTCCTACATTAAATTTAACTTTTGCTGAATTTTTATGACATTTTTACTTTTATCTTTTACTAATTCATTATAAAAGAATTTTTCTTTAGAACAAAAATTCCAAGAAAGACAAATAATGCCAGAAAATTCAGAAATAAATCGTATTAAAAATTTAAGATTTCCATTCTTATTTTATTTAAATATTTAGGATGTACCACAAATAGAATTAATGTACACAAATAATCATCATTCAACTTCTCGAAGCACTTAATTGAAAGGTATTGTATCAGTTTCTCTCTTTGATTTTCATTGAACATAGAACTTTTTCAACCTTCGTGCTGATCAAAACACGCATTATAAAATCAAATTTATAACTTGATGACTGAATTTAGTTGGAAACAAATCAAATTTAACATTTAATTTCCTAGGCTGTGTAGAATAATCTGAGCAAGATATTATTTCAGAATTTTGAATTAATCCCAAAAAATATAAAATGGACTACCTGTTAAAATGGTTACCACAATGCTAGTAGTTAAGAAAATTAGCTACCGGTTGCGTAGACTAAAACTTTGAGCTTTTACTACCATGAAGACTGTTTCCTCTCCACTTCCTGTCAAGGAAAATCAATGCAATGACTTTGACACTAATTAAACCAAGAGTATTTCACACCACGTATATAATTCTTATCACTTCTCTTGGTGAGAGAGGTTGCCCAATGGAGACATTCTTCTCTGCAGTCATAGGCGAACTCGCCAGCAGATCCCTCTCCTTCTTGATCGACAAATACTGCAAGCCACCGGCGTCATCGAAGGAGGAGAGCCTACGGAGACTACAGCTGATGCTGCTCCGGGTTCACATTGCCGTCGAGGAGGCCGAGGGGAGGCACATCACAAGCCATGCCATGCTTCAACAGCTCAACGTACTGAGAGAAGAGATGTACAGGGGCTACTACGTGCTCGACAAGTTCAGATGCCAAGCCCATAAAGGCGATGAAGTGAGCTATTCTTCCCAATCAAAATTCAATTCTAGCAAGCGTGTTCGTTTCTATTCTGGCAGTAGACACGGAAAAGATGAGTTGGAACAGGTGCTCCAAAGTGTAGAGATGACTGTTGCTGGTATGAATGAATTTGTTCTATTTCTGAAGAACTACCCTCCTATGTGTCGCCAACCATATAGCATGTATATGTTTATGGAGAAATGCATGTTTGGCCACCAGATGGAGATGGAACGGGTCGTCAATTTCTTGTTGGATAGAGAATCTCCAGGGACTGATAATTTGGGTGTCCTACCAATTATCGGTGCAGCGAAAATTGGAAAGAGTACACTTGTTGAGCATGTTTGCTTCGACGAAAGGGTGTGCAGCCACTTTTCTCGTATTATCTTTTTTAGTGAGAATGATTTTAGAGAAGAAAAACCATACACCCTAAGAGATGGAGGAGTAATCAAACATCAACGTACCTCCTCCTCAAAAGAAGAAAGGCTCCTGGTTGTTATTGAGCTAGCTGGGGATGTCTATGAGAATGCATGGAGAAAGTTCTACTCTACTTCTCGAGGCTGCTTTTCACCGGGCAGTAAAATCATAATCATGAGTCGATCTGAAGAGGTCGCAAAGTTTGGAACGACGCAGCCACTCCTTCTAAGGTTTTTGTCTCGGGAAGCACACTGGTACTTCTTCAGGGTGCTTGCATTCGGAAGCTCGAATCCCGAAGACCAACCAAAGCTAGCTTCCATAGCAGTGGAGATATTTGATGAGTATTTTGATGAAGACAAATATCAGGAGTTCTATGGGCCTTTCATATTTGCTAACAGCATGGCTTACTTTCTTAGAGCTAGAGGTGACGCGCGGCATTGGTGCAGGGTTCTTGAATGGCTCAGGGAGAAGGATCAGAAGAATCTGCTGCTACTTGGTTGTTCAAGTGATTTTGGGGTGAAAAGAAAAAATGCTTTACTTCCGACAATATCTGGAAGTAGTATATATTGTGAAATCTACGGCCAAGGTCGAGTAGTGCTTGCTCACGAAGAGGCTCCCAAAATTACCATGCAAGAGATATTGTCTGGAAGTGTTACACCTCATGGGAAACTTGAGGTCCTAGTGTGGAAATCTCAGTTACCACCTTATTACAGCTATATTTATAGCTTTGATATTCACGAGTCAAAGTGTATGGTTACTGGGAACAAGCATTGTCAGAAGAGGAAGGCTTTAAGTTAGTTTGCTCAAGTAAAATTTTCTGTACATGTAAGGCAAAAACACTCATATTGTGATGCACGTTGTTTTGTTAATTCTATTTGTGATATATATGTATACACATACATATATGTATATACATACATATATATATACATATATACATACATATATGTATGTATGTATACATATATCTATCTATGTATATGTATATATATATATGTATATATGTATGTATGACGATTAATTTGACAACAATATTTATGAATATGCAATGATTAATTTGACAACGATATTTGTGATCAACAATATTTATGATAGAAAATAATATTTGTGTTGGAATACAGTATTTTATTTAAATTTTTACGATGTACCACAAATAGAATTAATGTACACAAATAATCATCATTATTCAACTTCTCAAAGCACTTAATTGAAAGGTATTGTATCAGTTTCTCTCTTTGATTTTCATTGAACATAGAACTTTTTCAACCTTCGTGCTGACCAAAACACGCATTATAAAATCAAATTTATAACTTGATGACTGAATTTAGTTGCACCACTACAAAAAAAACTTCTTTCTTACCAGTCTATCACTGTCAGTTCGACTAAAACCGGCAGTGATAACACTTTCACTGTTGGTTCATAAGCTATACCAGCACAAATGCTTGACCGAAGAAGAACCGGCAGTGACAGTAACTTATCACTGCCGGTTCTAAAAAAACCGGCAATGATACTATTACTGCAGGTTCTTCTTAAGAACCGGCAGTGATAAGTTATTATCACTGCCAGTTCTTAACAAGAACCGGCAGTGATAATGGAGGAAGTATCACTGCTGGTTCGGAATCCGAATAGACAGTGATAATATTTTTGAAAAATCATAACTTTTAGATACGGAGTCGGATGGTGACAAAATTTATATGAACATTGTAGCCCTCAATGAGATCTACAACTTTGTAGTTGACAACTTTTTTATTTGAATTCATTTAGATGTCCAAATAATCGTTAAAACTTGTGTGTTAGGTGAGATGGTAAGGGGAGTTTACGCGAAGCTGAAGGTCACGGGTTTGAATTCTAGCAACCGCACGTGTGCATAGTAGTACATATATGTTGGTCCAGGTGCAAATAAATTTATTTTTTGATTTTACCGAGTGATTTTTGGATTTACACTATCACTGCCGGTTTGCATACAAACCGGCAGTGATATTGGTGACTATCATTGCCGACCAATCACTGCCGGTTCCAATATCCAGCAATGATGCCAGTTTGGAACCGGCAGTGATGTGGTGTTTTGTAGTAGTGTTGGAAACAAATCAAATTTAACATTTAATTTCCTAGGCTTTGTAGAATATTCTGAGCAAGATATTATTTCAGAATTGTGAATTAATCCTAAAAAAATATAAAATTGACTACCTGTTAAAATGGTTACCATAATGCTACTAGTTAAGAAAAGTAGATAGCGGTTGCGTAGACTAAAACTTTGAGCTTTTACTACCATGCAGACTGTTTCCTCTCCACTTCCTGTCAAGGAAATCAATGCAATGACTCTGACACTAAACCAATAGTATTTTGCACCACGTATATAATTCTTATCACTTCTCTTGGTGAGAGGGGTTTCCCAATGGAGACATTCTTCTCTGTAGTGAGCTATTCTTCCCTGTCAAAATTCAATTCTGGCAAGCTTGTTCGTTTCTATACTGGCAGTAGACACGGAAAAAATGAGTTGGAAGAGATGCTCCAAAGTGTAGAGATGACTCTTACTGGTATGAATGAATTTGTTATATTTCTAAAGAACTACACTCCTATGTGTCGCCAACCATATAGCATGTATATGTTTATGGAGAAGTGCATGTTTGGCCGTCAGATGGAGATGGAACGGGTCGTCAATTTCTTGTAGGATAGAGAACCTCCGGGGACTGACAATTTGGGTGTCCTACCACTTATCGGTGCAGCAAAAGTTGGAAAGAGTACCCTTGTTGAGCATGTTTGCTTCGACGAAACGGTGTGCAGCCACTTTTCTCGTATTATCTTTTTTAGTGAGAATGATTTTAGAGAAGAAAAACCATGCACGCCAAGAGATGGAGGAGTAATCAAACATCAATGTACCTCCTCAAATGAAGAAAGGCTCCTGGTTGTTATTGAGCTAGCTGGGGATGTCGATGAGGATGCATGGAGAAAATTGTACTGTGCTTCTCCTTGCTGCTTTTCACCGGTAGTAAAATCGTAATGACGAGTCGATCTGAAGAGATCGCAAAGTTTGGAACGACACAACCTCTCCATGTAAGGTTTTTGTCTCGAGAAGCGTACTGGTACTTCTTCAGGGTACTTGCGTTCGGAAGCTCGAATCCCGAAGACCAACCAAAGCTAGCATCCATGGCAGTGGAGATATTTGACGAGTATTTTGACCAAGACAAACGTCAGGAGTCCACTGGGCCTTTCATGTATGCAAACAGCATGGCTTACTATCTTAGAGCTAGTAGTGACGCGCAGCATTGGTGTAGGGTTCTTGAGTGCCTCAAGGAGAATAAGGATCAGAAGAATCAGCTTCTATTTAGATGTTCAAGATATTTTGGGGTGAAAAGAAAACTTGCTTTAGTTCTGAGAATATCTGGAAGTAGTATATATTGTGAAATCTACGGACATGGTCGAGTAGGGCTTGCTGAGAATATCTGGAAGTAGTATATATTGTGAAATCTATGGACATGGTCGAGTAGGGCTTGCTCATGAAGAGGCCAGCCTTGCCCTGGGGGGGGCAGCCGCTCTGGCCCCCCCCGGACCATGGGCCCCACCCCTTAGGCTATACCTATACATGCATGCATGCACTAGTAAGCCTCAGCGTCCGTTCTTGGGCCTTATTCTTGACGCGTCGGCTTGGCCTGGGAAACGAACTAACGAAGACATGCAGTCACGCACGGGCACGGCACGAATGATGAATCGCTTGGACGCGTGATTCCCGACTCGGCGACTCCCGAGTCCTGGACTCCTGGCGGCTGGTTACGGGCGGGCGAGAGGAGGCGATCAGGCGACGCTGCGAGTCTGCGACGCGAGGCGAGGAGCCGACAGCCGAGGCGATCAGAAATTCACCGAGAGTCCGAGACGACGACTCAACGAGGCGATCAGTCGATCAGGTATTGCCGTGGCCCGTATTGAATTTGCAGTAGGCCAATCTCGTGCTTGAAAACAAGAACTAGAAGCGGATCAATTGATCAAAGTCAGTAATCGTTAATTTTGTTAATTTTGTTTGAAAACAAGAACTAGAAGCGGATCAATTGATCAAAGTCGATGTCGTTAATTTTGTTAATTTTGTTTGAAAACAAGAACTAGAAGCGGATCAATTAATCTCGTGCTTGAAAACAAGAACTATAATCTTATTTATGCCATGTAAAGTTAATTTTGTTCAACGACTGATTCTGCAGGACAAGGCCACTTATAATCGTTTGATTGGACATTTGGACCGTGTTGATGCATATATGATATTGGGATTTGAGAGTTCTACATAATCGGTAATAATTTTTTTGAGTTGATCTAATACCTTTGTAGCTTTGCGATAGCTTTCAAATAATAATTGTTTATTTTTAATCGTTTTTGCTTTACTTGTTGCTTGATATGAATAATTTTTTTGGATGCATCTTGAGTGTTTATTAGTAACACTTATATATATATATATATATATATATATATATATATATATATATATATATATATATATATATAGAAGGGCCCCATTTTAAATCTCGTCCCGGGCCCTGAAATCTCAGGACCGCCACTGGAAGAGGCTCCCAAAATTACCGTGCAAGAGATATTGTCTGGAAGCGTTACACCACATGGGAAACTTGAGGTCCTATTGTGGAAATCTTACTTATTGCCTTATTACAGCTACATTTATAGCTGTGAGATTCACGAGTCAAAGTGCATAGTTACTGGGAACAAGCATTATCAGAAGGGGAAGGCTTTGAGTTAGTTTGCTAAAGCACATGTGTATTTTCTTTTCTACTCTCTTTCCTATATTGTCCATAGTCCTTAGGGATAGATGACTTGAGGCTCTTGTATGTAAGGATTTTATTATCCTTAGGTTTGATATATCTATCAAATTCGTGCAAGTGGTTGTTCTTGTTGTTCTCGAGCTTTTTGCCTTGATTGTATTTGATTCTTGTGGTTTTTCCTGTCATGTATTGTTGGTTGCCAAGGACACGTAAGAGATGAAAAAACCCAAGAGGTCATCTCCCATCCATCTAGGCATCCTCATAGCAAATATTTGGAGGTTGACCAGGTTTTGGCTTGAATAGGGTGAGATCTTGGTTCTTGTGATTCAAAAGCTTTTGGCTTAATATTTGCAGAGATTAAGAGTGATAGGATGTGTGGGAAAACATCCTTGGTCGTGTTGGCTTGAATCCTCCCACGAGCAACTCAAGATCTTGATTTTGTGGTTTTGCTCGATTTTTGTGCAACTTCTCTTAAAATAGATAAACGTTAGAACTTTAGCAATGATCTTTAAGATCGTTTATTGGAATAGGTTCGTAAAGTTCTAGGGTAGTTGTGTTTCAAATTTCAATTCATTTAGAGCATCAGTTTAAAAGTTGTGCTTGTTTTGGTTTTAATCTATGCTGCTGTTTTTGTTACATTGTTCTTGATTATTCGAGTGAGTAGGATAATCCGACTCAAGTGGATTATCTGAGTTTGTAGGATAATCCGACTTAAGTTTACATACAGCTTGTTGTAGCATTTCGTTTGGGTTTTTGTGTTGCATTCTTTTGTGCATCTTGATCTTTTGATTTGGGTGACTCATAGTCTTTTAGGATTTAGAAATGTGTGCTAGATGAAACATAATAAGATTATGCATGATTCCTACTTGCTTTAGAGGAGAAATATTAAAGGGGTTATATAAACCTATGGGGTGGTCATAAAATGTAACATCTCAAAAATTTTAAATAGTAAAAATAAAAATGTAAAAATTAGAAAATGAAATTGAATAAATTTTTAATTAAAATTTAGAGAATAAATTAAAAATGTTATCTTCTAACTTAATATCTTGAAATCCAACCTTAATCAAAGGATGAGCTACAAAATAAAATTTTAAATCAATAAAAATATCAAAATGAGTTGAAAATAAAATTTACTTTGAAATTTCATTTAATCATAAATTTTCTTGAATTTTGGTTCTTAAGAAAATATTTTATTGCATTAATTTCAGTTTCTCCTTAACACAAAGTGCAAAATTTAATGAGGAAATAAATCTTAAACCTTTACTTATATTTATTGATGTTTTTTTAAATTCTCTGGATTTTATTGACTTTTCCTAGATTTTCTTGAATTTTGCTACAATAGAGCAATCCTTTTTTATAAACCCAAAAAATGGATAAAGAGAAGGGTAAAAAGATTATAGCAATAAAATAAATAAAATTTTTATTTAATCTTAGGAAACCTCCAGTGACTCATTTACAAATTTTAAAATGTCATATCAAGCATTTATGCATGAAATAAAAGCTATTTAATGATTCTTGACTAGCAACAGTGAGTTTGTCAGAATTTAATAAAACTAATCCAACCTTATCTTGAGCTGAAAATTTAAAATTATCTTCTGGAGTAATAAATTAATATACATTAAAATTTTTAAAAATTAATAAATTATTTTTGAATATTCAAAAATTCAAAAATAGAAAGATTAAAAATCTTACTGAAGGATAATGTGATCAAGAGGAGCTCATATAAAAAGTTTCAAAAAGTTTTGAGAAGATTTAAATTCTCTTATAAATAAAAAACCTAAAACAGAAATATGTGCACAGTGTCTTGTCAGAATTATTATAAATTCTGTGGATAACGTTATAATCTGAAATTTCTACAGTATGAAGATAACTCTATATACATCATGTAGTAAATTTCTCATTAAATTGGCGACATGATTTCTATCTGATTCAATGAACTCATCCTAGCCCTGATCGCTGAATTTGCTTGAGGACTCCACGCCGTTCACTGCCATGTGGGTCCCGAACCACTGGCGACCCCACCTACCAGCCATAGCTTCTGCCTTCTTCTTCCTCAGCACGCTGGAGTCTCGAAGCCAATTTGCTCGCCTATTGTAACCGCCATCCCTGTACCTTGCGCCACCTAAGGTCCTTCGCGCCATCATTTCCTTGCCACATTTCAGCCTCGTCCTAATTTTGTGCTGAGTCGCCCATCCCTCCTCCTGTTCTAGTGCATAATTCATCCGACGAGTTCACACTAGGTGGTCGGGTGATCTCTGATGGTGCTGCCTATAAATAGAGTCTCGTAGTCGCAAAGAGTTGTGCATCACTTCCCCACTCATATCATTTCCTCTCATTCACCAAGCAATGCAAATTTCTTCTGCTTTGCCTCATAACCGAAGAACCCTAGAGCTTGCACCAAGATTAAATTCTGCTGAAACACTGAAACATTTCCCAATTCCTTTAAGCTGTAGCTTCTCCATTCATCCACGAAGCAAAGCCCTCTTCAAAATATGAGGATCTTCAACCAGAAGCTCGCCACCCCCTACTGTTCTTCTTCCCCAAGCATGACACATGGTGGTGGCTCAAACCAATTCATCCCCAACACCAAAAACTAGTAAAATGGATTGCTATTGAATCCCTAAAACTTATTCTGGAACCAATTCCATTTGATCGGCTCCTTATCGCCATCACGGCTCACTGCCCTTTTCTTCCGCCGCTAGCTCACGGTGGCGCACCAATTTTCACCTTCACCGGTAGCTAAGAATGGCTCCCATAGGTGCGCACGGATGCACTAGAGCTAGCTGTGCTGCCAATTCACCGCCTCTGGCCTTCCCTCGCCAGCGGTGAGCATGGCTTCGCCCTCCTTTGTTCTAAGTGACTATCGTGCGGGACCCCCTTGTCAGCCACTATCTCTCTCGCAATCACTCACTCTCACCGATCCATCAGCCCCACCTATCAGCTACATTTAAAAATAAACCGGGAAAAGGGAAAGGCGCTTTCAATGTATTGAAAACGTATTTCTCCTTTTTCCTCAATTTCCATACCCGAGCCAATTCAATTACACATAACTTTCTCATTTTTAGTTCAAATAAGATGAAAAAAATTTTAAATTCATATAAAATCAAATAGTTCTAGAATATACAAAAATATTTTGAAAAAGAGAACTGGATGAATTTGAAATTTAAATTTAAAGAAAAGAACTAAACATATGCTATACACAAAAAATTGCAAACAAACTCGAATGGAATGAAACCAATTTTCATGAAATCCTTATTAAAGAAACTTAATAGGGCTACATATTCAAAACTAATTCTTATGCAATATTAATTAGGGAATGAGGACTATTCACATATATATCATACAATAAATTGACTAAAGTTTAATTCTATTCATCCAAATAATTTTTGCATCTTGAATTCGATATTATAAATATAAGAATACATAATTTTATCTTCTTGAATTCATAAGATAAAATAGATAATACATAAAAGAAATCATATATTGCTCAACAGGAAAGTCATTAGCGGAATAGCGTGTATAAATATACATAATCAACTAAAATGTAAGAATGTGAAGTCATTTAACCCAAACCCTAAATCATGCCTATTTTCTATAACAAGTTTTTATTTAATTTACTGTCTGTCTTCTCTTGCCCTAATTAAAGTTTGTTATTTGCTATATTTTCGTTCTAATAACGTGTAGAACTCGATGTCATTAACTCTGTTGTCGACGCCGTCTGCTACGACCAAGACATCCTCATAAATGACAAATAAGCAAGGCAAGCACCCCTTTGATCATATTGATCCCAGTATTTAATTTTTCTTTTATTTATCAAATGGTTTCATTCATGCGTTTATTTTCTGTAAATTCGCTATTTTGTAGTACTGGTAGATATGCCTGTTGTTCCATTAAAGTTCTTTGATAAGTATGGATATGTGAATCTTGATAACCATAGAAAATGGTTAGACAATACATAATGTCAATATGGGTATAAGCGATTACATATTATCCATGCTTAGCCATGCTTTAGAACCAACGTTGTATATGATCAGATCAAAATTGTTTCTTGAAAAATTGAAAATGTTGGTTATGGCATGATATCGGTTGATAGTATTTTAGCTAAAAACTTAAAATAAAACTATGGTTTTGATGCAGGCAATTATTGGCAATAGCCAGTTGTGCAGATATACTTGTACGTAGTGTAGGGCGAGATTATTGCCCATGCCAGATTAAGGACCGAGCTATGGGTTGCTTACAAGCCAAGATATTCGTACAACCATAAGTGCTGGTATGGGACAGTCGTAATCTATTAAGTTACTTTAATTTGGCTTTGTACATTGGTAGGCGGGAGATAGTAGAAGCACTCTGGATAGGTTTGCTTGTGAGGGGGCTTCCACACCTTAGTATGGGTAAATGCATACCGATATAACTGTGTACGCCTTGTTATGGGAAGAAATCTTTATTGCAGGGGTACTGCTCATATTACCATTCCAAACGACAGGGTATGTCTGCCATTCATATTTCTTCTCCATAGCAAGGGTTAACGTCACTGGGCTGGTGCAAAGTCGGGTTTAAGTAATGTAACGGTTATGTTATGATCTCTCTACGGCACACCAAAGGAAGTGTGTCAATTGCGCTGCACAAAGAGCTGATCATTTCTTGTGGGTAAAGTTGTATACCTCTGCAGAGTGTAAATCTAATTAATTAGTTGTGCCTGTGGTCAAAGACACTTGGTAACGTCATCACATAGCTAGATGTTTATTATTTTCAAAATAAGATGATTTTCACCTAATGTGCCTTATTTTGGCAAAAATTATGGTTATGCTACGGGTTAGTAGGACATTGGATATTTCAACGCTCACGTCATGGAGGAGTACTGTGAGTTGTTACTTATGCTCTACTGCTACTTTTATATCAATCAAACATGCTTTTATAAATTCCGTTTCTCAATTGCAACTTGTCTTACAAATTAAATGTTGCTTTATACAAATTAATTGTAGAAGCCTCTTTTGATATGGCCTGCATTTATACATTTGCAAATACTACACCTTAAATCTTGTTGAGTACGAAAGTACTCAACCTTACTTATTATGTTGTTTTAGGTGGATAAGACAACGAAGCTCCGAAGAATATCTTTTCATCGCAGGTTACGAGGATTTCAAGTGAAGCGATCTTTCTAGGGATTTATGCCTTATCAGTTGCCTGAGTGTTGGATGGGAACTACAAGATTTTGCTTCTCCTATGCAATGTTAAATACTCTGAATTGTATAAATCCATTATACAATTAGCTTCCGCATTAATATTATAATGTATGGTTGTGATTCCAATTGTTGTAAATGTGCGTACTAGCTACTGATCTAAGGACTAGTATTGAATGCACATTAGATTTTCATTTTTGTATTTTATGTAAAAATGGAGGTTGTTACATAAAAAACCCAAGCAACTAAAAAGCCACAAATCAATTCGTCAATAAGAAATGCACGAGAGGATTAAAGGCTAGGTTATTCTTTAGCACTAGATTCTTATATAGGGCAAGCATCTAAGAGTCCTAAAAAATTCAAGAGGTTGTGAAATAGTAAAAATCCTTTGTACTCTTTTTTTTTAAAAAAAGAGTCATGAATTTCTATGGAAATGCAGCGAAAGCAACGTGGCCTGCATATTATATCTGCAAACCCAATAAGCTGCAATTGACTTCCAACTATTCATTACTTGTTGGAACACGAGGCGTAGTGAAAGATAAGGCTAACAGTGCACTGTAAAAAGTTTCAGACAACATAATTTCCCTCAGCTAGCTCTTGGTGATCCATTGCAGTGACGGTGGATCCATATTTTGACCCCACGCAAGTTCTCAACATGGAGGTAGTTATTTCTGCTATTATGGATGAACTTGCTGGTAGATCCATGTCTTTTCTGATCGAAGAATACCTGAACCCGACGGCGCCACCCATGGCGGAGAAGCTACACAGCTTGTGTGAGACCCCGTTCGGATGAACAGGAACCTCCATGTGATTACTGTGCTATTCCCTGGATCAGTAGCTAGCACTCACATGTTTACAACAATTGGAAATCACAACCATACATATAATTAAGCGGAAACGATTATACAAATAATATTACAACTCAGAGAAATATAGCAGCAAAAGAAACAAGCCTTGTGGTTTACCCATCCAATCCCGCAGGCAACTGACCAGGCATAAACTTCAGATAGAATACGACAAAAACACCCCGCAACTTACGATGGCCAACTTCGAAGCTCCGCTTACTAAACCACCTACAATATAATTAAGCAAGGGTGAGTATTTTACATACTCAGCAAGACTTGAGCAGAGCCTATAATATATGCAGGCCATTTCAAGGGAAAGGCTACTACAGTTAATTTGCATAAAGCGAAATTGAATTGTAAAGCAAGTTATTTGCAAACGGAATTTATAAGAGCATAAGATTGATAACAAATAAGTAAAGCATGATAACACTCACAGTCCTCCATGACGTGAGCGACGAATCATCAATTCACGAAATCCAACAATGTCGACCCTTTGACATAGAACACGATTGCCAAAGCAGGTTTCAAACCGAAACTCGGTTTTGAAAATACCAAAATCTAACATTGGAATGACTTCACCGAGTGCCCTTGACATGGGCGCGCTAATTAATTAGATTTAAACTCTGCGAGGTGTACAACTGGACCCACAAGGAATGATCCACCTTTTGCGAGAACATTTCGACACACGCCTCAATAGAACGATTGTGCTCGCGAGCGATCATACATAGTCGTTACATACCTAGACATGACTTTACACCAGCCGGGCGT
Source organism: Guadua angustifolia (assembly GCA_036346375.1). Lineage (NCBI taxonomy): Eukaryota > Viridiplantae > Streptophyta > Magnoliopsida > Poales > Poaceae > Guadua > Guadua angustifolia. The sequence continues at coordinate 56,087,722 of CM070512.1, forward strand.
TAACCCTCGCCACAAAAGCAGAGACACTCACCCAAGCCGTGGATCCACATTTATCACACCCAACACCACGTCTCTGTCCATGGCAAGGCGTGCACGTTACATTAGCAAGTAGACTGACCGAATACCCCGTCGGTAGACTGACCGGAAAACACATGCAAGCTCCGCCTACCAATGAGCAAAGCCATGTCTAAATACATAACAAGCTATGGCTAACCCATCCTCACCCTTGTGGTTTGTCACGAAATCTCGGATCAATAGCGTCCCATCGCTCGGTCCTTAGATCGACAGGCGATACTTCACCCTACACTACGTGCGGCTCCTTTAATGCTGTACGGCTATTGCCAATAATCGCCCGCATCAACACATAGTTTCATTTTGGGTTTTTAACGAAAATACCCACAACTAACAGTGCTATTTCCAAGGTTTTCAGGAAACAAATGCTGCTTTGATCATGTATATCATTGATTCTAAAGCATGGCTAAGCATGAATAATATGAACGCATATACCCATGATGACATTAAGTAACGCCTAACCTTATTCTAAGGTTATCAAGGTTCACATGTTCATAATCATCAAAGGAGGATCGCAAGACAACAGGTATAGCTACCAATCCACAAAATAGCAATTTACATAAAGTAACGCATGCATAAAACAATTTGATGCACAAAAGGAATATAAAATCTGGGATCAATATGGTCAAAGGAAGCTTGCCTTGCTAAATTACGGATTACGACGAAGGCGAGGATCATGATCGATGGCGACGATGAAGCGGCAGCGTCGGGTTCTACGTCGATCAGCGGAAAATCTGACAAAATACCAACTTCAATAAGGGCAAAAGAAAGTTGATAGAAAGGCGGATAAAACTCTTCACAAGAAGCGGGGATTGCTCTTTTATGAATTTATTAATCCCATTTTACGAATTCAAGATGCAAAGATTGTTTGGATTAATAGAATTAATCATTAGTTGCAAAGTTCATTGATTTTACTATTCTGTCTGATTTGAGTAACTTTGTTACTTATGGGTTTTGCTCTATTAGGATTCAAAGTCAAAGCAAGCTAAAATAAGAATATTTCTCTATATTACTGCAGATTGTACCCTAAATATGAAGTCTAGGCTATTCTCTACAAAATTCAGGTTTGGACGAGCTGCTTTGCGAGTTAATGAAAAGGCTTAAATGGTCATATTATACTATCGATGATTAGTTCTTTATCTTTAATTGATTTCGCTTAGAATTAGCTTCATGCAAGTTAGATCTACTGATTTAGGCTATTGGACTAATTTACATGATATTTAAGAAGGTTCTGGTGATAAAAATAACTTAACCACATGTTTCATCATTCTTACCGATTCATAATATAAAGTTCAGAAAACATAACACTTAAGGTTATTTGGCTATTAGGATTTGTATGCAAAACATGATGAAGTATGGTTATTTCTTCATAATAAGATAATTTATACTTTGTATAATAATCCTAAGCTGATTCCATAAATTTCAGACTTTGGCTGATACATTATTTTCATTGCTGAAAAGGCTTAAGTGGTATTATTAAGTTAACACTATTCGGGATCGGCCAAAAGGCGAATCAAAAGGGTTAACACTTAAGGGTTTTGATCTGATGAGATTAATATGAAAACCTTAATGGAATATGATTCTTTTTATAGAACATGATAGTATAGACTTCGTACAACATTACTAAACTGATTTTACTGATTTTAGTATTTGGATGAGTTATTTTATCTATCGTTGAAATAGACTAAATGACCACATCTGCAACCCTTAAATCGGCCAAGTTTCGCTTTGAGTTTGCGATTACAATATACATGACCTTTAATTCATTTTTCAGGTATTAACAGAATACCATCCTAGAAATGTTTCAGAACTGGTTTGACATTATTTCAACTTCGATTGCAATAGATTCTCTAATTACTTATTGTTTTAATTAATATTTTCTTCTATTAAGAACATGCAAATTAAATCTTACCTTGTATATTTTTACACACATGGGTCCTTACTGTTTTAGGAACCTAATACAGATTACATTATCATTTTGTGAGCCATTATGCTATTATTTTGTCAATGGCCATGATATGGTTAAATAAAATGATTATGAAGTAGTTAATTCAAATTGAGTTCAACATGGGATGGTTTTGCATATTTGAGCTTATCAGGATTCTAGAGACAAACAAGAATTTATTTTATATTTTTAAAAGTTATATTTTTCATATGTTCAATAATGCCCACAATAGAGTGTTTATCTCATTTTGAATTTTAATAATTGTTCTATGACTGAAAAATTAAATACTTTTGCAGATTTAAATTCATTCTGGTCTCAACATCATATAAAATTTATATCATTATTTTATATATTTCTGTGCACAGATTTAATACAAAAACCATATTAAGATCATAATCAAAGTTTAATTTAATTAATTCTCCTGTACTTCAAAAATTAAATATTTTTGTATATTTAGATTCTTCTAGATTTTAGATGAATATAGGAATTTGTCCTACTGAAATTGAATAAAAATTACAAAAGATATTCATGATTGAATTATCAGCCAGTTGGAAATTGATAGAAAAAAGGAAATACGCTTTCATAGAACAGGAGGCGCCTTCTTCTACCTCAGAACACCCGAGTAGAGACAGAAAACAGGGGAGGCTAGGGCTGAACGGCGGCGACGCTCCGACGACTTTCCGGCGACGGCGAGGGCACTGAGGGGACCAGCTCGGCGAGGCGAATCCGGGTATGGTACTGATTCGGCCGGAGAGATAGCAACGAGGTGCGCAGCCGAGCTCCAGGCGGCGGCGAAAATGGCGAGCAGTGGAGGAAGAAGAACAGGGCGTTAGAGGTGAAATCGGTGGCCTTGTGAGCATCAGGGGACACTAGAGGTTCCGTTTTCGAGGTTCACCTGAAGGGAGAAGGCCGGAGGAGCTCCGCCCACGGCGCGCCTGAGCCGGAGAAGAAGACCTTCGGCGGCGGCGAGTTTTCGCAAAAGGAGTCCCAGGGATTGTTGAGGGTTTCACTCAGTATCTTGTGAAGGTGCTTTGGCTCAGAAGAATTTGGAATTGGTTGACTCTCTTGCTCCCATTTCCCCTCGCGCTTGAGCAGCAGAGCACACAGCCATGGACGAGTTGGGGCGAGTTCTTGGGCGGCTCGGTTGAGAAGGAAGAAGGGAAGTGAGGGGAATGAGAAAGAGCTTCACTGTGATCACTGAGTAGCACTTTATAGCCAAGGAATGTAATGGATGAGCCGGCCTTGGTTGCATTTGTCTCGGTTGTGAGCTTCTCCAGACGCGACAAAGGAAAACAGGGGCGAGCTGGCTGCGGTATGGCGCAAGAGGCTTCGTGGCAGTGATCGCGGCTGTGATGAGCTGAGGATGACGCAGTGAGGAATGACCGAGCGAAGACTGGTTCGATGAATCGAGCATGAGCAGCGTTCTTGCTTCGGGAGAATTCGGCGTCTCCCATCGGTGGACCGAACGGAGGAGGAAGAAAACGGCTGGCAAATGGGTCCAGGGCCCACTGTCAGCCACTGAGGATGCCATAGCTATGCGCCAAGAGAACGGAACGGAAAGGACTCGGCCCACATGTCAGTGAGTAGCCGAAAGGAACAGAGTGGTTGGACTGCATTTTCCCCTTCTCTCTCTGATTTTTACTAGTGGTCAAATGGAGGTAAAAAGTGATGAAACTTTTTGACTAAAGTCTCCAACCAGTATTTATCCCCTGGTAAAAATTTGGGATTAATTCGAGTTACTGAGAATTTTTTAAATATTCTTTCCATAGTGGCTATTTAAATCTCTAGTCTCTGTCTTCGATTTTTATTTGAATTCAAATGAATTCCATTATTTTTGAAATTTTGTTTTTCAATAGAATTTGAGCTAAAGATACTTCTGTAAAATTTTCAGCTCAAATACTCGAGTTATTATTTAATTAAAATTCTGACATTGAATTTTCCTTTTCCCCAAGTTTTCAGTTTTCTAATTTTAATAAGTCCCAAAACATTTTATTAATTTATTATATTTTTACCAGAGGTATATATTGCATTGAGTATTTCATGATAAATTTTTCAGCTCCAGATAATATATATAACTATTATATAAATTCTGACATTGCATCATTTTGATTTAGAAGTTGTCTCTTTATTTTATTCCTTCATTTCTCCATATATGAAATTTCATTTTATGGCTAAAATGATTTACTTATATGCTCAGGGTTGTCATGGAAATTTTCTAAGTTTTTACTTTTTACATTTTGCATTTTCCTCTTCTTCATTCTTTATTTCCCTTTAGTTTGATTTTTCTTGCAACATGAAAATCCAAGAACTCCAAATAAAAATCAATAATTCCAAGAAAACTCAGAAAGAATAATATTCAAACTCAAAATATTGATTTTTATTTTATTAAAATTTTGGGATGTTACAGCTTGCGACGGCTGCTGCTACGGGTTCGTGTCATCGTCGAGGACGCAGAGGGGCGGCACATCGCGAACCAAGCGATGATACAGCAACTGAACATACTGAAAAAGGAGATGTACAGAGGTTATTACACCCTTGACACCCTCGGATGCCGAGCCGATGAAGAAGACAAGGCCAAAGGTCAGCAGCAGGTGAGTCACTCTTTTGCCCTGTCAGGATTCAATCGTGCAAAGCGTGTCTGTTTGTCTAGTGGCAGTCGTCAGACTGCGAAAGAGCTGCAGCAAATTATTGGAGGCCTAGAAACCACCATCCGAGATGTCAATGAGTTCGTCATGTTCTCAAGTAGATATCCTCAGCTTCCCCGTCAACCATACGACATGTACTCGTCTTTGGACAATTGCATGTTCGACCGTCAGCTGGAGATGGAACGTGTCATGAGCTTTCTGTTGCAAGCAGAGACTCCACCTGCTGAACATCTGGCAGTCCTACCGATCATTGTCCTGGGAAAAGTTGGAAAGAGCACCCTTGTCGAGCACGCCTGCATTGACGAAAGGGTGCGTAATCGCTTCTCACAAATTGTGTTCTTCCGCAGAGAAGATCTTACAGATAGGAACATAACGACTCTCAAGGATGGTGGTATAGTTAAGCATCAGAACCGTGCAGTGGATGGAGAAAGGAGATTGATCGTTGTTGAACTAGATGGGGACATTGATCAGGGTATATGGGGAAGCTTGTACTCAGCTTCCAAAAGTTGCATTACAGGTCACAGTAAAATCATTGTCACGAGTCGATCCAACGAGATTGCCAGTTTCGGAACTACACAGCCTCTCAGGTTGCAGTTCTTGAGTCGAGAAGCATACTGGTACTTCTTCAAGGTGCGTGCGTTTGGAAGCACGGACCCTTTGGAGCACCCAAGCTGGTTTCAATAGCCATGGACATGGCCAGGGAGGCGGATGGGTGTTTCTAGCTTGTAAACATGTTCAGCGGATTACTGAGATCAAATGTCAACCCTCGCCTTTGGAGGTTGGCTCTCGCAACACTCGTAAAATTCAGGAAGAAAAATCCGCATCTGTTTGGTGCATGTCCAGCTGATCCTTGGCAAGTGACCGGGCCAAAATATCTCATCGCACCAAACAGAGGAACATCTGAACATGTTATTTCAGATTCTAGGAGAAACAGTCCGGTTCCAAGTTGCCAAACGGGGCCTTAGTTTGGGTTGTTGCCAAACTCTGCTTCGGTTAGTCTATCTGTAATTTGGTTTTCAGTTTGTTTAGATCAAGTAGTTAGCTGCAGATATAACCAGGTAGATATGAATGGAGGAGTTAGTTGGTAGTTTGTAATCTAGTATTTCTATTTAAGCTAATGAAGAAAAATTGAAAACGCTGCAGTTGGAGCGCAGCACCAATTCTACTTGTCTCCTCCCTGTCGTTCTTCTGAAGCTTCGAGCTTACGAGTTCGTTCTCTGAACTTGAATAGTGCACAATCTTCAGTATTTTCTGAAGTGTATTACAACAAGTGGTATCAGAGCCATCTTATTTTTCATCCCATCCAGTTCTTCCGATGTCGATCATCGACAGGGCGGTGTCGAAGGAGGGTGGTGTAAACCTACACTACCCAATGTTGACTTCGACCAATTATTTCACTTGGGCAATCAAGATGGAAGTTTTCATGGACGCATAAGGCATCTAGGATGCAGTAGAACCCACGGATGGTGCTGCTGTGGAAAGAAGAATAGATAAGATGGCGCTGGCTTGCATTTATCAGGCGGTTCCAGAAGAGATTGTGCTGCAGTTGGCCAAGCACAAAACGGCCAAAGAAGCATGGGAAAGCTTGAAGATCATGAACCTCAGTGCTGATCGGGTAAAGAAGGCAAGAATCCAGACATTGAAAAGTGATTTTGAAGCCCTGCGCGGCTGCGCATGAAGGAAGCAGAAACTATCGATGAATTTGATGGGAAAATTACAAGTCTGGCAAATCAAATTCGCAGTTTGGGAGATGAATTGGAAGAAGCAATGCTGGTAAAGAAGTTGCTTGTTTCAGTACCTGACAAGTTCTTGCAGGTTGTTGCCGCAATCGAGCAATTTTCCAAACTCTCAAGCCAAGTGACTTGGAGGTGATGATGATTGAAGAAGCAATTGGCTGCCTCAAAGCATCCGAAGAACGCATATGAAGACGGAGTGATGGCAACAGCGACGGGGCAACTTTTGCTTACTCAAGCCAAGTGGCAAACGCGACAAAAGGACGGCGGTGGGGTTGGGGGTGTCGCGCCAGCGTGCGTAGTAGAGCGGGCAGATGGTGTGGGAGCACTCGGCCGCAGCCCATGTCACCGACGCAGACGGCCCACCGGCTCGTCTTGCCCACACTCTCCATGAAATCAGCAGACAGCAAAGCAAATCCGCCATGAAATTAGTCTCTTGATTTTGCTGCGCCTCCATCTCTCTCTGTCTCTCTTCCGCTGGGTATAATATAATCTCTTTCCCGTCTTGCTACGGAAGCAAATGATCGGTACATAAGAGATCCTAATAGAATTCCGGCCGATGATGACGATCGGGCTTGAAACCGAAACGCGCGCCTTCCTGAACGGACCTGCGGGTCCATGGGGGGCAAGCTGATTATAGTGTTCCACTGAAGGAAAAAAGTGAGAAAAAATGATGATTAAGGTCTTCCATATCACATGAGCTACTCAAGGAATTTTTCTTGAGTACAATTATTATGAGATTAACCTCAAACTAATAAATTTAAGGTCACCTCTTTTAGGATATCATATGTCATCTTCTCCATACATCTCTCCTTCCCATTTCCTTACTCACTTCCCCACCCTTTCTTCCCACTCTTAACGCAAAAAAATTAAAATCGAACATTTAAACTTTGAAAATTTTAAATACGAAGTTTCAACTCGAAAAAAAATCAACTCAAAATTTATGACTCAAAAATTTAAATAAAAAAATCTCAAATTAGGAAGTTTCAACTCGAAAAGTTTCAACTCGGACAGTTTCAAATCAAAAAAGTTTCAATTCGAAAAGTTTCAACATGCAAAGTTTTAAATCAAAAAATTTTAAATTAGAAAATTTCAACTCAGACAGTTTCAAATCGAAAAGTTTCAACTCATAAAACTTTCGATTCAAAAGCTTTTGGATCGAAATGATTTAATTCAAAAAACTTTTGGTTTCAAAAAGTCCATTTAAAATTTAAGATGAAAAAATTTCAACCAAAAAATTTTAAATCGGAAAGTTTCAACTCAGAAAAGAATTAAATCAAAGAATTTACAATTAGAACGCTGTGTGCGCTTGACCGTAAATTAGTAAATTGGTTTCTTAATAGAATGCATGTCGCTTCATCTTGAGTAGCTATCACGTGACAGGGCCCTGGATGTGGTGGGCTTTCATAGTATTGGAACTTACTGGGCCATCGGAAGAATAACTCCACGCGTCACGCGCACAGTGCAAACCGCAAAAGAAGCTGCGTGTGGTTAACCGTAAACTAGTCATTCCGATTTTTCTTTGAGTTGGATGTGAAGCAGTGTTACTTGCACCTGGACACGAGAGTTGGAATCTAACTCGGATTCGAGTGTAAGATTTTGCAAAAAATTTAGACATAAGAGATGCTACTTGGAATCAGACACAGGTGTTAGAATCTGATTCAAGATTTCCGATTCGGTAAATTTTTTTAAACATAGGTGTCCAAGTAACACTGATGTGGAAGCGATTAAGAATATAACCTTAAGCTCGGTTCGACAAGAATATAACCAGCAGGTGCTTTGTTGGAAAGAAGGAATGTGGGGTTGATACCTGGTGTCATGATGCATTGCGAGTTGCGACATGGCCAAATGTGTTTGGGCACTGCTGGATGAAATGACTTACTGAGAAGTATTAAACTGTCAACAAAGAAAGAGCAAAACATAGCATCTATTCTACAACGGAAAATCAGAGTTTTTCTGGACCAGCTCTAAAAAAAACTCTGCTGAAGTAGAAACGGCGATGCGATCCCTGTTTCAAGACTTTTTCAGAAGCCTCCATGGTTTGTTTTCCGCGACAAGTTGCACGGTCCGGTGATCCTTGCCTTGCCGGGGTTCCATCCTTCACCGGAGCTGGAGACCTCGATCGCCGCCTGTTCCAGAACCTTTGCTGCCCTGCAGAGCGCTTCTTTGTTTGATTCATTTATCTGTCGTCGAGACCAGTAATTCAACCAACAGCAAGTTAGAAATACGAAGCATACTGGATCAGATGGCAGCTTGCGCTCGAATTTTTTTATTTAATATTTAATTTAAATCTTTTTTTTAAAACTAATCAACGGAATAAAATTTTTGCAAAAATAGGCGACGGGCCGTCGCCTGGATATGGGGCGATCACCCCATATTCGGGCAATAAAGACCTAAATGTAAAAAATTTTACCTATATTCGGGCGTTAGAGATCTAAATGTAAAAAACACCATAAAAAAATTTACAATCAGGTAGCTATCGCCGGGCAATAGGTACCTGAAAGTAAAATTTTTTACCCATAAGACGTATGGGTAAAAAACTTTATATTCAGGTACCTATCACCCGAATATAGGGCGATCGCCCTATATCCGGACGACGGGTACCTATTTTTGTAAAAATTTTATTCCATTGATTAGTTTTGAAAAAAGATTTAAAATAAATATTAAATAAAAAAATTTCGCTTGCGCTCGAAACATGCACCATTACCCAACCAACTATCCTGCCAATACCGAATCCTCTCCCCATTACCAATAATTCTCTTACAGAAACCATAAAACTGTTGTTTAATTAATTTTCAACAGTCCTGACCAGAAATGAGAATCCCCAACTTTGCAGTTAGTTGGCAATTATTTGAAACAACGTATCCATGCACACTTGCCTTCCGTGTATACACCATACACACCAACTAACAAAAGTCACGAAAATTCTGAAAAAAATTGTAGATGTACTTCATAGATTGCCCTACATATGTATGATATTTCAAAATCAAATTCATTATATATCGAGAGTTATAAAAAGAGAAAATTCTGAACTTGTCAGAATTTTCTCTTTTTTGTAACTCTTGATATATAATGAATTTGAACCTACAATTTTATACATAGGTAGAGTAATCTATGAAGTACATCTACATTTTTTTCAGAATTTTTCGTGACTTTTGTTAGTTAATGCACGATGTATACACGAAAAGATCTATATATCGAGGATATGTTGCCTTATTTGAGAGGATAAATATTTCTTCTTTAGAAGACAAATAGGTCTATATTTTTTAATCTGTTTAGCATCTTCGCATTTAGGTAGTAGTGTAATTACCCCAAAATTCAATCCTGAAATGTCCTGCGACAGCAATTGCCGATTTGTGGCAGCAAGTGCACAGGTGATTGATGGGATTTCAAGCCCGGCCACGATTGAAGCTATGACCTGCATTGAAGGTGTTTCTTTGGCCCTGGATTGCAATTTGGCCAGGTGCATCATTGCAACCGACTGCCTGCAAGTCATCAATAATATGCCAAGTCCAAATTGATATGAGTATAGTATGATTTTGCTGGAGATCGGGATTAAAAAAATCTGGAGAGATCCATGAGGTCAACTTCTGCCATGAAGGCAGGGATCCAACGAGGAGGCTCATCGTTTTAGCTACAAGTATATATGTGCTCGTCGGCGCCTGCCCAGTATTCCTGATTGTTAAGGTCGTCGGAGTTTTTAAATGTCCCTGTGATGATTAATGAATAAAGCTAGCCTGCCTTCCACTCAAAAAATGTGTCATATGGTGTAACTTAGCAGGATTATCCTAACATCCAATCCGATACCTAACACCCATCTAATCGAAAAGCAAAAAAAGCTAGCTGACTAATGCTCGACGAGATGTTTAGGATGAGCAATGATTGGGAGATACTAGCGCTCAGACGTCCGATCAATGTTCATCTCATCGAACGCCTCTTGCAACATTTTTTTTCTACGCGTGCAATATTTTTTTCCGACTCGTGCAACATTTTTGTTGAATGCTTGCAACATCCGTTTACTGTAGCAATTTTCACTGTTTGTCGAAGGAAAATGTTGCACACATATAAAAAAAATGTTACAGTATATCCGAAAATTTCGGACGTCCGAACACAAGTCATCATAGAAATGTTGCATGATAGTAGTACGTACATCATGGAAAGGCAAGGACGGTACACTCCCGCCGCATTAGTCCCGTATCGTGGAATCAATAAAGGATCCATCCAACTTTGCGAGAAAGAAAGAAAGAAAATGGCAGTAGACATTATTACAAGTCATTGATGCGAATGGCCTCTTAGCTTATGTTTTTGGCCCCCTCTATATCGTCATTGTATTTTCAGCATATATCTGAACCACAACAGCAGTGGCAAGAGACATCTGTGTCCTACTGCAATTCAGTACCGAGCAGTATGGGACCGCGGCAGGAGCAATCGACAGCAGCATTGGAACAGGAAATGTGCACTCAAGGTTAAGGGACCATTTGTGCCGAGGCTTCTAGTAGTATATGGCGGGCGCCTTGTTTGTCTTTACTACCAGAGATGGGAGATAGGCCATGTTTCGACGATTTTTTTTATTTAATATTTATTTTAAAACATTTTTTCAGAACTAGTCGCCCACGGGAAAAATTTTAAAAAATACCGCCGTCGCCCGCCTTGGCGACGCCTGACTGGCGACAGAGGTGCCCTAACGACCATGTGACGAGCGTTAGCGTCATGTGAGCGTCGCAGCGAGACACCGTCGGAGGCTGCTTGTATGTCGCCCGAGGCGAGCGACAGGTTCATTAAAACCCCAGGCGAACAACGATATTCATTTGCTTGTCCCCGATGATTTCTCATGAGAGAAAGAAAGAAAGAGGAGAGAAGAGAGGAAAAAGGAGGAGGGAAAAAAGGAGGAAAAAAATATCCGTCGTTTTTGAAGGTAAGTTCGAATATTTTGTATTCATATTTTTGAAATATTAGTATTGTGTAGTTTTTAGAAATGTAGAAATGTAGTATTTAGAAATATTAGGATTGTAGTATTTAGAGATGTTTAGAGATTTAATATTTAGTATTTGCGGTATGTGATATTTTAGAGATTTAATATTTAGTATTTGCGGTATTTAATATTTTAGAGATTTAATATTTAGTATTTGCGGTATGTGATATTTTAGAGATTTAATATTTAGTATTTGCGGTATTTAATATTTTAGAGATTTAATATTTAGTATTTGCGGTATGTAATATAGGTAATCGAATTACTTATTTGTAGTCAATGACCGTGTTACGTTAAAATTAGTATATTTAAAAACATGGCGGTAGCGCCGTTACAAATCGATGAGGGTAAATTTGGCGACAATATATTGTGACATTTATGTAGCGGTTAGGTGGAGAAATGATGATTTTTTCGGTTCGACGTTGTAGGCGTTATGTCGGAGACATTGTATTTTCGGATATTCTATGGAGATGGGGAGATATACGGGGGCGAATGGAGTCGATTTGTCGAAATTTCAAAGATCATCTGAGGCATATCTAGGCGAGAGATAGGACATCTGAGGGTTTGATGGAGTTTATATTTGGATGTTCAGTTTGGATGCTCGAGTGTTAATTGCGGGTTAGAAGCGGTAGTAAGCCGTCTTGTGAGACTTTTTATGGAGAGTGATTCCTATTAGCGACCTCGGCATGGAGGAGCTATGTTGGATCTGTTGTAGAGCGGGTTGGCGCTCATGTTCTTTGGTACAATGGTACAGTACCTCCATCGGTGTCGGAGGTGCTCATGTCGGGGTAGATATTACGGAGGAGGAATACGGATATGCAACAACGCGATGATGAAGGTGGTGGCGAGGTTGGCGGTGGCGGCGGGATCGAGGCGAGGAGCGGTAGTGGAGGCGCGAGGGTGGCCGACGAGGGGAGGAGGTGGAGCACATAGTTGAGTTGATGGAGGAGGAGGACCGTGCGGATGAGAAGTCCACGATGGCGAAGCGCTTCGGACGAGGAGGACAATACTCTGAGGTGCTGTCCCGGTCGTGGACTAAATATAATTTGAAGACGACAATGAATGAAGGAACAGAGATGCATGGGAGTATCATGAGAACGAGGTCGCGAGGGGCCATATATAAAGACAAGGAGGCCGTGATGGATGCGGTGAAGTCTTGGTCAATGTCTCTTGGCGCCAATTCGGGGTAGTGAAGTCGACAAAAAGACTACGACGTGAAGTGCGTAGTTGATTAGTGCCCATGGCGGGTGCATGCATACAAGGGAAGTGGAGGGACTATTGGAAATGTTCCATAGTGACGAACATAGCGCTAGCTGGAGGAAGCGGGCGGGAACACATAATCTGTCGTCACTTGGGTGGCAAATGTGTTTTATGGTCGGATCGTCGACAATCCGCTTTTCGCAGCCTCGATCCATTATCGAGCCGTGGAGGAGAGGTTTGATACAAGATTAGCTACGGAAGGCTTGGAGAGCAAAAAAACAGCTTTACCGTCGGTTCGGGACATACGAGGCTTCCTACGAGAATATTCCACACTTGCTCGGGGCAATATCAAGTAGGAATCCGATGCGGTCATCGACCTTGCGGAGTTTCCGCGGATGGTGCGTCTTGTGGTAAGTGGGTCTTCTGGCAGCCTTCTTCGCCTCGGCGCATGCATTAATGCCTTAAACCTTTGTCGCCGGTCATTTGCATGGGCGGCACATTCCTCCTGAGGAAATACAAGGGCTAGATTCTAACAACAATCGCGGTGGGCGCCAACAACCGGAGTTCTATCGGTCGCATTGGCCTTCGTGGAGGAAAACACGGAGAGTGTGCTTGGTTTCTTGAAAGAGTCAAGATGGCGGTTGTGCAAGACCGCCCGATGTATGTGTCATCCATGACCGACATGCATGCGGGTTTCTTGAGGCGATCGTGGATATGCAACAAGGGTCCGGCGTCGTGGGAGCGACAAAGTGGCGGAACTGAAGAGCGGTGGTGCATGAGACACATGGGTGCCAATTTTTCCGTCGGTTCAGGAACAAGGAACTTATGAACATGTTCAAGCGGTACAGGCAAGCAGAACCGGCGGAGGAAGTTCGAGTCATTTGTGGAAGGCGTTGGATGAACTAACCAGAAGCAATCATGAATCAAGGGATGGTGCGGGTTAAATCAAGGAACCCTATGGTGTACCACGAGCAAGGAGATGACCTTGACCTTGTGTGCGCTCCGGTAGCGCGCAAACATCCGGCGTGGGCGGGGCAAGCATAAAGAGTTTCACGGAATTTGGATCGACACGAGCCGTTGGAGAAATGGTCCATTCGCATGACGAGGCGGTTCCGCTATGGAATAATGACAACCAACTTTGGCGGAGATTTACAACCGGGTAATGAAAGCGCGAGATGCCTCCGTTGGTGGGCATTGTTGAGGTGTGTTACTAGGCACCCAAAGATATTTCGTTGAGCGGTACAAGGCCTCCGTTGCGTGTATGTCGGACAATCGTCTGCATCGTACTCGACGGTTGTCTCTCGTACATAGCAAACAAGACACGGAAGGCACAGACACATCGCTTGACACGGAGAGTGGCGTGGAGCGGAGGTACCACGTGCCTTTGCGGTGGCCGGGTCGAAGGGTGCCCACCGGCAAGGACTTCCCATCTGCGCGTACTCGAAACGCCGATTGCGAGTGCTCTGCCGGAAGCCACGCTTTCTTGCACTTGCCGTGCTTTCTGCGTGATTGCCGCGGCGGCGAGACACACCGATCATGTCGTCCGTACATCTCCCACTACTACTACAAGCAAAGTGTTCTCAACCGTGGCATAACGAGGTGTCTGGTCACGGGTTGATGGATCGTTCACGGCGGCCCCCCTCCGGGCATCGATGGGTCTGGGACATCCGAATGTTGAAGCGAAGGTCGGGCGTCGAAGGACACGGCGTATTAGGAACGATATGGGCGAGTCGAGGCGCGTCGTAATTGTGGATAATGCAATTCTATGTACCGATTATTTGTTGTCTCCGTCAATGTATGTTCGATTCTATGTACCGATTAATTGTTGTCCCGTCAATGTATTTTCGATGCTATGTACCGATTAATTGTTGTCCCCGTCAATGTATGTTCGATTCTATGTACCGATTAATTGTTGTCCCGTCAATGTATTTTCGATTGTATGTACCGATTATTTGTTATCCCGTTAATGTAATATTTGAATATGGAACATTGCATTACTTTTCATTTAATTTTTTGTAGTTGCTTTCTAACCATGAATTTGCTTTGTAACCATGTAGGTACAGGGCGACGATGGCGAGAGTTGGGCGTGCTGCTGCCGCTACTCCCGAGCTGCTAGATCAGCACGTGGACTTGACCCACCGGTCTAGGTTGTCGCGATTGAGGGCGGCGGTAGGGGACACTGCGACCTCGGTGCGAACGAGTTTCTTCGGATCGACCAGCTGGGTTCCACGATGGCTGCCGAGTTTTCGCACTCTTTTACTTACCTGCTAATGGAATTTCAACGACGCTACACACTACGTGCAGGTTGCGAGCTGCCGGCTTACTTCCGTTCTGCCGGATGGTGGAAGCGAGCGGCGTGGAGGGCCCGCCGTCACCACGGTTCTCGTCTGACCGGTCCATCTTGACCGCTCGTGGACCGGTGGAGACGGAGACACACGTTCCACTGCCGTGCGGAGAGATGGCTCCCACGTTGCGGGGCGTGTCGTACCTCCTCGGCCTCCCTGCGAGGTCGTGCGATTATGCGCGCAGCGCCCCCTCGATGGCGTGGCGATTGGAAACACGCCGCCCGGTGGACCGACACCCCACAATGGCCCGTCGTGCCCTACAAGGCAGATGAAAGCACGGACTCGAAGCGTGTTGCTCCGATTCTCGGTTAGTACCTCGTTCATTGCAACCGCGGATCGCCGAAATGCGACAATCTTGTCTGCGAATCTGCGGTGATCTTCTCCACCGGAGGCGGCGAGGAGGACTGGCACGCCACAGGCGTACTGCTAGTCCTATTCGGTTGGTATATGTTCCGTCCTCGCCGCGGGACACGGTGAACCGGCTTTTGTCGAGTTCGCCCAGTTTATCGCCGACACCCATGCGAACCAGGTAACACATTTCGTTAAAATCTCTTAAGACAGGACATGTCTAACTTTGCCGTTGCACACAGATGGTGCAGTGGTCGTGGGGCTCTGCCGTGCTCGCGTGCACGTCTGAAGTCTGCATCGCGAGTCAGTCTCCAAGGTAAACAAGCGGTATTGTTGACGGGTGCGTTCTACTCTGCGGTGTGGTCACAGGGAGCACTTCTCCTTCGGTAGGCCCGAGGTTGACCCGGCGCCGTACTCACAGAACCTGTACCACGGCCTCCCCGAGATCGGCTGGCCCACTATGGGCCTCTACTGGGTTCAGCGACAGGTATGCCCCCTTCTATCTAACCCCCTAATTTGGCCACTTTAATAAGGCGCACTACTTTTTGTTCCGGTGGTGTATGCCCACCAGAGACCAAGAAGTCCTACCACGAGTTCGTTCGAGAGTTTGACAGGGTGCACGACAAAGGCGTCACGGTGGACACCGTCTGTGTGCGACGTCAGTCCGAAACACCTCACGGGCTGTCCGAGCATTCTTTGGCGTGACCATCGGTATGGCTCACCGTAAGGTCCTCCTCTTTGACTTTGTCGTCGAGGAGTACTCGCCGCCCGGGTCTTTTGGCGATTCGGCCTCTTCGGACTTTCCCCTGCGGACTACTCACCTTGTCTCACGTGCAGCGCTGAAGTAAGTGTCTGAGCACAATACTTACCATTCGGCGGAATGAATGTTGTATGTAAATTGCCGTTTTGCTGCGGGATGACCGTCGGGGCATGCACTAGGCACTCTGTTCTATCGCGCGCGTAATCTAGTGGGCGATCACGATGGGGCGACGAGGCGGCGAGCGAGTGGGCGAGACCCGCCGTCTGACCGTGCCACGCCACGACGCTTACATGGGCGGTTCGCGCCGGCGACTCGGCTTAGGGTTGGGTACACACCAGCGAGTATGTCAGCTCGGCATCGGTGCCGAGCGTACCCTTCACGAGATGTCCCGGAGGGAGAACGTTGCGGTAAGGTCACCCCGAACCCTACGTATGTTTTTATGTAAATTAACTCATATCAAGTGGCATTACTTGCGAGCACGTCTTGCGAGGCGATGTACGGGAGTTCGAGTCCGTGTTGGCGAGCCTCGGCGCGACGTCGTGCTCACCCGTTCAGCGGCGAAACAATTAGTCGGTGGCGCGCCACGATGGGGCGGATGTGCGGCCTACTCACTGCCGGGGCGAGGCGTGGTGCCCGCCGACCAGCACCTCCCGCCTAGTGGGCGTGCCCACACCTCGCCCGGTGAGTCGTCCCTGCACCGCCCGCGTCACACAAGACGTGCCCTCGTTTCCTCCTCCACGAGCCGCGATGTACGGTGGGGTGTGCGGGCGATCTTCGTCTCGCGCCTGACCACGATGGCGAGGTGGGGTGGCGGGCGATCTTCGTCTCTCGCCTGACCGCGGTGTCGAGGTGGGGTAGCGCGGCAATCCGCCGCAGTCTTTGTCGACTACTCGAGTCTGGCGACATTGCGAGATCTGAGTTTCGGCGTGGACGGTTCATGTCCACCGAGGTACCACCGCAGAGACACGAGCAGCGGCATACTCGCTACCCCTCGGGAGCGGTAGGGCTAGGAGGGTCGTCCGTCCGCCGTCGCCACTCACGTACCCCACCGAGCAGATCAGGAGGCGTCGTCGTGGCTGACTTGTTGTACAGTTGTACTTTTGTAATGTATCTATCTTCAGCACCATGTTGTCTAACTATCTGAACTAAGTCCTTGGATTTGCGTCGTTATGTTTTCTTAGCCATGTCGTTCGACTTATTTTTGATTTTACAAACCGTGCGAGAACAACGTCCGCATAGCTCGACAATATATAATTGGCTATTAATAAGCGATGAACAAATAACTCTTTGTGAAAATGTAAGGAGCCACACTACCCGAAGGAAAATTTCATACGAAATAGGCGATAGCCTGATATGTCGAGGCACACGCCTAAGGTAAATTTAATACGAAATGGGCGATAGCCTGATATGTCGAGAGCACCTTTGCCGAAGGTAAATTTAAGCCCGAAATGGGCGATAGCCTGATATGTCGAGAGGCACCTTTGCCGAAGGTAAATATCGCCGAAATGGGCGATCGCCTCTACCACGCGATATCTACTCTTTATAATCTTCGCTCTCGCCGCGCCTCGCATACCCGGCGAGAGAGAACAAGAAAGAACAAGGCGAAGGGAAGGAGAGAACAATGTCGTTCTATCGTCACCTCTTGAAAGCGAAGTCATCCGCCCGAATATCTGGATGACGATGGCGTCGGCGCTTGATTCTGCGGAGCTGCCCGGCCCAAATCGATTGCAACCTCTGGCGAAGATGATGCAATCTACCCATCCGGACACGGCCGCCATCTCACTCTTCTTTGTGCGCACCTCTGAGGTAAACCTCTTGGTGTCCACAATCTGAGGTAACACTACCATCTCATGCACCGTTCTTTCTTTTCTCGGCTGAGGACCGGTGTTGCTTCTTCAATGGATCGGCGGGCGGAGCAGCGACTCTGAATTTCTCAACAAGCGCCACAGCGCCTACCCGCTTGGCAGAACTTCACCCGGTGGGAGGCGCGGGATATGTCCCTTTTCTAGATCGACCCGAGCTTAGGGCGGTGTGCAAGGGGCCAACCGATCGGTGAGTTTCATGCGACATACTCATGTTAAACTCACAAAGTAGTAGTTCTAAACCAGTTCATCGCACACGGGAGTTCAAAAGGGCATTTGCGAATTCGCTCAAGTCAAAGGAGAAACCTCCTCGGGGCCACCCGAAAGCCCGGCGTTTGCGTACATGGCACAGGCGATGGTTGATACCGCCACGGTGATCTAGCGGACCGGAGATTCTCCGGGGTGCCCCTTGGCCGAGATGAGCGGTGGTGGTACTTCAAGCTGGTGGACCGGAGGCGTACCACCCACATCTCGAGCAACTTTGCATGGGATAAGCGGGGAGCAACCCTCTCCGTGGTGCCACTACCGCCCGGAAAAGCGGACCCAGCACGCCTCACGGTGTTATGCAGCGACCAAAGGCGGGCATCTTGCATTGATTGCGAGGGCACGCTTCGGTTGTCCAAAGATAAGCCCAACACACACCTCCTGCACCATATAGTGGAGTGCGAGCGAAGCAGGCGGCGTCTCGGCATGTCTCCGCCAGCGGCCAACGCACGAGAGGTGCACGAGGTTCCTCCTCTGGAAGAAGAAGGACAAGGGAAGCGGTAGGCCGAGGTCCGCATGACCTGGAACAAATCTTTGGCGCGTTCTTGCAGACCATCCGGGAACCGGTGGTATTAGCATAGGGGCGCCGGAATCGGGATGACATGCCCATATGGGAGGCGAAATCCACATAAACAACAACCAAAATTTAAGTCTTATACACCCGAGCGTCGGCATAGGCCACCCAATAGGCGGCAATTTGGGCGCCTTCTGCGGAACCCATGGAGTTCTTCGTAGTAGGGATTGAGAAGTGTCCGAGGACAGTGCAATATTAGAGCAGGTCGGGTAATATCGAAAAAATGTCTTGCATCGTTACGGCATGTACGATAGGCGGAGCGATCATTTGTTCCACCATGACGAATGTGCTTTTCGTTAGTTAGTTAAATCAAACAAATTACGATTCTTGTTGTAATGCCCTTGTAATATAAACTAATCTATTGCTTATCTTATCATCCGAACTTTGATGTATGTGCCCTTATATATGTATTGTCTGAATTTTAAAAATTCCTAAGATCTTAAAATCATTACAAATTTTTATGGTAATATCACTGATTTATCAGGAACCACCATAAAAGTTTCAAAATTTTCGACGTCGTAAAAGTTTCCATGGTTTCGTGGCATGGCGCCTTTTCGATTTTAAGTAACAAAATGCGGAACAACGTCGCCCATCTCGCCCATCGTAAGTGGTAGCCCGCATTCGTAGGCCGCCCTTGATTTTTTAAGTATTTTTTGGACCGTGTCCGGTTATCCCACGAGCTCGAAAACCCCTAAGTGGCCACGATTTCCGTGGTTTAAATGGCGATGAGCACCTTTTCGATTTTCAGTAACAAAATGTCGGGCAAAGTCTGCCCATCTCGCCCATACGTGAAGTGGTAGCCGCATTGCGTGGGCCGCACATGATTTTTCCGTATTTTTTCGACCGTGTCCGGCTTTGTCCCACGAATCTGAAAATACCTTAGTGATCACTAACGAACTAAACTAATTTTTCGATTCATTACATGACAATAAGTTTTTCTAATTCTTCCGGTTCAAGACAACAATTACTGTACAAACAAATTACAAAAAAATTTGCCAAAAAAATTTAAAAAGCTTTTTTTTATACTTGAATTCGTTTGGATTTTTGCCGTTCTGACTAGCCATTGTCGCCCGTGTAGAAGCGTCGCCCGGCGAGGGACAGGAGGGTAAAGGGAAATTTTGTATGGCGCGACTAGTTCTGAAAAAATGTTTTAAAATAAATATTAAATAAAAAAAATTCATGTTTTGACCCAGTGGCAGACAGCGGGGGCCCACCGACCGCTGGGAGGGGAGACATGCTGGGCCGCGAAAGTGTAGTTCCAGGTTAGTTGTGGGCCCGCCCGCCTTCTTGGACTCTTCTCAAATCGCCGGCAATTACAGACGCCGACATGCAGCTCCAAAATAGCGATAGCAAAAAGGAGGGTGGCCCCCGCACGGCCCAACAGATTACACCTGCTTACTGCTACTCCTACAAAGGAAGGGTAAGTTTCTCAAAAAAATACAAAGAAAGGGTAAGATGGTAATCATACCCCTACTAATGTCACAAAAATTGCCGGCCTGGCGTGCGTTCAAAAACTTTTTTTTGTGTTTTGGTCCTTACATAAATTACGAATAGGTCTTTCGCGATTTTTTTACGAGGGAAAGATATTTTTTTCCTAAATCGCGTTTGGGTCCTTCGTGCGCCATTTTACGGAAAAAAGCTCCCGTTAAATTCAAATCGCGAACAAGCTCTTTTCTAATTTTTCAAGATAGCGGACAGGTCTAAAAACGTAACAGTCAGGTCCTTGCTACTTAGTTTAGGTCCTTTCTCCGTTTTTTCCGGAAAAAAATATTTTTGTCACCAGAAATATGTGTGCAGCTCTATCTCTAGACTTTTTTTCTAACTCAATTTCTCATCTCGATCTCTGATATTTTTTAAAATATGTATTATTACTCGGTAAACGCGTAGAGTGTTAGACTCGACAAAAGAAGGTTGTCATCTCTAATAATTTTTCACCATTTTCCCTCTAGATAGATACTGAAAAAAACGTATTGACGTTTGGATCATTCCGACTGTTTTACGAAAAAGAACCTTTCGATTTAAGCATAGCGTAGATGCACTTTTGTTTTTCAACCGTTTAGCGTTTCCTCGATGATTTTTTAAAAAAAACACCGACGGAAAAAAAACCGAAATTTTTCTCACGAAAAAAATAACGCACGCGGCGTATACACCGCGCAAACTATCCTAGTGTTACTTACTCGGCCACGTTTCTTGTTTTTTTCCCTTCTATTATATATGTGATTATCCTTCGAATATTCTCAACATTCTTGATTGTCATTAGAATTGATCTACAACGATAACTCTTTCCAACCCTACCAAAGATTTTATGCCTTGCAGACTGAAGCGCACATGAGCCAAGAATGTGATCTTTCTTTAGGATCCGAATTGGTCTAGCTAGATTCTCCTTTTAGGGGCAGCACAAACTTGAACTAAATATTTCGGGGAAAATTCTCCTATTAGGGTAGGAGCACGTCTTCTGTTACTCCGTAAAAGAACAGTCTCTCCTTCTGGTTGTTCAGCTACGATAATTGTATTGTTTCCTAGGACTGAATACCCTTATAAGAGAAGTGCTTATATACATCACTATATATTTTTACACACCATACGCTCTGTTTTAAACAACATATATGATTCATACAGGTACGGTGGAGCTGCATTCTCTGTTACCACAAACATCAGGATTGGGTTTGTCTGGATCGGTTTAGGTCAAAATCTTGAAGATAAACATGGATCTATCTAGCTTCCACTCACACCCACAAGGCAGAGAGACAACTGTCCGCGAAATTGAGGAACAATGTGTCGGCATGGAGCCTGTGACACATGGACTAACTACCTTTCTGAATGATGGACTGACTGTTGCCTTCGATGACAAGAGATGCATGAACTTGACGGATTATGAGCTATATATGATCATCAGGCCCGTGTATAATAATTCATGCAATTGTGTGTAGTGTGTACGTAGCTTTCTTTTTCTCGATCGAGACTTGTGTTGCAACAGATTACTAGGGGCCAATGAACGACATGAGAGAGACCCGACGGGTGGACGTCCCATGGATCGTTAATATTGCAATAATAGATTGGGCGCTAATCTATCCATCCAAACTTGTCACGGCCAGTCCATTCGTTCCCATCCATCGACCGAGAGTAACACGATGAAGTCCATGTATGCCACGCAGATCGGCAGCACTCTCCGTCCAGATCGATGTTGATGTGGATCTTGGGCGACGACCCTCACTTTCAGATGTTTAAAAAGACCGACTTCCTAAGTTTTTAAGGGAAAAAGTTCACCCCGGCTCGATCCCTTGGCTTCTAATTTTCGTCTTTCGTGTTCAATACTGTTTAGAGCCCGTCCCTCAACAGAAAAACTATACAAATTACATCCCTATGCCGACATCACGTTAACCGTCGCATCACTTGATGCTACGTTGACTGCCACGTTTGACCGCTTAGAAGAAGAGAAGAGAATAGAAAAGAATTGAAAATTCTCTCTGTTTCCTAAGAGATGTTATTTTAGGTTCTTACACTTCCACCAAGTTACATTCATAAAAGACTGCATTAACCCCTCTTTATTGTATTTTGATAATATGTATTACTCTAGTATATAGTAATAAATGACACTGAAAAAAGCTAAATGGAAGAGGTATAGAAAAATGATAAAAAATAACTTTAAAATTGTAGAATGATATGTCAAAATTTGAAAGCTAGAATAATACGTATTGGAAAAGCGGACGGAGTACTAAGTAAACAATATGACACTGTAGATTGAAAAGTTGAAAAATGTTAAATGCTTTGGGGAACCGGTTGCCACTTGGCACATGAAACTCACATAATAATTAATCGTTGCTACTATTGGAATTTCCATGTAAAAGATACATTACCGAACCTATTTAATGCATATTACTTAGAACAAACAGTAGTGCTATGCAAAACATTAAGCCACCTGTGACTGCAACAACATCAAACTAATTAATAGGGAATGGTTTAAGATTCCGTTTTCTAGCTCGGATGATCGTGCAGGCGCACAAGTGCCACACACCTGTTGCACCTACACAAACTCTCAACGGTTACCTGTACAAGATCTGGACCCAAGAAAGAAAGCATCGATTGCATGCACTGTCATCAATCACCATCTTCTCATTTGTCCGTAATTTTTGCAGGATAAGCCCAGAGTTTTCGGTTGTAAATTAAGTGTGTCTGGCTCAGCAAAAGAAGTCAAGTAAGGAACATCCATGCAAGTTCGTTCGTTAACCAAAAAGGTCAGAGAGAGAGAGAGAGAAAGTGACCAATTTTTGCCCACAAAACAAAAAGGCCATTCGTAATTTCGTGTCCAATTATCCATCCACTCGTATAAACACACACGAATATTCTTCGTGTCTCCACCATTAAAAAACTGACCAAAAAAAGCGAAATTACAGACGGGTACTCCTGTAGCTGAGACAAAACTCTTGGCCGTCGGATGCGAGATCTACGGTGAATCTAAGATCGAAACTATTCCCTCCGGTCGTAAATAGAGGTTACTAGTTATGTGCCCGTACGTTGCAACAGAAACTCAATTTACGATAAAAAGTTTATTTGTAAAGAGCACTAACAGTGGCAAAGGTGGGTAATTAAAGAGCAATGGCAAAGGTGGGTAATTTTGATGAAGTGGTGCAGGCAAAGATGGGTAATTAAAGAGCAGTGGCAAAGGTGGGTAATTTTGATGAAGTGACGTGGGCAAAGGTGGGTAATTAAAGAGCAGTGGCAAAAGTGGGTAATTTTGATGAAATGACGTGGGAAGAAACTCTCACTTTATATAGTAGAGATTTTAGACATCGACGCGACCTCAAAACTCAATTTTGACCACTAATTTCTATATAATATATTTAAAAAATCAAGTAAAATTATAATATTATAAAAGTATGTATCAAGGCGAATGTATATGCATGATTTTCAAGTATTAAATGTACATATTTAAAAAGATATAGCTAGCTAAAATTTTAAAAGTTTAACTCTACGTATCTCAAACCGATGAGTTTTGATGGACAGGAGAGCTCAACTAACTAAAACTCCTTGGGTCTCTGAATATGGGCGCTCCGGCAGCGCCTTGGTCCAGTCGCCCGGCGCCGTTGCCGAGCTGCTTCATGCACCACAGGTCCTCTGCGCGAGCCAGGGCAGTCACGGCACGCCAGCGCTGGAGCGGCTCGCCGCGCGCCAACCTCGGTGGCCACCACTCGCGCTCGGCGCGGCGCGCCACGTTGTGTGCGTGCGGAACAGCGCGTGACAGCCGTGGCGCGCTGGACCGTCGCCGCCGAGGCCGTGAGACGAAGTGCATCGAGCAGCTCGAACAGGTTGGGGATGGGCGGGATGCCGAGCCACGGCGGCGCTGATCGGCGGCCAGCGTGGCGCGCGCCGCGCGCGCCACAGCCTCGGCGCGCCGCGCACCTCCAGCGGAACGCGTCCTTGCAGTTCCACCGCTAGCCAGCGCCCACGACGCAGGCGGGGGCGCCAGAACTCCTCGGCGCGCGCCACGCGTCCCTGCGGCACCGCGAGAACGTGCCCAGCGACAGCGGATTGCACAGCACGGCGTCGATGTCACGCGGGAAGAACTTCGGCGGCTGCGGCGCCGGCGGTAGAACATCTCGGCCTCGTCGGGTCGAGGCGGACAGCGGAGGCGCAGTGGCGCGGCGCGAGGTCGTGGCGGAATACCGGGTGCACGAGGACGGAGGGCGTGCGGAACTTGTCGTAGCCGCAGCGGCCGGTGAAGAGGCGCACCGAGGCGTCGTTGTCCCTGTCGGTGGCGACGTAGGCGTACTCGGCGTCCATCTGCCGGAACCACTCTTCCATTCTCTCGACCAGCTTCGTTCCGATTCCTTTCCGCCTGTGGATCGGATGATGCATGCTATAGCTTTGTGCAATCAATTAAACCGCAATGCGTCGACGGCGTGACGATTGATCAGAAAGTAGTAGTTACCGGTGGCGAGGGGAGACGCGGAGGCCGAGTAGGTAGGCGACCTTGGAGAAGAGCTGGCTGCGGCCGCACACGACGGTCTTGACGCAACCGCGGACGACGCCGATGATCTCCGTGCCGAGGGGCCCGCCCCCGGCCTCCGCGACCTGACGCATTTACCACGGAAGAGCTGAGTGATAGTGCAAGAGCTCATTTGAGTGATCGATTCATGCAAGAAGCACGATCGAGTCTGTATGCATGTGGGCTACGTACGAGCATGAGGTACGCCGGTGAATGGCGGACGCGGCAGAGCGGGTCGCCGAGGAGGTCGGTGAAGAGGCACAGCTTGCCACCGCTAGGGCCCACCTCGCAGGCACGCTCCACCCGCTCGACCCCGTCGCGGTCGCGGGCGTCGTTGAACTCACGCACCTGCAGCGGTACCGCTTGTTCGCCGTCCTCCGCCTCCATGGGGGAACTGGCCGTCTCTAGTTGAATTCTTGCTGTCCTCTGACCTTGCTGCAACCAAGACGCGCGGGCGTCAGAGTAGCTAGCTAGGCATGTCTATTGCGTTGCGTGATCGAGCTGTGTCTTATATAGGATCTCTCGTGGCGCATGCTCAGGTAGTGGGAGGAAGCAGTACGCTGTTTGGCGACCTCTACTCCATGGTCCGTAGCTATCAAACAGTAGCTAAAGGAATGTTTGTATAGGCTTACTAACAAACATGCGGTCAAATGGCTGCTATTTTCTTCTTTTGACCAAATATGCAAATGTCTGCTATTTTTCTAAATATAGGTCATTCTATCTTTTAAATTTTATTTCAAAATATGTATCATTCTATAATTTTGAGTGCACTTTTAACCCTTCTGTATTACCCTCCTTTTTAGTTATTTCTAACACTATTTACTGTTATGGACTAGAGTAAGACATACAATCTAAAAAATAATAATTGATCTAATAAAAAGAGGAAATGAAACTTTTTTAGATGTGACTTGGTGAAAGTATAATATCATATAATGACATCTGTTGAGGAAGGAAGCAGTAATATATAGGGATGAAAACGGATCGGATAATTCCCGACCGATCCGGATATTTTCGGATACGAATTTTGTCGGATAGTATCGGATCGGATACGGATACAGATTTTTTTTGTTGGATTCACATATGGATTTGACAGCTCACTATCTATTGAATACGGAAATGGATTTGGATAATCTGGATAATGATGGGTCGGATATCTAGATATATATGTGGGCTGGGCTAAGACTACTCTTTTAGCCTAAAAAGGTTTCTTAATTTAAAAATTATTTTCTAATTTAATTAATCTATAAAGCAAGTTTCAATCATCAAAATTAGCAAACCAACTTCAAAACTTATGAAAATTTTTTAAGAATGTTCCAGACATAATCTAACATTTAAAAATTATTTTCAAGATTTTATCAAATTTTAAATTTTCTTAAAAATTCAAACATTGCTATTCTTAATAGGAAAATATTTTAAACAAGTAGGTAAAATGCATAAAAATTCATAAATCGTAATTTATCATTTTAAATATAATTCAACAAGAATATAAATATTGGGTCATTACATCTATGTGTTATATACTTTTCTAGAGATATGGTATATAAATATTATCAAACTTTTGTTGTGTTATGTGTTTGCCTTCATTTGTATATCTAAGCAAGGATTATATCCATTTTGTGTTTTGATCTATGTGTATGATGAACTAATTGTATGTTTGTGATAAACTAAGTCTTATATAATTTTATTTGCGACATGGTATCTAACTATTATCTAAGTGAATAAAAATATTTATATTTGTTTAATTTTCAATAATATTTTGATCAAATAAACTAGTTATGTGTTTTTGTTGATTTTTATGTACAATCTAAAGGGTTATCATGTTCCAATAAATATTTGAAACCGTATCCGATTCGATTAAGTATTCGATCCGTATTTGTATTAAATATCCGGACTATCTGTATCCATATACGTATCCGAGAAAAAAATATGAAAACAAATATAGTAAAGCTATTATCCGTCTATATCTGATCCATTTTCACCATAGTAATATACTATTGACCGAACCTATTAAGCTTGTAGTACCTGTTCCCCACATAACTTTTGGCTCTCTAGATTTTGGCCTCCAGATTCATTCCACACCATCCTCTTCCCCTCGGCTTATTCCGACACCGATTGGGCCAGTTGTCAGGACTTCTCAACATTCCACTTTTGGGTACTGTGTTTTCTTTGGTGACAATTTTGTTTTTTGGTCTTCCAAGCGCCAGCCAACTGTTACGCGTTCTAGTGCCGAGGCCGAATATTGTGTGGTAGCTCACGCCGTGGCAGAATATTGCTGGATCTAGTGGGTTTTGGAGGAGCTTTGTCATCCCGTCTCAAGCGCAGCAATTGTTTTTTGTGACAATGTCCGTGCCATCTACATGTCAGTGAATCCTATTCAGTGTCGCCGTACCAAGCACATTGAGGTTGACATCCATTTTGTCCGCAAAAAGGCTTGGTCACGTGGGTGTTCTTCATGTGTTGCCGTCAAGCCAACAGTTTGCCGATATCATGACTAAGGGTCAACCATCGTTGCTGTTCTCAGGGTTTGAACAAGTTTCTCTTTCGCACACCCGACGCATCAACTGAAGGGGATGTCAGAGATAAGTATTCCTTTATTGGAGATTCCACTGAATCCTACTGGCCGGCATGGTTTCCATGCTTGTTACGGCAGTACATAGAATAGGATCAACTCTGTTGTTTGTTTCCTCATTCATGTAACTTACATGAAACGCAAGTCTCTTCATAATATATATTGTGATCCATACAATGAGCAGGGGTGTGGCCCGGGAGAATTGCAAAAATACCACCCCTAATATTGCCCCTCGCTAAAATGTCACTCAGGTCCATTGTCATAGACACAGAAGGTCCCACATGTCAATGAGAGAAGAGTGACATTTTAGCGAGGGGCAATGTTAGGGGTGGCATTTTTGCAATTTTTACGTGTGGGGCCAATTATACAAAACCTGCAGGCAAAACATGCGCAAATTTGCAGAGATTTAGTAGAATCCATTGTTGCCGTTGAACAGCATATACTGAAAATGGTGAACCAAAAGGATGTAAGAGGAGGCTACGATTGAGAAGCGGAGATGGTCTTCGGAGATGCTGTCGATGAGGCTGTCTGGTCGAGAAGGTCCTCCTGAGTCCTGGCCACATTCACATCCCAATGAAGCTAAGCATCCACCAACTAGGGATGAAAACGGAACGAAAATAGTCAGTAAATGGTTGTTCTATTTTTTTTCCACATTTTATACCGGTAACGGAAACGAAATCGGAAGATAGAGAAACGGATAGTGATGAAAACGGTATACATGTAGGCATAAATGTCGCAAGCTTATATGAATTCACGAATTAATATACTCCCGGTACAACTGGGGGATGTCTGCAGACACGATCAGAGGATCGCAGCAATCCTTGGAATAGGAACACACAAATGTCACAACTCACAAGTAAATTAAAGTACATCATTTAACTGAACAGAAAAACTAACCAACGGTATACCGTTGCAACGGTATAGGATGAAACTTACCCGTGAAACATGAAACTTTGGTTGAAACTTATCTATGAAACCTCAGAAACCTGATGAAACTTACCCGCGAAACTAATGAAACTTACCTGTGAAACCTAGCAATGAAACTTACCCGCGAAACTAATGAAACACGCTATACCGTTGCAACGGTATACCGTTGGCTAGTTGCTCTCTTAACTGAATGCATCACACAAACAAAGCCAGATGCAGAACTTAGATGTAACAAGATACAGGGGAGCGCAGCGCACTTGTCCAAACCAAGCAGCGGCAGCAACGAACTTGGCAGCAACAGTGGCTGGGTTCACACACAACGATCGCCATCGACATGCTCCAACACAACAGTGTCATGCTGATTGTCCCTGTTGACGATTCCGGCGTGGAACAGCAGAGCCCACAGGTGGGTGATGAACTCGCCTCCCTGCGCGAGCCGCTCGACATGGTCCTTGGCGTTATCCGACGGCGAGACGTAGAGCATCATCTCGGCTCCGAAATCAGCCATCACCTTCCAACGCAGCGTAGCATCTTCTATCGCCTCGAGCTCCTTCCCCAGTTTCGCACCACTCTTGAAGATATTGTTCTCTGTTGAAACATCCAGATTTCTCATGGCTTCATACTTGTCTTCCGCGCCCGCGAGACATTAACAGCTTCACGCGCGACGGCATGGAAGAGAAAATTGTATCATACTTGTACCCCGGAAGCAGTTTCGGTGCAGCGACAATCAAGTAGGCACAATATCTGGACAGTTTTGTTGCAACGGCAATGTGGAGCTCAGTGTTGTCATCCGACCGGCAACCAGAGCGTGACGCCGCCATTGCCATTTCGCAGTAACATGTTGCAATGTGCCAGATCAAGATGACAGGCGTCTGGGTGTCCTTTTCTCGGTCTCGGGGGGAATGTGCGGAGTAGCAAAAGCCTGGCGAGCACGCCCATGAAAGTTGGCTGCAGCCGTTGTACTTCAGCGACGAAGTTCCGTTGGTCAGTCGGCCGCCAGTGCGCTTCAGAGAGAGGACAACTGACCGCTTCACCTCTGCAGTCAACTCCACAGGATCCAATGCTTTCTTGGAGACAGCTGTCTGTACAACAAAACCGCCACCTAGCCCTACAATCCTGGAAATCTTGAAACAGATATTTGCAGTCTGTACAACACACCTATTAGCTTTGCCATGGCCGATTGACTGGAGCAAGGAATACTGCCCAAGCTGATGTCGCCAGTAGTATTTGCTACTGCTGAACAAGGTTACCCTGCTGAGAAATGCTTTCATTCTCATCGAGCAGCTTAGCTTGCGTCCCGAGCGCAATGCTGGTTGGCTGACATACTGGCAAGCGAAGCCGACTCTGCCCCAGTCGGACGTCAATAAAGCACCAACTCCACAACCTCTAGCAAAGCAAGGGCTGCCAGTATCAGTATCGTGATAGTAGCGTCTGCAACTGTAGCTTTGGCGACAAGCACACGGGAGCCATTTCCGCCGGCAGCCGGAACAATCCCCATTGCACGCATGACTGTGAGTGCCATCACAGAGAGCATGCTGGCGACTGAAGCCAGGGCCCAGAAAGCCATACCCCTTGAACCGATAGTAGCGTACTTGGTGAAGTAGAGGTCGTACACAAAAGCCAGCTCGGTTTCAATCACCTTGAAAGCCCTCTCATATCCCATCTGGCCGTCCTTGTCCCGCAGCAGGCCATCGAAGACAAGATCGCGGGTCTTCTTCTGTTTGGATTCACCACAGCTGTACCCAAACCAACGCCTTGTCAGTAAGAGAAACAGAGCGTAGGAGAGGCAGACATCCTTGCAATCACGACCAATGCTTCGGCCAATAGGCCCGTCGTCGTCGCCGCCCTCCCGCCATATCTTGTCTATGGTGATCACCTCAGAATCATTTACTGATGATACATAGCAGGGAGCTTCCAGTTTGAATGCCGCGGCTTTGTTGGAAATGGAACCCAGGTCGACCAAGTAGCGGTAACCAGTCATGCTGACAGGATTGTAAGGCGCCGGCACATCGCCTCTTGTTTCGTGCTCCGAGTCCATGTAATCAGCAATCACTCTGGTTGTAATCCACTTGGATGCCACCACTGTCATGGATGCTGCTATCCTCTGATGAACCTTGACTAGAGTTATGACAAGCATCACACAGACCACGATGAAGCTAACGCCATCGGCGACGCTGTACAGGATCAGCGCCACATATACCACGTAGATAATGTACTGAGAAACCTGCCTGAAGACCTGTTTGTGGTCGTCGACGCTGTAAGCCGTGATGGAGTTGCTGCAACCAAAGACGATGAGGAAGCAGACGGCCCAGATGGGGTACACTTCAACCTTCAGCGCGGCCGACTGCATTAAGCCGATGGTGTACGTCGCCAAGGAGAAGGACATGAAGTATGCAACCATCAGGCCTTTCTGGATGAGCCAGTGTGTGCACCACCGGCGCCACGACCCGAAGATGATGAGGAAGCACAAGACAGCAGCAGTCAACGCCGTCAGTGCCTCGATGCGGATCTCCGACACCCGCCTACTCTCCAGCACATGGTTCAGGCGGTGAAACAAGGCGCTCGCGTTTGCCATCTTGATTACCTGCTACTTCACATTAATTAATCCAAACAATGACCCAGACCCCAACAAATTCATGAAACAAAACATACAAGACATAATCGCAGACAAATATTAATATGTCCTTCCTTAGCACAGTTAGTTGATCGATCGGTGGTGTAGGTGTACGTCCCTAGCTAGTTCCCGACCACCAGGTTAGTCCGAGCCCTTCTCTCGGATCCGCTTGGGTGCATTTTCTTGCATTATACTACTAAGACACGAACGATCTCAGATTCTGAGTAAACACATTTTTTTATAAGTTTTGCCAATGCTAGCCGAGCCGACCTTGTGCACATTTTGCGTGGCTAGATACTACAATGCATACGTTTATATCTAACCATATATAGAGCTGCACTTATTATACAGTTTTAATGCTTATAATGGAAATACGTACAATTGTATTACTTATACAATTGTCGCCGCCTTTATATATATACATGTTTAATACATACCATTATAATCTGAACCACTATAAACAATAATGTAGATCTTTATTTCTTTCCTCCAACTAATTTAGTAATTTCTAGTCCTCGAGAATAAACGTGGTGGCTCCCTTTTCTATTGTTTCAATAATTAGCCACACAATTGTGCTGCTAAGTATTGTCATACATTTGTCTTTTTTTATGTTTTCTTTCCCAACTTCCGTTGGCCAACCTGCTCCTCCAGCCTAGCCTTCGCCATTGCTCCATTAGTTCTTCCCTTAATTTCCACGCGCCTGCCGCCTTTGCTCCCTTAATTCCACCACCTCGTGCGGCCATCAGTGCAGGCCATGCCCTCCATGCACCTCTGCTCCAGCTCGCCCACTGGAAAAGCTGCAAATCCGGCCCGCGTCGTCGTCGACGCCTCCACCCATGCGCCGCCCTGCTAAGCTAACTTCTACTGCCTGATCTCTATGCCACCACCTTCCCACGGCTACAAAGCCACAGCGGCAGCACCCTAGCTCACTTTCCTTAATTTCCCTCCCCTCTTCAGCCCCAAACCTCATCGTGGCACCGCGCGCCGCGCTGCTCCGTCCTCGTCCTCAGCCACCACTATGACAAAGGAACCGCAAAGGCAACTGGAAATGGAGGTGACAATCCTTAATCTTACGAGAGAGCGAATGCCAACTAGGAGCCACAAGGGATATTCCAAGTCATGATCTATCCTTGTCTCCTTGATCATATTGCTGTCCAAATTAATTGGGTATATATGTTGTATACGGGTATATTCTGTATTATTTATTTGCCAATATTTTTGTTACAAATTAATTCTGAATATATATGTTAAGTAGGTAATGCCCTTAATTACATTTTTTTACAAGCCATCCTTGATAATAATCTGATCTAATTTTTCCTTAATAAATTTTATCATACTTTATATTGGCATAGCAGTGGACATGAACAATAATAATCTCTTACGACATTGTGGGCTGCCATCACGAGTTGGTGCGGCGGAATTTATGTTTAGGGGCAATTTCTCATTTGATATTGTAAATTTTCGTGATCTCAGATATGACATCCCTTGTCTCAGATATGATACCTCACGTATCAGTAACACAAGGGATGGCACACCCGGGACTTGTGCAATTTGCAGTGGCATGCAAAAACGTTTCCCCTATGTTTACCATTGTATGATATACAATGTACATGGATCACTCATCAAGGGTGGTTTTTGGAGATGTTGGCCAAGGCGGAGGACGGGATATGTGGTCATGTATCTCACACGTACGCCTCACGAAGCATGTAAGGACTAACCTTGTGCCAAGAAAAGAACACAACTGCCACTCAAACGTAGGATTGACTTGTCAAACCTGGTATGTGTATTGTCTGGATAAGACAAACTTCGGTATCAGGGGTAGAGGTGGGCGTTGTGCCGTGCCACCATGACCCGATTTGTCTTCGACGAGTCCAGGCACGACCTATTTGCGATTCGTGCTGGCCCATTTACACTATTATATAAGAGAAAAGAAGTTAGAGATGTACGGAGCTGGTGTAGTGGACACAAATATTATGCGATAAAGAACTAAATTTTATTCATTCTTGAACATATACAGAATTATTATCTCGTTAAAAATCTTACATCTAGTGTGCTTTTTCCTGCAAGCCACCGACGCCGTAGACGCTAGCATTGTCATTTCAAAAAGGCTGTACCACTAATTTGAGGTTACACTTAAACTAAAAAATTTAAGGATACCCACTGTGATGACATGTGTTATCTTCTCCATCTACCTCCACTCCTCACTCTTCCCTCTCCTCTACTCACTCCCCCCACCTCCCTTCCTTCTCTCTAACACAACAACTTCAAATTAGAAAATTTTAAAAAGGAAGTTTCAACCAGAAAAAAAAACTTCAAAATTTTCAACTAAGAAAGTTTCAACTCAAAAATTTTAAATAAAATTTTTCAAATTAGAAAGTTTCTAATAGTAAAGTTTCGACTTGAAAATTTTCAAATTAGAGAGTTACAACTCGAAAAATTTTAAAATGGAAAATTTCAAATTAGAAAGTTTCAACACAAAAAAATTTAAACCAAAAATTCTTAAATTAGAAAGTTTCAACTCCGAAAACTTTCAATTCAAAAGACTTTTGGTTCGAAAAGTTTCGATTGAAAACTTTCAAAAGTGGTTAAAAAAGATTTCTTATTCAAAAACTTGGGGGATTTGAAAAACAAAACTATTTTGAATTTGAGGTGAAGGGAATATGGGAGGGAAGGGGGATGACACCAAGTGTATTGACAAGAGAGCCTTTGAGAAGGAAACGAAGTGATTCAAGAAATAATGTGTCGTCACTTGTCATAACAAGAGGCCGTCCTCATCAAAGTTCTGATGAGAGCGCATGATCTTAGGATTAAAATAAATCAAGTTTGGTGATCAGGAAGGAGTTTTGCAATGCAAAGACACCTAGCAATTGATCTCTACTATTAGGATGGCTACCACATTTAATCCCATCCAGTTCGATCGGAAACCTTGTATTTTTCCGTATATTTAGATTGCATGGATAGAAATGTATATCATTACATTCCAAAATCTGAATTCTGAAACATATTTTTAGCTATTATCTCACAGAAAATTATAAAGTTAGCACCGTTTCACGTAAAAATTAAACAAACACAAAAGCGTTACTGGCAATCGCAATGTACGTTTCTTTGTATATCCACATACCAGGGTCAGCTTCCTTCTCCCCGCTAGCTGAACCGATCGATGGAGCTGGAGACTTGAAACTCAAAGAGCTGGAGCTGGAGCTAGAGGAGACGGAAACCACATTGCCAGGAAGGTAGGTACCTAAGCTGCAGCTGGAATAATGAACAACGTGTACATCCCCTGTTGCGAAAAAGGCTTAAAGAGAGTTGCTTAAGC
Source organism: Guadua angustifolia (assembly GCA_036346375.1). Taxonomy (NCBI): domain Eukaryota; kingdom Viridiplantae; phylum Streptophyta; class Magnoliopsida; order Poales; family Poaceae; genus Guadua; species Guadua angustifolia. The sequence goes on from CM070512.1 coordinate 56,121,851, forward strand.
AATGGTTTTGGAATCTATCTATTATATTAAAAGCTCGTGGAGATGGAGAGGTGCTAAGGAAAAAAAAGCTATAAATTCTCAAGAAAAAAAGCAAAACATCTATCTTTGAATTTAGTGAACCTTAACTAAGTTGAACTATATTGGCCATTGGATGTTACTAAAAAGGCAACGTATCCTGTGCACACAGACCTTCCCGTGTACACACTATGCACACCAACTAACAAAAGTCACAAAAAATTCTGAAAAAAATTGTAGATGTACTTCATAGATTGCCCTACCTATGTATGAAATTTCAATATCAAATTCATTATATATCGAGAGTTACAAAAAAGAGAAAATTCTGACAACTTGTCAGAATTTTCTCTTTTTTTATAACTCTTGATATATAATGAATTTGAACCTACAATTTTATACATAGATAGAGTAATCTATGAAGTACATCTACAATTTTTTTCAAAAATTTTTGTGACTTTCGTTAGTTGGTGTGCATGGTGTGTACACGGGAAGGCCTGTGTGCACAGGATATGTTGCCTGCTAAAAAAGGTGTTGACGCCGAAAACTTGAAATAGAGTTTCCGGCTTCAGCACACCAGACGAACGCCTGGTTCAAGTGTGCCAATCGATTTGACCCTGCAATCGATAAGGCAAAGTTGTGAAATCGTTCAAAGCCGATATCAAACAATGATCGGCGTAACACTGATCAGCCAGAAGCCGATTAGGACGTAGCGAGACTAGCCAATCAAGACTAATCTTGGGATAAAGGTAGATCGACTCTGAGAAGACGATGCACAACAAAACAGAGTAAACCAAACCTGGAGCAAAATCGATGAAGACTGATAATCGGAGATGCGCAACTTTATTGATCAAAATTGACTTACAGAGGAAAATATTACAAAACTAATGAAAAGGAAAAACTAGTATATGTGATTTTTGGCTGTGGGGATGTTCTTCCCAAGCGACTTGTGCTCATCTTATATACCATTTGGCCGATCCGAGTCCTATTAAAATACGGTGGTAACAGAATCCGTGTTGGTTTGGGTTTCCTAAACAAACTCCTGTTCCCAAAATTTTTCACCGTACGCTATCCAAACCCCTGTAGATCTCAGATTGCTGATTATTCCGTACCTGCTAAATTTTGGCGCAAACAAAAAGAGAGAGATAGGCTAAAAATTCTCACAAAAATGCAAAACATTTGTAAAATCATGTGCTGAAAAATTGGCTTAATGATGAAATTGGCATTGCAAAGTGCTTGTGATCATGATATGTGTGGTGCTTATGCATGTGCTATGTTAAATGATTATTTAATATGTTTGTGACAGCATTATAATGATTTTGCTTGATGCAATGCGCTCATATGAGTGGTTGCATGGATTGACTTTGAGTCAAGTCGTGGACTTGTGCTCGGATTTATTTCTTGTCTATTTGTGTGCATGCGTTGATCGAGGGAGAACGTGGTCGATGAGGGGACTGAAATTAGGTTCAGGGAGGAATCGAGATCTTGATAGTCAAAGATGTAGGTTCCTTAGCTTGGATGTTTTTCTCGGCGACTAGAAACGCGTGAAGAGCTAGCTCTTTGCGGCTGTTCTGGTTTGCGTTTGGTGCCCGCACGTCCTAGCGAGCAATGGGAATTTTCCATGTGAACACATCTCTGCAATAAAAATCAAAAATTTTAAGTTGATGTGTTGGTAATCTCGTTCTTCTTTTTCACTCTTCGTTTGCATGCCTGTTTTATTTTTCTTAGATTAATTTATTGCTTCACCATGATAATTTTGATTTGATCTATTCAAAATCTGTCTAGGGTATCAAGTGGTTGATCTAAAAAGTTTGATTGGTTAATTCCTCATAAATCCTGATTAATCTCGTAATTAGGGTTAGATCAATTTTCGTTATTATTTGTTATAGTCATCTTGCGAAGGTAATATCTCTAAATCCGTAGATCCGATCGAGCTGATTCTTATTGGATTAGTTTTGAAATTAAATTTAGTTTCTACAGTTAAAATTTCATATCAATCTAACGGTGGGATCTTCGGGAATTACTATTTTAGTGAACGTGCATCATTCTGTTTTTGTCGAATCTGAATCAGACAATTTGAGTCCGAATTGGGACGTTTCAAAAATCATTAAAATTTGATTTTAGCTTCTATGCAATTATTCACCCCCCTCTGATTGCTAGTTTAGTATATATCAATCCTACAACATCTAACCCTTAGTCTGGCAGATCCTAACTAAGTTGAACTAGAATAGCCATTGAATGTTATTATTTAAAAATATATCTAATCATCTATCTATTGGACTCAAGTTATAACAGCCTACACTAAAAGAAAGAGTCATGCCTAGTGAAAAAAACAGACCCCACCTAGCTCGCTTACATCGCCGTGCGTATACGTGATCTTCATTCGTTGCAAGGTGCGTAAGGTCGTCTTCTTTTTAGCGTCCAGTCTTGAGGGCAATGTGCAGATCGATGCAGCCTTGTAGAGTATCCATGGACTGTACGGACACTAGCACGCTAATACAAATGGAATGGTCTCTCTGTCTCTCTCTCTATCAGAGGATGGAGGCCGGTCCATGTACAACAACTTATCCCGTCTTCTAGGCTGCAAACTGCGAAGTATTAGTACGTCGTAGTAGCATGATCACCGCACCTAGCTGCTGGCTGCTTGCAGTTCCAAAAGAAACAAACACTAGTTGTTACAATCTGTGGCGTAAATGTCGTCCCTTCCTTTCTGCAATGTGATGGGTTAGCATCACAAATAATTCACAGGTTTTCTTTAAAAATTTGTTTAGTTCCTGTGACATTTATACTCAACTATATTCCAATAGATAAACATGCTCATGAGAGGGAGAGAAAAAAGGCGGTCATTTCGATCTATTAAAAAAATGCAGAAACTGTTACTTGTAGTAGTAGTGTCACAGATGGCAACAGGTAGGCATACATGTTGAAAGCTTATACGAAGAGCTCTTTTACAATACACAAGGATGAATATGGGCCGTCCATTTCTTTAGATCAAAAGGTTAAGATTAGATTAGATTTGACTATACTATCATATGTAGTATGGGTAGTATAACTCGTGAAGGGGTATAATGGTAAATAATTTTCTGAGCCAGCACCCAACCCTGTGTCTCGTGGAGGGGTATAATAGTAATTGAGTAAAATGGCATTCAACACCACCTTGACCCTAAGCCAAAAGACCAGAATGCCCTCGACAAATCAAGAGTCAGATTTAATTTCTACTACCGTTCTATACTACCATGGTAGTGCACAGTAAAAATTCTCTATACGAATTCATGAATTAGTATACTCCCAGTACAACTGGGGGGATGGCTGCGTACACGATCAGAGGATCGAAGCAATCCTTGGAATGGGAACACACAAATGTCACAACTCACATGTAAATTAAAGTACATGATTTAACTGAATGCATCACACAAACAAAGCCAAATGCAGAACTTAGATGTAACAAGATACAGGGGGGCGCAGCGCACTTGTCAAAACCAGGTAGAAGAGAATGCAGGGCAACGAACTTGGCAGCAACAGTGGCTGGGTTCACACATGACGATCGCCATCGACAAGATCCACCTTAACAGTGTCATGTTGATTGACATTGTAGCGACCCCATTTTTGCATAAATGCAAAAATAGAAATCTCATGTGCTTGCAGTACTAGTCTCTGGATCAGTTGCTAGTACGCACATTTACAACAATGGGAATCACAACCATACATTATATTAATTAAGCGGAAGTTAATATACAAGGAATTTTACAACTTAGATAATATAGCAGTAAAGGAAACAAAGCCTGGTAGTGTGCCCATCCATCCCGCAGGCAACTAACGAGGCATAAATCCCTAGAAAAGATCGCTTCAATGAAGATCCCGCATCCTGCGATGAAACAAACCTTCGAAGCTTCGCTAGCTTACCACCTAAAAATGTTAATTAAGCAAGGATGAGTACTTTCGTACTCCGCAAGACTTTTGCAAAACCTATAATATATGCAGGCCATATCAAAAGAAAGGCTTGTATGGTTAATTTTGCGTAAAGCGAAATTGAATTGTAAATCAATTTATTTGTAAAAGGAATTTATAAGAGCAAGTTTGATTGATAGCAAATAAGTAAAGCATAAGTAACACTCACAGTCCTCCATGACGTGAGCGACGAACATTCCATATCCTGAAATCCATCAATGTCGGCCCTTTGACTTAAAGCACAGTTGCAAAGCAAATGGTACCAAACCCTTTTGAAAATAACAAACCATCTAACTCGCATCAGTTCACCAAGACTCCCATGACCGCGGGTACGGCTAATTGATTAGATTTAACTCTGCAGAGGTGTACAACTTTACCCACAAGTCATGCCCTTTTCTTTTTGCTACGCGCTTCACATCCAATTGTAAGCGTGAGCCAGAATGTTCATGACGAAAACCTTTACATTACCTAGGCTTAACTTTGCACCAGCATGGTGACGATATGCTATGGTAGTGCAAATAATCATACCGTCACAGTACGAGAAATTGTGCGGTACCTTGTACAGTCGCATGGCGTACACCTACGAACAACCAGTCACTGAAGAAGCTCGTAATACTCCAGCCTACCAATGTGCAAAGTTAAAATAGGTAACTCAATTGGTTTAAGGTTGCCCCATAACAACACTTGTGGTTGCACGGATTTTCTTGGATCATACAACATGATGTTCGGTCCTTAATCCGATACGAGCAATACTTCGCCCTATACTACATGCAAGTCCATGCACACCCGGCTATTGCCAATAATTGCCCGCATCAAAACATAGTTTTATTTTCATTTTTAGTCAAATTACCAATGACCATCATCATATCTCAATATTTCCAAGTTTCATCTGATCAATGTTTCCAATTGATTTATCCCAAGTCTAAAGCATGGCTAAGCAAGATTATTAAACATCGTGTATACCCAGATTGACATTATATATTGTCTAACCATGATTCTAAGGTATCAAGGTTCACAAATTCATGCTTGTCAAAGGAGTTTCAGAAATCAACAGGTATAACTACCAATTCCCACAACATAGCAGAGTTTAAAGAATATACGCGTGCAATAAAAATATTTAATGAAAACATTTATAAAACTGGGATCAACATGGTCAAGGGGGTGCTTGCCTTGCTAAATCACTGCTTACGATGAAGTTGAGGTTGCGATTGATGAAGGTGACGAGGCTATCGGAAACGTTGAGTTCTATACGTCGATGAACGGAAATATAGGAAATAACATATTTTAATAAGGGCAAAAAGAAAGGAGATAGCAAGAACAAATAAAGACTTCACAAGAAACAGGGATTGTTCTTTATGAATTTATTAATTTTATTTTACGAATTCAAGATGCAAAAATAGTTTGGATTAATAGAATTAATCATTAGTTGCCAGGTTCATTGATTCGATATTTATAATATGGGTTTCTGACAATCTTATTGCTTAGGGGTTTTGCTTCATTAGGATTCAGAGTTAAAGCAAGATTTAATTAATATTCTAGTTATAAAAAGTTAATCTATTGATTTAGGTTGTTATTTACATGATATTTAAGAAGGTTACGGTGATACAAATATCTTAACTACAATTTCCTTTATTATTACCGAGTTTGTTTATTCAGTTTATTAAGTTCAAAATCATAACATTTTAGGTTATTCTGCTATCAAGATTTATATGCAAAGTATAATGAAATAAGGTTATTTCTTTGTATTATGGTAGTACATGCTTTGGAGGCTGTTTCTAAGTTAGTTTCATAAATTTTAGGATTTGGATGAAACATTATATTCATCGTCGAAAGGGCTTATGTGGCATTATAAATCTTACGTTATACGGAATCGGCAAGAATAGGAAGCGAATGATTATCACTTAAGGTTTTTGAACTAATGAAATTATTATGCAAACCTTGATGAAATAAGATTATTTTATAGAATACAGTAATATGAACTTTGTAGAATGTTTCTAAACTAGTTTTATAAATTTTAACATTTAGAAGAGTTATTTAATTTACTGATGAAATAGTCTAAATGATCACAATGATAATATTAAATTGGCCAAGATTCAGTTTAAGTTTGCGACTACGCTATACATAATTTTTGATTCATTTTTCAGGTGTTAGTAGGAAATAATCTTAGAAATGTTTTAAAGTTAGTTTGGCATCATTTTAACTTTAATTGTAATAAATTACCTATTTACTTATTGTTACAATTAACATTCCCTTTTATTAAAAGAATGCAATTTAAATCTTATCTTAAATATTTTTGTATACATGGATTCTTGTTGTTTTTAAGAACTTAATACCATTTATTTCGTTATTTTATGAGCTTTTATGCTTTTATTTTTATTAATGGCCATAGCAAGGTTTACTAGTGATCATAAAGCAAATAAATTAAACTGAGTTCAACATTTAAATATTTTTATATATTTGAGTTTATTATGGTTCCAGAGCACATAATGATTTATTTAACGATTGTAGGACTTATATTTTCTATGTAGGCAATAATATACATAATTGAGTTTATTCAAATCTTTAATTTTAATAATTGCTTTGTAACTCAAAAATTAAATGTTTTTGGATATTTGAATACATCCTGATTCTAGCATCACATTAATATTTATTTGACCATTTCATTACTTATTATTCACAAGTTCCCATTAAAAACTATATTAGCATTATAATCAAGGTTTAATATAAATAATTATTCTACAGATCAAAAATTAAATATTTTTACATATTTATATTCTTTATGATTTTAGATGAATATACAAATTTGTCCTACTGAGTTTCTATTAAAATTGTAAAAGATATTCAAGTTTGAATATTTAATTGGTTGGAAAAGAGGGAATACGTTTTCAATACTGAGGAAGCGTCTTTGGCTGAGAGTCTTCTTATACCTCTGACTCTGACCGATCGGACCCACCGCGCAGAGAGACAGGAACAGAGGAGAGGCTTCCAAGGCTTGGCGACGGCGCTCCGGCGGTCTTCCGGCGAGGGCGACGGCGGGGGAAGGTGAAGCTCGACGAGGTGCATTCGGAGAAGGAACTAATTCGGCCGGAGATGAAGTGGAGAGGTGCGCGCCCGAGCTCGAGCGGCGGCTCTAATGGTGGCTCGGTGGCGGAGAAGAATTAGGGCGCGAGATCTTGAATTGGTAGCATGAATAGCATCAGGGGTTTACACTGGTTCCATTTTTGGGTTTGGTTCCAAGGAAGAATATCCGAGGAGCTCCGCCCTCGTCGGCCGGTCATGGAGAAGAAGGGGCTCACAGTGGCGGCATGATTTCGCATGGGGAGAAACGGTTTTTGTTGAGGGCTTTTGATCCTTTTCGATTTTTGATGCTAAGGCTCGAATTGATTTGAAAATGGATGATGGCATCAAAAGAATTGCGAGTTGGTTTTGAGCTTCTGAAAGTTTCGGCCATGGCGGAAGAGAACGGGGCTTGGGCGTTTCGGCTGAGAAGAGAAGAATGGAAGTGAGGGGAAAGGTTGTGCGTGACTTAGTGATCCTCTGGGCGCATTTTATAGGGGAAAAAAAGGTGAATTGGTTCTGGCTTGGCGCGAAGGGGAGGTCACGGTATGGCGTTGCGGCGGGTTACGAACGAGGTGGTCGCGCAAGGTTTCGATGCTTCTCTGAGTTGCAATGGTCGAGATGGAGTTAGCGGCGCGTACGGGGTTCTGGGGGGTCGAGTTGCGGCGCGGCTGGATCGAGGAGAAAAGGGGTGGCGCTGGTTCTTCTCTGCGTGCGCAGGAGAACACAGAGAGGGGAAGAAGAAGACTGGATTGGGGCTGCGCTGGATGAATGACAAGTGGCGAATCCTGTGGCTGAGGTAAAAAGGACGGTTCACAGTACTGGGGTCAACTTGCCGCCGAAGTTTAAGTATCCAAACTGACTCATGATTTTATGCAACTTTTTGCAGATGTTCGAAAGATGAAGATAAGGGCTCATAAAAATTTTGAGATAAAAACTCTTTGTAGATATTTTACTAAAATTCTGACAATATGCACTGCACAGAGTTTCCAATTCTGTTTTTGATTTATTAAAGTATCTCAACGAATTTATTTATTTAAAAAATTTGTTTTCAAATTAATTTTAGATATTAATGCTTCTGTAAAATTTTCAGAATTTTATCTTCATTATATAAATTATAAAAATTCTTACATTGTTACTTACAGCTTTTACTAGTTTCTGTTTTTGAATTTATAAATGATTCAGATGTAAGTTTTTATTCTTGATATTTTTACCAGAGGTAGATATGGTTCTTAGGTTGGTATGGTAAAAATATTAGCTTGAGGATAGATTTAGAGATTGCTATTCAAACCTGATAAGATCTAAATCAGCTTTTCTTATTTCATAATTATCATGTGTTTTCTTTTTATTTTCATTGTTCAGATTATCTTAATCATCATGATTTGATTCTGGAGAGATCTGGGATTCTCTGAAATTTTAATATTATTTTTGTTGATGTTTTACTTTTACTTTCTTACTTTTATCATTTTATCATTTCAATGCATTTAGCTTTTCTTTTAAAAGCAAAAGCTCAAATAAATGCAAGAGAATTCATAAATGGAAATTCAAATCAAGATCACATTTTAAACTCATTTTGATATTTCATTTGTTTTGATAATAATAATGATTTTGAGTTTTGAAATCTTCCTTTTCCTTAAGATTGAAATGAAGAAAAGTATTGTTTAAAATCAAAATCTTGATTTCAATTAGACTTTTAATTCATTTCCATTTTTAAATATAAAACTTTCATTTTTATTTATTTTTGAATTTATAGGGCTATTACAGACATGCTCCACCACAACAGTGTCATGCTGATTGTCCCTGTTGACGATGCCGGCGTGGAACAGCAGAGCCCACAGGTGGGTGATGAACTCACCTCCCCGCGCAAGCTGCTCGACATGGTCCTCGGCGTTATCCGACGGCGCGACGTAGAGCATCATCTCGGCCCAGAAATCAGCCATCACCTTCCAACGCAGCGTAGCATCTTCTATCTCCTCGAGCTGCTTCCCCAGTTTCACACCACTCCTGAAGATGTTCTCTGTTGATTCATCCAGGTTTCTCATGGCTACATACTTGTCTCCCGCGTCCTCGAGGACATTGACAGCTTCACGCGCGGCGGCATTGAAGAGACAAGTTGTATCATACTTGTTCCCCGGAAGCAGTTGCGGTGCAGAGACAATCAAGTAAGCACAATAGCTGGACAGTTCTGTTGCAACGCCAATGTAGAGCTTAGTGTTGCCATCCGGCCAGCAACAGGAGGGTGACGCCGTCATTGCCATTTTGCAGTAACATGTTGCAATGTGCCAGATCAATATGACGGGCGTCTGAGTGTCCTTTTCCCCGATGTTTATCGTTGTATGATATACAATGTACGTGGATCACTCATTGAGGGTGATTTTTTTTTGAAATGTTGGCCAAGGTCGAGATATGTGGTGGGTGGGTCAATACTCTGTGAAATCCTTTTACCAAGCATTGATTAAATGTGCAGTCCCAAATTTATATAAACGTCTATGGAAACTTAAAGCTCCACTAAAAATTAAAGTGTTTATGTGGTACTTAAGGAGAAGTGTGATTCTGACTAAAGACAATTTAGCAAAACGAAATTGGCAAGGTTGTCATGGATTTCTACTCCCGGGCACATGGGTGGCGGTCTAGTCTTCGGATTGCTAGCTATTAATGTGTGCGTCTTTATTTTTTCTTGTTTGGCTGTGTGCTTTTACAAGCAGAGGCCGGAAGTAATTTCAGGGGGTTGTATCTTCTCGATGTAATTTACTTGAAATTAATAAAACTTCCATTTCCAAAAAAAATGTGGTGGGTGGGTCATGTACCTCACGTACGCCTCAGAAGCATGTAAGTGTTATGAGGTGAGGACTCTAAACCGTATTTAGTTTAAGACTCTATATCTTTATGGTGTGAGCGAATCCAAGTTTCTCTCTCATATTGCTATATATATCGGGTGCTTCCCATTGTAATCAATCAATCAATAAAGCTAGAGAGATTTCCACCATATTGTGTGCTGTTGTGTCTTTGCTCTTGGGATTGCGTCTACGAATTTGGTGATTGATCGTGGGTGATTGACTACGCTTTACAATACGTTGTCAGCATCATCACGAGTCTCTACCACAAGAAGGAGGATTGTCGACTACAACGAACGATCTACTACCGGCGATTGATCGTCCGATCCGATCTACAATCAACTCGCCATCATGCCGACACCTACTCGGATTGCCGAAAAAGTCCTACGCAACTCTATCCTACGCGATAATCTACATAATTTCTTCTGTAGGTCGAATTAAGGTATTAAATTGGCATGATATATTGAATCATAATTAAAATTGATCAGTAGATCGGAAATTCTACACATGAACAGAAATTTTGGGGGTTGCGATCGATCTGGAAGATCGTTTATCCGCGCAGACTGGCGATGCCAGGCCTCCTGCGCCCGAAGCATTATGCCATGTTTATTTCACGTTGAAGCTTATTCTTTTGTTAATTAGTAATCCTGAAAATTGCTTAATAATTAGCAAAAAAATTATAAAAAATGCTAGGAAAATCCTGGAAAATCTGTGATAATTATCTGGAGTGGATTCCCCTATGTGTTAATTAGTAATCTTGAAAATTGCTTAATAATTAGCAGAAAAATTATAAAAATGCTAGAAAAATCCTGGAAAATCTGTGATAATTATCTGGAGTGGATTCCCCTATGTGTTAATTTGTAATCCTGAAAATTGCTTAATAATTAGCAGAAAAATTATAAAAATGCTAGAAAAATCCTGGAAAATCTGTGATAATTATCTGGAGTGGATTCCCCTATGTGTGATGCCTCATCAAGGTTGGGCCTCAAACCTCGCCCAAGGTTGGTTTCCATACTTCATGCGGGGTGGATCACCCGACATGTCATGCCCTACCAAGGATGGTCCCTGGACCTCGTCCAGGGTAAATCCCCTGATGTGCCACGCCTCTCCGAGGTTGTCGTGACACACTTTGGCATGTCTTGCTTTGGAAAAGTTATTGTCAACTCGAGGTAGTACGGGACCCTCCCCCAACACTACTGTTGGAGTAGCAGTTGTACTATGGGTCATTTGGGAACTACAGAATGCAGCATGTTTTGAGAATAAAATGCCATCTGACCCTTTATCTCTTTTTTTTTACTTAACCTGCTATTGGATGAACATTGGCCTTACTGTAGACAAAGGAGAACGGGCGAGAAACAATTCTCTGGGGAGCAAGATTACTTGAACAAGTGGCCATGGAGATTTTCAAAGCAAGCAGGGGATGGAGGCCTGGAGTTGCAAGGATCACTGGTGGATGAGTAACACTGCATGACTGAAATAATGGAGAAGTTCTTTTGCTGCAAGCGGTCTGGAAATTGATCACAAAAAACAGAAGCTGTGTAAAAGTCTTGCCTGTGAGATGGTTTGCATGGTCTTGTTTTGTCTCAACTGGATGGATGTAGACGCCTGCAGTATCTGGATAGTAGTCTGTAGGAGAGTAGGCGTGAACTAGTCGTTTCTTCAGCTTCTTAGTCTGAGGACGGCGTCTATCTTTCTTTCATTTTTTTCCTTTTGTTATGTAGAAGTGTAGAACCGTACCAGTTTCGAAAAACAAAACATAACATGAACATCAATTCTTGGATCAAAACCATAATGCTCAATCTTACTTTTTCAGGATAGTCGTTAGATGACCCAGACGGCACAAAGCAAACTCTTATCTTCAGCAACTAGAACATCATTCTCCGGTTAGAGAGGTAAAAGACTTTTTAATATCCTTGGAAGGTGCCGATCTATCTATTGAGTTACTTTGGCACCAAGAGGTACCAAAAGTTTAAAATGTGGAGCTACCAACAGTTTAAGAGTAATTTGATAGTACCTCATAGTGCATCTCAAGGATGGTAAAAACTTGTTAATTTAATACCGACACCTTATATAATAGCAATTGCACACATGTTCATAGCATGGATGAATCAAACTTTTCTGCATTGGAGGTAATTTCTTCTCTGCTTCGAGAGACAAGAAGGAAAGCGATGCCCAAGTACTGCGAATGGTGCACATCTCGACCTCCTGTCCAAAAGGCTCAAATCAAAGCATACAACTAAAGACGCTCAATGCACGTAAGGTTTAGCTCGCCGCATCTGAGCTGCCCGTTGGCTCATCAACGCGGGTTAATTAGCTCGGACTCAGCCAGTGGGTGGGGGCCTGCTGCCAGTAATTAAGAATATGCAAGGCGAATCATGCCCTCCTTTTCTTTTTCCTTTTTCTTCTCTTTTCCGGCTGAAGCCTCATTGTTCACTGATTGAAAGCCAAGACAAGACAAGTCATTTCATGTCTTTTTCTCTTTTTGCACATGGCCGGCTAGGGTTATTTGGATCTGAATTCCCTGTAGACTGCTGCAGCAACCAAGTAAAGATGAGCTAGCGCCATGTACCTCAATATTGCTGCTTGCGGTTGGTCTACGTGAGCCATTAATTTGCAGCAAGCATACATCTTCTCTCTATCAATCGGCGAGCGCACTCGGGCTCTCATCAGGAAGGGGAGGGACTGCAGCGATCGATCTTCTTTTCTCAGCTCACCCTTGCATGCAAATGGGTGGATATACGGTATGTCTCTCTTTTGTGTGTGTGTTCGATAATGGTGTGTACGAGCAGGAAATTAACAATATAATAATGGCATTGATCGGTCTATAGATCTACAACGCTGTTCTTGTGGATTATATACTTAACAGATATATTCAACATTAATTGCTAACACAAATATTGGCAAATAAATAATGCAGAAAATACCCGTATACCGTATACCAAATTAATTTGGACAGCAATATGATCAAGGAGACAAGGATCATGACTTGGATCCTTTGCGGCTCCTTGGTATAAGCTTAAGGATTGTCACCTCCTATTCCAGTTGCCCTCTGCCATAGTGGTGGCTGAGGAGTGAGGACGAGGACGGAGCAGTGCGGCGGTGTCACGATGAGGTTTGGGGGCTGAAGAGGGGAGAGAAAGTGAGGGTGCTGCCGCTGAGGCTTTATAGCCGCGGGAAGGTACCTAGGGCTGTAAAAAAAATGAGGCTCCTAAATTGCTCGTTGACTCGTTCTAGATTCAATTCGAGTTTGATTCAAGCTCTAAATGAGTTGAACTCGAACTTGATCCCGAACTCGTGAGCCTCGTAAATTTACGAATCACTTGTTAAACATTGCTATATGTTAATTTGTACCGAGTTTACTTGAGTTTAAGTATTTTTATTATTGAAAAATAGCATATATTGTATTGTTTATTGCTACCAAGCTTAATCAAGCTAAGTTTGAGTGTACTCAAGTTTAGATCGATCTGTGCTCGATCCTGATCCGGGCTGGACCTCAACTAGAACTTTTTTGAGCTCACCTCGAGCTACTCGCTCGATTCATTCAGGCGGTAGAAGCAACACTGCGCATGGGTTGAAGCGTCGATGACGACGCGGGATTTGCAGCTTTTACGGTGGGCGAGCTGGAGTGGAGATGCAGGGAGGTCATGGCCTTGCATTCATGGCCGCGCAGCTAAGCCGATGACTGGTCTGTCAGGCCGGTGCCGGCCAAAACAAGTAAAGATTTAGGAAAAGGGAGAGAAGATTTCTGGAAAAAAAAAGGATCCTACGAAAATTTTTATGCAAATTTTAATTTTTTTTGGAGTTGTAAAACAAATACAAGTATATTACATTTCAATCATAATTGCTAGAGTTGTATAAAAATAAAAAAATGTATGGCAATACTTAGATGCACAGTTGTATAGGTAATTCGGCTAATTATTGAAACAATAGAAAAAGAAGCCACCATGTTCATTCTCAAGGACTAGAAATTACTAAATTAATTGGAGAAAAAAGAAATGAAGGGGTACATTATCAATAATGGTGGATCATATTATAACGGTATAGATTAAATATGTATATATAGGGCTGTGACAATTGTATTAGTAATACGATTGTATTTCCATCATAAGCAGTAAAACTGTATAATAAGTGCAGCTCTATGGTTAGATATAAATATATGCATTGTAGCATCTAGCCACGCAAAATGTGCAGAAGGTCGGCTAGCATGGGTAAAACTTATAAAAACAAATGTGTTTATTCAAAATCTGAGATCGTACGTATCTTAGTAGTATAATGCAGGAAAATGCACCCAAGCGGATCCAAGAGAAGGGCTCGAATTAACCTGGCGGTCGGGAACTAGCTAAGGAAGGAAAAATATTTGTCTGCGATTATGTCTCTTGTATGTTTTGTTTCATGAATTTGTTGGGGTATGGGTCATTGTTTGGATTAAAACTGGGCGCGCGACCATACCGACTTGGAATTAATTAATGTGAAGCAGCAGGTAATCAAGATGGCAAGCGCGAGCGCCTTGTTTCACCGCCTGAACCATGTGGTGGAGAGTATGCGGGTGTCTGAGATCCGCATCGAGGCACTGACGGCGCTGACTGCTGCTGTCTTGTGCTTCCTCATCATCTTCGGGTCGTGGCGCCGGTGGTGCACGCACTGGTTCATCCAGAAAGGCCTGATGGTTGCATACTTCATGTCCTTCCCCTTGGCGACCTACACCATCGGCTTAATGCAGTCGGCCGCGCTGAAGGTTGAAGTGTACCCCATCTGGGCTGTCTGCTTCCTCATCATCTTTGGTTGCAGCAACTCCTTCACAGCTTACAGCGTCGACGACCACAAACAGATCTTCAGGCATAATTGTCAGTACATTATCTACGTGGTATATGTGGTGCTGATCCTGTACAGCGTCGCCGATGGCGTTAGCTTCATCGTGGTCTTTGTGATGCTTGTCATCACTCTAGTCAAGGTTTATCAGAGGACAGTGGCATCCGTGAGGGTGATTACATCGCAGTTTATGACCAGAGTGAGAGTGATTGCCGATTACATGGACTCGGAGCACGAAACAAGCGGCGGTGAACTGGCGCCTTACGATCCTGTCAGCATGACTGGCTACCGCTACTTGGTCAGGTTGAAGGCCAAGGGCCACGAGATATACAACCTGGAAGCTCCCCGCTATGCATCATCACTAGATGATTTTGAGGTGATGACCGTAGACAAGATATGGCGGGAGGGCGGCGGCGACGAGGGGCCTATTGATCGTGATTGCAAGGATGTCTGCCTCTCCTACGCTCTGTTTCTCTTATTGACAAGGCGCTTGTTTCGGTACAGCTGTGGTGAATCCAAACATCAGAAGACCCACGATCTTGTCTTCGAAGGCCTGCTGGCTTTTGACAAGGACGGCCAGGTGGATTACGAGAGGGCTTTCAAGGTGATTGAAACCGAGCTGGCTTTTATGTATGACGTCTACTTCACCAAGTACGCTACTATCGGTTCAAGGGGTATGACTTCCTGGGCCATCGCTTCAGTCGCCAGCATCCTGTCTGTGATGGCACTCACAGTCATGCGTGCAATGGGGATTGTTCCGGCTGGCGGCGGAAATGGCTCCCGTGTGCTTGTCGCCAAAGCTACAGTTGCAGAAGCTACTATCACGATACTGATACTGGCAGCCCTTGCTTTGCTAGAGGCGGTGGAGTTGGTGATTTATTCGACGTCCAACTGGGGCAGGGTCCGCTTTGCTTGCAAGTATGTCCATCAACGAGAATTGGGATCGGGACGCAAGCTAAGCTGCTCGATGAGGATGAAAGCATTTCTCACCAGGGTAACCTTGTTCAGCGGTAGCAAGTACTACTGGCGACATCAGCTTGGGCAGTATTCCTTGCTCCAGTCAATCGGCCGTGGCGATCCTAATGTGTGCATTGCACAGACTCTAAATTTCTGTCAAAGGATCTCCAAGATTGTAGGGCTGACAAGGGATGTTTTTCGAGTGCCAGCTGTCTCCAGAAAAGCATTGGATCCTGTGGAGTTGACTGCAGAGGTGAAGCGGTCAGTTGTCCTCTATCTGAAGCGCACCGGCGGCCGACTGACCAACGGAACTTCGTCGCTGGAGGACAACCGCTGCAACCACCTTTCATGGGCGTGCTCGCCAGGCTTTGGCTACTCAGCGCATTCCCCCCGAGACCGAGAAAAGGACACCCAGACGCCCGTCATCTTGATCTGGCACACTGCAACATGTTACTGCGAAATGGCAATGACGGCGTCACCCTCCTGTTGCCGGCCGAATGACAACACTGAGCTCCACATTCGCGTTGCAACAAAACTGTCCAGATATTGTGCTTACTTGATTGTCTCTGCACCGCAACTGCTTCCGGGGAACCCGTTCGATACATTTTGTCTCTTCGAAGCCGCCGCGCGTGAAGCTGTCGATGACCTCAAGGACGCGGGAGACAAGTATGTAGCCATGAGAAACCTGGATGAATCAACAGAGAACATCTTCAGGAGTGGTGTGACACTGGGGAAGGAGCTCGAGGCGATACAAAATGCTACGCTCCGTTGGAAGGTGATGGCTGATTTCTGGGCCGAGATGATGCTCTACGTCGCGCCGTCGGATAACGCCAAGGACCATGTCGAGCGGCTCGCGCAGGGAGGCGAGTTCATCACCCACCTGTGGGCTCTGCTGTACCACTCCGGCATCGTCAACCGGGACCAGCAGCCATGACACTGTTGTGGTGGAGCTTGTCGATGGCGATCGTCATGTGTGAACCCAGCCACTGTTGCTGCCAAGTTCGTTGCCCTGCATTCTCTGCTGCCCCTGCCCGGCTTTGACAAGTGCGCTGCGCTCCCCAGTATCTTGTTGCATTTAAGTTCTGCATTTGGCTTTGTTTGTGTGATGCATTCAGTTAAATCATGTACTTTAATTTACTTGTGAGTTGTGACATTTGTGTGTTCCCATTCCAAGGATTGCTTCGATCCTCTGATCGTGTATGCAGCCATCCCCCCCGTTGTACTGGGAGTATATTGATTCGTGAATCGTGAATTCGTATAAGCTTGCGACATGTATGCCTACCTGTTGACATCTGCACTATCTTTTTGGCAAGGTGACGAGCACAAGCGGAAATATCGTCTTGCTAAATGGAACATAGTGTGTCAACCAAAAGATCGAGGAGGTTTGGGGATTCATAATCTACACTTTAAGAATATAGCACTACTAAGCAAATGGTTATTTAAACTTTTAACATCAGAAGGAACCTGGCAACAGTTACTTAGGAACAAGTACATTGGTTCTAAGTCGATCGGGCAAGTTGTGTGGAAACCAGGGGATTCACATTTTTGGTCCGGTTTAATGAAGGTCAAACAAGATTTTCTCTGTTTTGGTACCTTCAAGATTAACAATGGATCACAGGTGAGGTTCTAGGAGGATATCTGGCTAGGTAGTTCCTCACTTAAAGATCAATATTCTGGACTATATAGTATCGTTAGAAGGAAGTTTATGACCGTTGCTGAGGTTTTATCAACACCACAACCAAATATTTCATGGAGAAGGGCTTTGATTGGACCAAAGTTAGTGGCGTGGAATGATTTATTTTCCCGTATCGTTAGCATTAATTTAACACAGTCTGCTGATGAGTTCCAGTGAATTTTGTGTCACAATGGTTTATACTCTGTGAAATCTTTTTACCTAGCATTGATTAAAAGGGGTGTCCCCAATTCATATAAACGGCTATGGAAACTTAAAACTCCACTAAAAATCAAAGTGTTTATGTGGTACCTTAGGAGAGGTGTGATTCTGACTAAAGACAATTTAGCTAAGCGAAATTGGCAAGGATGCAGGACATGTTGCTTTTGTCAAGAACTTGAGACAATTAGGCATCTGTTTTTTTATTGCCGTTTTGCACACACCGTTTGGACCTTAATATATTTGGCTTATGGAATATCTAGTCCTGTAAGCATTGATAATATGTTTGGAAGCTGGTTAGGGGGCTTTGGTACGAATGTTAGAAACCTCGCTCTTCTTGGTGCTGCCGCTACGTGCTGGTCCATATGGTTAAGCAGAAATGATTGTGTTTTTCAAAAGAAAACCACCTCTTCTCCATTGCAGGTTATTTTTGCTATTACCCACTGGCTTCGTACGTGGGCTGTATTGCAGAAGGAGGAGGTGCGGCATACTTTGGTGGAGGCTACTCAACGTTTGGTTCAGGTGGTCATGGAATTCTACTCCTGGGCGCATGGGTGGCGGTCTAGTCTTCGGATTGCTAGCTATTAATGTGTTCGTTTCTCCTTTTCTTTTCTAGTTTGGCTGTGTGCTTTTTCAGCAGAGGTCGGAAGTAATTTCAGAGGATTGTATCTTCTCGATGTAATTTTCTCGAAATTAATAAAAGCTTCCATTTCCCAAAAAAAAAAGTAACAGTTGCTGCATTTTTTTTACATAGATCGAAATGACCACCTTTTTTCTCTCTTTCCCATGAGCTTGTTTATCTATTGGAATATAGTTGAGTATTAATGTCACAGGAACTAAACAAATTTTTAAAGAAAACCTGTGAATTATTTATGATGCTAAACAAATTTTTAACCACGGACCAGAAGCCCGCTCTGATACCAACTGTAACACCCTGGCTCCACATTGAGCCCCGAATGCTACCAACTTTCAAACTCACTAACAATTTTCGGCAGCAGCTGTAACACCCCGGCGCCAACCACACCGCGAGTGCTACCAAGACCTCTAATAACGCTAGCGGAGGACAATTCTAAAACAATTAAAAAGCTTAACGGATTAGCTAGAAATTTCGGCATGACCTCTCTAGAAATAGAGGTCATCCACTCAGCAGACAAATAAACAACAGTTATAATGTAATCACAATACTAGTCATCCAAGATGATACATACTAGCAGAAGCATAAAGGAATTATCACACAACCAACTGGTAAATAACAATTCCGCAATAACGAATAACATAATTACAACACTAGCTAAGACCAGACACTATATTCATTTTAGGTGGGTTGAAGGTGACCGAAGTCGTGATTGTGTCTCTACACCCATCCCGGCGCGACAACTTCAAGGTACCTAAAAAACAAATGACAAACAAGCGTGAGTTCGAAAACTCAGCAAAGTGCATAAAATCAACATAATTAACCAACTAACACATTCGAACCAATAACAAGATTAGAACTCTCATATGAATCAACCAATACATGAAACAAAGTATATCAATACATTTACCTCATTGTGTATCTCACATACATACCTCATTAAACTTCTTTGGATGAGTCCACGACTCCACCCCAACTCCTCACATTTCCATTTAACACCCAAAGCTTATCATAGAACATAACATACACATAATTCATCCACATAATTCAATATGCAAGCTCAAGAATATCTCATCTCATTCACAATTTATCAACCATATGATGCATTATGCTCATGAATGTCTCATTTCATCTCATTCTCAATCTTCATACATATGATGCATTATGCTCATGAATGTCTTATTTCATCTCATTCTCAATCTTCATACATATGATGCATTATGCTCATGAATATCAACCATATAATGCATTATGCATGCTCATGAATGTCTCTTCTCTTTACTTAGCACATACCGGTATTGCCGAGCACCACCCGTCGATGCGTGCCCTCAAACCCATCCATCCCGTGGAAGGGGCCTACCGAAGCAGGACTTGCCCGCTACCCAGTAGCGGGTCCTACGCTTAACACCGCTCCCATCTACGCCAGTAGATGGGACTACGGGGTAGGAACTCCGAGCACACCGGATTAGTCATACATTCCGTATGACTTTCTCACCGCCCTGACTCAATGCACTTTATGAATGCACATATGCAAATGCCATTCTCAACATTCATAACCATATTCTCATCTTTCATTTTCACATAGTCACATTTTCATCGATTTCCATAAAATTACCATATTCACAATTTTTGAACTAGTCTCATAACTCCACGAATCAATTCAGCCTATTCATACTAGTAGCATCATCTTGAGTTATAAGAAGTAGCAATGTGTCATGTTAGCAAGGCACACGTTTCATCAATCAACACACATATCAAACAAACAAGTGATGCACTTGCCTTAATCTTCGAAGATGAAAAAGGGCTAAACGCGTCCGGGAGCGACACCGCCTGTACCACAATACTCATATTATGACATAATAATACCATTGAAAACACAACATTTTTACTCGCTTCCTACGACCCGAAACCCTTGCACAAACAACGAACTCACAATCCAACGGGAACATGCTGCAGAATGCCTGCTTCACAATTTTATAACTATTTTTATATTGCACCTAAAAATCTGAAAAATTTATAGTAGCTAGGCTTTGACATGAGCTACTACTTTCATGAAGACAAGAAAATTAAATTCTACTGTTATCCATGCCTAATCAGCAGCTCAAAATCAAGCTACGAAATCTGCAGACTAATCTGGCAGCAGACTTCTAACGGCGAGTACTTGCATACCGACGCTCCAAAAATTCTGAAAAAAATATAAAAAATAGATCTCGACGTTATCTAGAACTTTCTTGTTATACGTTGTTGCAGGAAAAATCATCTAGGCCACGAAATCGCGTCTGCAAACCGACTGCTCAAACTGTTCGAACTCAGACTACTCTGATCCGAAAATCAAATCTCCTCCCAGCAGATCCCCTCAACGAATTAATCTCAACCAAGACTTCTACAGCGCTTCTAATCTCCCCTAGCAACAAAAATTAAAGCCCCAAGATTAACCCTCACCTTGAGGACACAAAACGAAGCCGATCTTCACCGATTCGCGCCGTTCTTCGCGGTAGTCTCGATCCGGGGCAGCAAAGGAACGATTTGGCTGGATGGATCTTGAGTTCTAGTGGCTGAAAATGGCATGGAAGAGGGAGAGGAGGCTGCTGCAGGATTCGGCCACCATGGGAGGGCTTGGGGGCGGCTAAGGGGGAAGGAGAGGTGAGAGATTAGCGTTAGGGATGTGGTGGGGCTGGTTTTGGGGGCCCAAGAGGGTGGCTGCAGATTTTAACCCTTTTTTTCCTTTTTCTTTTAATGAGAAATCACTCCCTCAAGGCTAAATTCCACCCTTTAATAGCCCAAAACCCTCCGTGGGTCCCGCTACAGCCCACAAATCCCCAGAAATTCCTGCACGAACTCAAAAATCGAGATTCGGATATTACACTCTCCCCCCTAAATAGGATTCGACCCTGAATATCGAACAAGCCACTACTCAACAACAAGAACAACAGGGAACCAAAATTCACCAATCATAGCCACAAGAACAAACCTCAACACTCCACATGCTGGAAAGAACACAAATCAAGAAGCAACTCTTGGATTAACATGGGAAGCAACTCATCACCATTCAACTCCACAAGACTCAAATAACTTTCTTACCTCCCCTTGAAAAGCATGGGATAAATCTCAAGGATAGAATTAATCGAAAAGCCAAAATTCCCATATCGAGCCCCTATCGCCTACAGTTAATGAAACCTTGAAAATTTTCTTTTAACATCTCAGCATACAACCTCCATAACCAATGATCAATTTCGGAATAACCAGGTGCCAAAATCTGAACTCAACTCCAATTCATTTTTAGTTATGATTACACCTCACAATTCCTTCATCCACATTAGTTGCAAAACCTTTACCACAATTTGATCATGGTTAACTCTATGCGGCGGTGCCACCCAAAACACTTCCCCCCAACCAACTCCTAATCAATTCTCAAAACTGAGTGCTCAATTCAACTTTACAAGATCCAACCAAGAAGAGTTACGACACATTCACACAAAAAGGCAACATGAAAGAAAATGTTAGAAATGGTCATCAGCATGGATACCACCTATATCCTACCTAGTGAACATCCAACCAAGAAACTCTAGAAGAGAGTATCACTTTCCATAACTCCATCGTAGCTAGAGTGAGTAGTACAAGTAATTGTCATGGTTGATCAGGCCATGAGTTGCTCGCACTACACACCTAATATGGGAGATATGTTCAAACACAATTCAATATCGTGAAGATGATACATGGGCACAAACAAAATTTCGAGGTCGACCCCCATGTCGCCAATCTGGTAACACACCCAAGACAACACTTAACTCAAGTGTTTCATAGCACAGATAATCCAAAGAAAGGAGTCTCAAAATATCACAAAATAAAACACAAGGCAAATCCACTGCTATCAGCCGCAACAACAAATTTCTACCTCTCCCTTCGGTGAAAACAGGAATGTTCCAAAGAAATACACTGCTAAAAAGGTGTCGCATCACCAACAATAGCACTAAATACCGAGAAGAGAACGCTCAAAAGCATCCCAAGCCGAACAAAACAAACCTGAGTAGGACCCCACCCAACGCCACGACCACCAATCTGCATGATTCGCTTAAGGCTAGGTACAAGCAAGGCCCCAAAGCAAACACTCATTTGTGTAAATATAGCAACTTACTTTAGGAAAGCCAACCACAATATAAAAGTTACTCCCTCTTCTTCCAAGTCTATCTCACATCAAGGGACAACTATCCTAGACAAGTGTTCACAACAGAATGTTTCACTTTAGATTGACATAACATTAGCTACGCCCCTTATAACCAAATTACTCAAACACTCCTAAGAAGGTTTGGACCGCGACATGCAATAGCCTTCATTACTCCTCACTAATCAACCATTTACGATTAGCACCTAGCAAGGGCTAAGGCCTTAAGTTACGGGTCTCGTTCCACCATCTTTCACTTAAGGAGCAAGGTCAAAGAGTACAATCCTTAAGAAACCCCAGTTAGAAGAACATTCGAAACACAACTTTTATCACTTTAAAACCAAGGCATATCCTTTAATAAATGCATTTCACCTTTACTAAAACAGGTCATTCTTACTTTTACCAAAGCTAAACAACTTTGAAAAGTGGAATCCGATTCAGGAATCAAATATCTCCACAAAACAACCTCACATACTTTTTAAGAGGATGGGAAAACTCATTTCCCAGCATAAACTTGCTTTACCAACAAAAGGCGCTTACGAAACAATCATAAGAATCATCTTTCAAGAAATATTCAAAATACCTCACACCTTTTGAAATTTTTTACTCTAGTCAAACTAGAGATACGCTTATCTCCAATTCAAACACTTCTGGAACATTACATTAGATTCGGTTATTTCGCTTAACCAATAATGCAACCAATAACTCATTTTGTATACTAATGAGTGCAATCCAAACATACACCCTTCGAGGTTAGTTTCCACAATCGTGTCTTAAATCCAATATCTTGACAAGACAATTGAGTTGCGTTGATAAACGGAGTAACTCAACCAAAATCCAACAACATATTACTTCATGATTAATCCTTCTTTCATCCTCATTTCCAAGCCTCAAAGTTAAGCCCAAATTTGGCTACAATCACACTAACATGAGGAAACTCTAATACATATATTAGGATTTGAATGCCTTAGCCAAAAGACATTCATCGAAGAGATCATACAAACACAACAATCCATATACCCTTAAACATAAATCACTTTAAATCCCTCCATCTCTAGTAACCCAATGCGCTAACCATTAAAGGTTTCAAAAATCACAAGTTGCACCTTAAGGAACCCCATTAGGATTTAACATAATTCACAGAACCAATTCTTACTTTAATTGCCTTCTCCCACAACTGTAACGAAAGTTTACGATACTTATTATAGAACATCAACTTTATTCGAAGTCTATAATCCATGACAAGCTCCCTAATGCACACTACATATTCTAAATTTTAAGTCATCTCTTTTCAAGGATACATGTAGTATGATCATTATAAAATTTTCATACAACCCATAAGTTAATATTTCAGCATCCAAAACTCATTCAACCAATAGCTAACTCCGACAATTAAATATCATCTTCATGAGACATATTTCATCCATATGGCTCTAAGACAGTCATTCGCTAGGACAAAATTATGCACCAAAGATGATCAATCCAATAACTCTTCATACTTTGTTCTTAAAATTTCATCCAACGGCAAAATCTATATCTTCTCAATTGCGATCTATACTAGTATTAAAGGATCTGATTTCTTACTTTATAATTTTTTTTATAGTTCACATCAACACACATAATAACTCTAATCCACCTTCACTTTTGGATCACCTACCATTATGATTAATTTTCTCTACCCACAATATATTATATTGTCTTTAAACAACCAGTAAACATACTTTATCAATAACGGTAGTTTACATCATCTCACTGTTCCAACTATGCATCAAACTTCAAGATTTTAAACTTTCTCATGGGTCACACATCCTTAAATGTAGGCTGTGACCCCCACCAATTTAACAAAGGAACTGGACTCTCCAACTTGCAATAAGGCAAGGCTCAAACTCTGACATGCAAAACCTCCCCCAATCAAAATTTTTGAGCTTAAATACTTCCACCAAGGGAGATGGTCACCAGGATAATCTTTCACAAAAGGAAGAACCAAGTGATCAAGTAATCTTTTACTGGTAAAGCTATAAAACTTAAGTCCACACCATTTAAGGTTTACACAAAAAAAATCCAGTTGCTTCTTTTATATGCGAAGAATGACAACCACCAAAAAGAAAACAATTTAATTTATTTATTTTTCTTTCAGAGCAACTAATGTTAACCAACAAAACCCATATCCAGAATTGTAATATTAGCAATCAACAATGACTATTCACTAAACTCTTTTCTTTGCCCCCAACCATCGAAGACATATCATCAAACAACTCCCTCAAATGACACTCCGATCTAGACATATTAAGCAACAACTCTTTACTACGAGATGCTCTTAAACCTCTGGGGATGGCTCTACCCGGCCACACCCACAACCACAGCCCTTACCACGGCCAACAAAACATGAACGAAACATTTCAGAACAACTATTTCACACAACAAAATCGTTCAATCAACTCTTTCATAAGCATAGCAATACACATCATTATCATAATATCATTAATCATCAAAATATAACATTCTTCATCAAAACTCAATAAATCACTAAAGCGCAATGCAATGATTCCCCATACCCTTCCTACTGTGCATCAGAGTGTGTCACGTTTTAAAGTAATTAACCAATCTATATCAAATTTTTAAAGTTATTGCCTAAGGCCAAATTTTAAAGGTTGATCCTAAGCCATGTTCCTACTTTCACAAAGCAAAATTTCACTTTACTCTAGAGTAATTTGCTAATTCTAAACACCACGGATCAGAAGCCCGCTCTGATACCAACTGTAACACCCTGGCTCCACATTGAGCCCCGAATGCTACCAACTTTCAAACTCACTAACAATTTTCGGTAGCAGCTGTAACACCCCGGCGCCAACCACACCGCGAGTGCTACCAAGACCTCTAATAACGCTAGCGGAGGACAATTCTAAAACAATTAAAAAGCTTAACGGATTAGCTAGAAATTTCGGCATGACCTCTCTAGAAGTAGAGGTCATCCACTCAGCAGACAAATAAACAACAGTTATAATGTAATCACAATACTAGTCATCCAAGATGATACATACTAGCAGAAGCATAAAGGAATTATCACACAACCAACTGGTAAATAACAATTCCGCAACAACGAATAACATAATTACAACACTAGCTAAGACCAGACACTATATTCATTTTAGGTGGGTTGAAGGTGACCGAAGTCGTGATTGTGTCTCTACACCCATCCCGCGACAACTTCAAGGTACCTAAAAACAAATGACAAACAAGCGTGAGTTCGAAAACTCAAAGAAAGTGCATAAAATCAACATAATTAACCAACTAACACATTCGAACCAATAACAAGATTAGAACTCTCATATGAATCAACCAATACATGAAACAAAGTATATCAATACATTTACCTCATTGTGTATCTCACATACATACCTCATTAAACTTCTTTGGATGAGTCCACGACTCCACCCCAACTCCTCACATTTCCAATTAACACCCAAAGCTTATCATAGAACATAACATACACATAATTCATCCACATGATTCAATATGCAAGCTCAAGAATATCTCATCTCATTCACAATTTATCAACCATATGATGCATTATGCTCATGAATGTCTCATTTCATCTCATTCTCAATCTTCATACATATGATGCATTATGCTCATGAATGTCTTATTTCATCTCATTCTCAATCTTCATACATATGATGCATTATGCTCATGAATATCAACCATATAATGCATTATGCATGCTCATGAATGTCTCTTCTCTTTACTTAGCACATACCGGTATTGCCGAGCACCACCCGTCGATGCGTGCCCTCAAACCCATCCATCCCGTGGAAGGGGCCTACCGAAGCAGGACTTGCCCGCTACCCAAAGAGGGTCCTACGCTTCTCCGCTCCCATCTATACCGTGGATGGGACTACGGGTAGGAACTCCGAGCACACGGATTAGTCATACATTCCATATGACTTTCTCACCGCCTGCTCAATGCACTTTATGAATGCACATATGCAAATGCCATTCTCAACATTCATAACCATATTCTCATCTTTCATTTTCACATAGTCACATTTTCATCGATTTCCATAAAATTACCATATTCACAATTTTTGAACTAGTCTCATAACTCCACGAATCAATTCAGCCTATTCATACTAGTAGCATCATCTTGAGTTATAAGAAGTAGCAATGTGTCATGTTAGCAAGGCACACGTTTCATCAATCAACACACATATCAAACAAACAAGTGATGCACTTGCCTTAATCTTCGAAGATGAAAAAGGGCTAAACGCGTCCGGGAGCGACACCGCCTGTACCACAATACTCATATTATGACATAATAATACCATTGAAAACACAACATTTTTACTCGCTTCCTACGACCCGAAACCCTTGCACAAACAACGAACTCACAATCCAACGGGAACATGCTGCAGAATGCCTGCTTCACAATTTTATAACTATTTTTATATTGCACCTAAAAATCTGAAAATTTTATAGTAGCTAGGCTTTGA
The DNA here is from genome assembly GCA_036346375.1 of Guadua angustifolia. Classification (NCBI taxonomy): domain Eukaryota; kingdom Viridiplantae; phylum Streptophyta; class Magnoliopsida; order Poales; family Poaceae; genus Guadua; species Guadua angustifolia. The sequence goes on from CM070512.1 coordinate 56,148,645, forward strand.
CATGAGCTACTACTTTCATGAAGACAAGAAAATTAAATTCTACTGTTATCCATGCCTAATCAGCAGCTCAAAATCAAGCTACGAAATCTACAGACTAATCTGGCAGCAGACTTCTAACGGCGAGTACTTGCATACCGACGCTCCAAAAATTCTGAAAAAAATATAAAAAATAGATCTCGACGTTATCTACAACTTTCTAGTTATACGTTGTTGCAGGAAAAATCATCTAGGCCACGAAATCGCGTCTGCAAACCGACTGCTCAAACTGTTCGAACTCAGACTACTCTGATCCGAAAATCAAATCTCCTCCCAGCAGATCCCCTCAACGAATTAATCTCAACCAAGACTTCTACAGCGCTTCTAATCTCCCCTAGCAACAAAAATTAAAGCCCCAAGTTTAACGCTCACCTTGAGGACACAAAACGAAGCCGATCTTCACCGATTCGCGCCGTTCTTCGCGGTAGTCTCGATCCCGGGCAGCAAAGGAACGATTTGGCTGGATGGATCTTGAGTTCTAGTGGCTGAAAATGGCATGGAAGAGGGAGAGGAGGCTGCTGCAGGATTCGGCCACCATGGGAGGGCTTGGGGGCGGCTAAGGGGGAAGAAGAGGTGAGAGATTAGCGTTAGGGATGTGGTGGGGCTGGTTTTGGGGGCCCAAGAGGGTGGCTGCAGATTTTAACCCTTTTTTTTCCTTTTTCTTTTAATGAGAAATCACTCCCTCAAGGCTAAATTCCACCCTTTAATAGCCCAAAACCCTCCGTGGGTCCCGCTACAGCCCACAAATCCCCAGAAATTCCCGCACGAACTCAAAAATCGAGATTCGGGTATTACATCAATAGCTGTTACTGTAATTCTGACAAACTTTAGGACAACGGTGCGTTCCAGTTTATGCTACAGTGTTGGAACATTGAGATGAAGCTGTCAGAAACTCATGCAACTAGAACCCGGTGAAATGTCATTTTGCATTCATCATATATAATGTTGGCGTTAATTGGATATTTAAAATCGCATACATATCTCAGTAGAAAAGCATGATTACCTGTTCCCATGAGGCCACAGCTTCGCAGAGACAAACCTTCAGCCTCTCTAGTTTTTGGATCTTTATGCAAATATCAGTGCAGATATTAGCTTGATTCCACTCATCAAATAGTATTAGTAACAAATATGCATTAAACATGTATGTTCTCTGACATAAAAAAACAAATATTATTAGAAAAGTGTGCTGTCACAGAGTCTTCCAAGTTCGGAGAAATAGCAAAATATATAGGTGTCCATCAGTTTAAGCGCTACTTATTAGAAAAACCATTAAATTTTTATTAAAACGAATAATTGTAAAGTCGATTTTCCAGGAACCCCAAGTTGTAAAGGTTTCGGCATCACCCTAATCAATTTCTCGCCATTGAGATTAGCAATACTTCAGAATTTGCATAATTCATTCATACTAAAGTTCACCAATCAATGCACATGGATTCATAAAATGGTCAAACTCAAAGTAAGGGCCCTGTAAGACTGAAGCAGCCACTTCAATAGCCAATCTTTACCATAACATTCGAAACATCCTAAATCCAACCAAGCAACATCAAATCAAACTAAAAGTTAACCAAGTTAGGACCAAAATTTTTGGCACCAATTAATACTCTTTGTGAAGCAATATTCACAAATGTAATTGACAAGACCGACACAATTTAATTCAGGTTAACTTGCCAAATTCTCAACAAAATGTTAGGACGTCGATCTACTTTTTTTGACTAATCTAATCTGGTGGAAATAAGTAAATATATACCACTTGAAGCAAATTTGCTCGATTTAATAGTTAAGCAATCATAAATTCAGAACAAAGGTTTCAGCGCTCCAATTACCTCTCTTCCCCCACAAATATCAATCGAATGCGCTCAAATTAGGACCACAAAGGCAATCCATTTCATCACAATGCACCAATTACACATCATTTGACACGCCCCTGAGGCACTAGATCTTACCATCTGCCTAACGCTCGCTGACGAACAGGGGAAATCAAGCCACGTCTCGGACCTCGTCGGCTTCTAGGCGCCGGGCAGAGAATCGGCGACGGCGCAGCCGTGCAGGCGCGGCGACGGCGTGACGAGCGAGTAGGGAAGTGAGGGAGGATATTGCTGCTCCTGTCCGTACAAGTTGGGCACCAAGCTCCGGTTGGGTCAGCAGGCTTCGGGCAATTGCCTCAGGCCACCTCCTCGGCGGGCCTCGGGACAGTTCTTAGACGTGTGCATTGTTTGCATCTGGGTGGTCCAGTCTCATCGACGGGTCTGATATCCCTCTTCTTCTTTTTGTCTTCATTCTGTAGAGCTGCTAATGATCGAAATAAAAGTTACTTGTGCATGCCTCTTTTTTTCCGCTTGAAGCTTTGCCTGCTTGGCTGTTTGTTGTTGTCCTGACTCCTGCTAGTAGTACAATCTAAATTGCGTAGATCTTAAAGTAGCTCGGTAAATAGTGAAACAGCGAATGGCTATAAATCAAACCGTTAATTTTTTTCTTCTGAAATTTGTAGTTTTTACTTGTTGGATTTTACTAATCAAGACTTGTTAAAATTATTGATTTGCCGTGTCATGATGAAAGGCAAGTAAAGATCATGATATAATTGGCAATTAAATCAAATCAGTTAGTTTGTTTCCTTTCATGTTTAGTTGTTGTCTTGGTTAGCAAGTTAATTAGATAGTCCGCCCACTATAAAAGAGCATGTATCACATATGTTTGAGAATAATCTCTACTAATATAAATTTGCAGTTGGTGGCAGCAGTCCGTCGTTCTTCCTAGCCCCCCTTCCCGGTCATATCCCCAATAATGGCAGGTCATTATAACTAATTATTCTTTCCTGATTTACAGCCATCCATATCTCTCTAAATATGGCTAATTATTATAGCAAAATCCCTGATTATTGCTGGCAATTAATAGCTGGCCAATCATTTCTTTTATACTCTATATATGCTGTACAGTTTTCATAGAATCAATCAAGGGAATTCATTCAAGATCTCCCATATCGTGCCACCGCGGCGAATGAACTCGACAAACTGATTAATAAGTGACGGACCGACGTACATGGCCGTGAGGTGCAGGAGGTCAACGCCGTGGTCGAGTAATCGCGCCGGCGACGCCAGAGGCGACGCCCACGGGTGCCGTGACCCCAGCGCGGGGCAGTTGGACGTGAACAAAGCGTACGACGCTTCAGCGCGGTTGCCCGGCAACACCTGTGGGACATCGTCGGCGGTGAGAGAGTCATTGGCATACCCCTTGGAGATAAACGGGTTGATCCAGCTGAACGTCGTGAGAGAGAGGAACGACACGGCGGCGCATGGCGTGGAGGGCGCATCGATGCTGGTGTTTTCTGGTTCACCTTCATGGGCTCCGGCATCATGGCTGATGAAGCCAGTGATGGCTAGGTACGCCAGAGACAAGTAGACTGACAAAGGCGAGAGGGTCATCTGGGAAGAGTAGCGAACCGTCGGCGCAGCGGACCACCATCGAAGCGGAGAAGAGCATGGCACCAAGGGCGGTAGCGATCCAGAAAACGCGAAAGTGCAAAGGCTGGGTGGTGGCGGCGGTCTTTTTCTCCGAGACGACTGACCATACGGCCATGGCATGCGCGACGAAGTGGGCGGCGAGGAAGGCAGAATCCATAGCGTGCGCTGCGGGCATGGCGAGAGGAAGAGGAACGCGATCTGGTAATATAAATTGCAAAAAGGGATAAAAATGATTGATTGATTTTGAAATTGGTAATATATATTTCTACGTATAATATATTTGGTTTTAATTCGTACCGAAGAAAAAACCATAAAAACTTTTGTAATTGGAAGAAATAGATGTTTGATCTTGTAGCACAATTTTCTTTTATTGCTTGATCTTTATGTTTCGTTACCAATTTTATTTTTCGTAGCAACGCACAGGCATTGATCTAGTACAAGTATAACACAATAGAAAATTACCTCAAAACTTTTGCCTTCGACTTCGTGTCCGTGTGCGCGTGTGTTTATGATCCAGAGTTAAAACCCAACAAAGCAAACTGTTATCTTCAGCAACTAGAAGTACATTCTTCAGTTAGAGAGGTCAGAGCAGTACGAATTAGGAACACAACTGGATAGATTTGGGGAAAAGCTCATTGGGATAAACCCGCTGCATTGATTTATTGAAACAAAATGGCTGCTCATGGACCTGTTACAACAGTTTGGTTAGGCTAAATTACAAGGGAAAATTTCTCTCAAAGAAAATATTCTTTTTTGAGTGATCGACCATGCTGTAAAGCGGGTATAGCTGTGATGGTTGCTATCCACTTCAGCGTCCACTAAAAGTAAATCTGCTCTACAAATAATCTTTTCCTCGTAAAATAAAATGTGATTCGTTCCCCATTTGTACTGAGTAGATATCATGATTGCCAGAAAAAAAGACTTTTCTGTTGCAAATGCGCATAGGAAATTGCAATCTAATAGTGATGATCGAGGTTGCTGTTGAACTTGTGTATTACCCTACACAATTGTAGCAAGTAGCGAACAACATTTGCTAGTACAGAAAAGAGGCCTGACACATGAGCACAAAAAATCCTTGTCCCTCGTTGAAAAGCACTCAATTCGTCAATATTAATTGTCACTGTGTTAATTGAAAAGATTTTTTACCATCCTTGAAGGTACCAATCTATCCATGAGCTAGCACTAAGAGGTACCAAAAGTTAAAAAGGTGAAGCTACCAACAATTTAAGAGTAATTTGGTGGTACCTCTCAAGTAGGGATGAAAACAGACTGGAAACGGTCGGTAAATGATCGTTCCGTTTCTGTTTCCACATCTTTTACCGGTAACAGAAATGAAATTGGAAACTCCAAAAATGGATACGGTAATGGATAGTGACGAAAAGGGATGCAAAATAGAACGGAGCAGAGACAAAAACGAAAGAGAAAAATTTCACAAGAACATAGTACGTAATCACAATATATATGATTGCAAAAATAATATAACTCATTCCACCTCTAAAGTGGACACAAGAATAATATTATGTTTACCAACATCACTAGGAAGTTTTTTCTCAATTTTGTCAACTGAAGGCTCACTATTTGTCCCCAGATCAGATCACACCTCTAAAGTGGACACAAGAATAATATTATGTTTACCAACATCACTAGGAAGTTTTTTCTCAATTTTGTCAACTGAAGGCTCACTATTTGTCCCCAGATCAGATCATCATGTCCTTCTCTATATCATTATCATCTCCATATCATTATCATCGATATCCTCTTGCTCCTCCAACTATAAAGGTGTAATACCCAAAAATTTGCATATTATTGTTCAATGTTCATTTATGATTTTCGAAGATTTATCCTGGATTTTGCAGAGTTTATAAATGCCGTTTTGCTATTTTTAGATTTATAAAATTAATTTATTCATTAAAAATGATATCAAAATTATGCTCAAAATAATTTTCCTAGGTTCAAAGCATTTTTGAGAATTTTTTTCAGAATTTTTGTACTCTATTTATTTTTTTATAAAGCTATTTGTATTTCTGAAATTATTTTAATTCGAAAATAAATGTAAATTCTCTATTCAACTTTTTGGGCCAAGTGAGTTAAGTTTCCGACGGAATTTCTGATTTCATTTATACGAAATTTCTGTTTCCATTTTAATCGGAAATGACTCTCCCGTTTCCGTTTCTGATAAAAAAAAATCGTTTCTATTTCCGTTCCTATATTTCCTTTTCTTTTTCCAAAAAAAGACTTCATTTCCATTTTTCTCCCGAACGATCAGAAATTCTATTTCTGTTTTCATCCCTACTCTCAAGGATGGTAAAAACTCTTGTTAATTTAGCACCAACACCTTATATAATAGCAACTGCACATATGTTCATATCATGGCAGAATCAAGCTTTTCGGGATTGGAGGTTTCTTCTCTGCTTCAAGAGACAAGAAGGAAAGCGGTGCTTAATAATAGCAATTGCACGCGTTCATATCATGGCTGAATCAAGCTATTCTGCATTGGAGGTTTCTCCTCTGCTTCAAGAGACAAGAAGGAAAGCGATGCTTACGTGCTGCAAATGGCGCGCATCTCGATCGACCTCCTGCCCCAAAGGCTTAAATCGAAGGATGCGACTAAAGACGCTGAATGAATGGTTTAGCTCGCCGCATCTGAGCTGCCAGTTGGCTCATCAAACAGTGGGGACTTGCTGCCGGTAAGAATGCAACGCGAATCATGCCCTCCTTCTCCTTTTCTTTTTCCTTTTTTCCGGCTGAAGCTTCATTGTTCATTGATCGAAAGCCAAGACAGGACCAGAACCTGCCACTGCCAGTCACACGCGCCCCCCTTAATTCCCTGCTTTGCTTTGTACCCAGAGAAAAAACGCTGAGAAGCATTCCGCGCGAGACACAAGTTCTTCAATATCTTTATCTCTTTTTGCACGTGGCTGGCTAGGGTGATTTGGATCTGATTCCCTGTAGACTGCTGCAGCAACCAAGTAAAGATGAGCTAGCGCCATGTACCCCAATATTTCTGCTTGCAGTTGGTCTACGTGAGCCATTTGCAGCAAGCATACTTCTTCTCTCTGAAAGATTTACCAAAACCGTGCCAATCCAAGACGGATGGCAGATGTATTTATATTCAGAGTATTGTAAACGAATTTACATAAGAATCGGATCTCTGATCCGTATACATCGGCATGATCTAACGAGTACTGAAGACTCGGACAACAAGTTACAGATACAGGAATGAATACTGAAAACAGACTAACTAACTTAATTATTTTATCAGTCCCCCTCAATCTAAACTTATACTAAGTTGAGATTGCTACAATTCCGAGTAAATGGCAGTCGAGACAACGCCTTAGTGAATATATCCGCAATTTGGTCTTTTGATGAAATAAATCTGACATCTAAAGCTTTCCGCGCCACTTGCTCACGAACGAAATGGTAATCTACTTCAATGTGTTTAGTCCGGGCATGAAACATTGGATTGGTAGTGAGAAAAGTAGCGCCGAGATTGTCACACCAAAGCACCGGAGCATGAGACTGATAGATCTTTAGCTCACGAAGCAAAGACTGCACCCAAATAACTTCTGCTGTCACATTCGCGATTGCTTTGTATTCGGCTTCAGTGCTAGACCTTGATACGGTAGGCTGTTTCCGAGAACTCCAGGAGATCAAATTACTTCCTAGCATTACTGCAAAACCACTTGTTGATTTGCGGTCATCGGGACACCCTGCCCAATCGGCATCTGAGTAAGCACTTAATTGAGTGTTGGACTTCTGAAATTTCAACCCTCGATCAAGAGTACCTCTTATATAACGGAGTATTCGCTTCACTGCTGACCAATGCAGATCGGTGGGACTTTGAATATACTGACTGACTCTATTTACTGCAAAGGCAATGTCCGGTCTCGTAATTGTCAGATATTGCAGTCCACCAACCAAACTCCTATACTGAAAACAATCATCTTCAGTCAGCAACACACCTTGATCTTTGGATAGTTTTTCTCCTGACGCCATCGGAGTAGAGATGGGCTTGCAGTTCCCCATATTGGACTTTTTCAGTAGGTCTTGCGCATATCTGTTCTGTGACAACAGAATGCCTTGCTGATATGGCTTTACTTCAATGCCCAGAAAATACTCAAGTGTTCCTAAGTCTTTCACTGCAAAATCTTTTGTCAGTTCTTTGATAAGGTTGTCTGTGGCACTTGGACTTGAGCTCACTATAATGATGTCATCAACATAGATGATCATATATATTGTCAGACTTTCCCGAATCAAAATAAACAGAGATGCATCAGCTTTGGAAGACACAAACCCAATTTCTTGCAACTTTGCGGTCAATCTTGAATGCCACTCTCGAGGAGCCTGTTTCAATCCATATAAGGCCTTGTTCAGCTTGCAGATGTAATTCTGAGGAACCTTCATGCTTTCATAACCTGGCGGCTGGCGCATGAATACTTCCTCTTTCAACACACCATGCAAGAAAGCATTTTGAATATCTATCTGTCTCATTGACCATCCCCTTGATACTGCAAGTGACAAAATGATGCGCACTGTTGCAGGTTTAATCACTGGACTATATGTATCCCAATAATCAATGCCAAATTGCTGTTTATATCCTTTTGCAACCAGCCTGGCCTTGTATCTGTCTATTGCTCCATCTGCTCGCCGTTTAACCTTGAACACCCATTTGCTGTCAATGAGATTTATTCCAGTTCTTGGTGGAACCAGCGTCCAGGTATTATTTCTCAGCAGAGCCGAGTATTCTTCATTCATTGCTTGTTTCCACTCCTTGTGTTGCATAGCTTGAACATGAGATATGGGTTCGGCTGGAATTGTTGTCGGGCTGTGAACAATGATCTCAGCTGCATATCTTACTGTTCCGTCCGTGAATTCTTTAGGCCTGACAATATTATTCTTCAGTCTTGTAAGCATAGGGTGAGAGACTTGTACTGCTTCAGCATTTTCAGGTTGTTCCTGTTCAGTGTCCACCTGTTCTGAAGATCCTGCAGTTTCTAAAACATCACTCGTATTCTGGTCAGTCACAGCAGGGTCAGATGCAACATTATCAGCAGAAAAATCATTATTCTCATGGCTGTGTGGTAAAGAGTTTTGAGGCAATTCTGATGACAAGGTGAGCGACTGTTCAGTATATTGACGAGATGGCTTAGCTGAAGGAAGAACAGTAGGATGATGCGAATTTCTCAAGGACTGGAAAGAGTTTTCGGTTTGCAAAGCGAAAGGAAAAACTTGTTCATCAAAAATTACATCTCTTGAGATGTAAACTCTCCCAGTTGTTTTATCTAGACACTTGTATCCTTTGTGATTTGCACTGTATCCAATGAATACACATTGTCTAGACCTGAATTCAAGTTTTCTTGTATTGTAAGCTCTTAAGTTAGGCCAACAAGCGCATCCAAAAGTTTTCAGGAAATTGTAATCAGATTTGATCCCTAGTAGGCGATATATGGGTGTATCAAAACTAAGCACTTTGCTAGGCAATCTGTTTATCAAGTAACAGGCAGAGTGAAATGCTTCATCCCAGAATCTAAGTGGCATTTGGGATTGAGCAAGAAGAGTAATGCCGGTTTCCACAATATGTCTATGCTTTCTTTCTACAAGGCCATTTTGTTGGTGTGTGTGAGGGCAGGATATGTGATGAGCAATGCCTGTTCTATTGAAATAATGATGCAAGCGTTGAAATTCACCACCCCAATCGGATTGAACAGCTAGAATCTTATTCCCTGTCAATCGCTCTGCATGGTTTTGAAATTGAAGAAAAATTGATTCAACTTCAGATTTGTGTTTAAGAAAGTAGATCCAAATGAATCGGCTGTAATCATCAACAATGCTCAGGTAAAACCGGAATCCATTAACAGAAAGACGAGCCGGTCCCCACACATCTGTGTGAACGAGCTCTAAGGGTTTTGTGGTGACATGAACTGATTCAGAGAAAGGAAGTTGATGAATTTTAGCTTGCTGACAAGCATCGCATACAGGAGAATTTTTATTTCCTTCTACAGCCACTTTATTTGAATCTAGAATCCTATGAACTATTGAAGGAGAAGGATGTCCCAGCCGGCGATGCCACAATTCTTCGGAAGCTTTTGCAGCAAGAAGAACTTGACTGGGACGCTTATTTGGCAGGCAGAAGAAAGCTTTTGCAGCAAGAAGAACTTGACTGGGACGCTTATTTGGCAGGCAGTAGAGTCCATCTTCACATTTGCCTTTGAGGAGAACGTTCATCGTTCCCCGATCCTTGACAAGAAAATAATGAGGGTGAAATTCGACAAATGCATTGTTATCACGAGCAAGTTTGTGAACAGACAAAAGATGTTTGTTGATTTTAGGAACATGCAAAACATTGTTTAATAGCAAAGGACGAGGAACAGCCGGAATAATAGATTTTCCTACATGAACAATGGACAGACCTGTGCCGTTGGCGACTTGAACTCGATCGTTGCCGTTGTAGCGTTCCTTGATCGACAGGCGTTCCAGATCATTAGTGATATGATCCGTAGCACCAGTATCAGCATACCAATTTGAATCAACTGAGTAGCTGTTTGTCACAGCTGCAGCAATCTTAGTTGAGTCCTCTGCTTGATAACTGTGATCGAACCTGTACCAGCAGCGGAGGGCATCATGCCTAGAATTGAAACAAATCTGGCAGACTTGATCGCTGCGTCTTCCTTGATTGCCTTGATTTTGACGAGGATTACCACTGCTTTGGTTGGTCATGGCGGAGCGACCTCCTCCATTACGGCCACGGCCACGACCGCGACTCCTGCCTCCAAAAGAACCTCCACGGCTAGAGTTTCTACTGACATTATTAGCCGAAGAGACTTGCACGACTGTATTATTGTGTTCCAGTCGATTCTCAAAAGCAAGCATGTGAGCATAAACATCACTAATAGAGTAAGTATCAGTTCGAGTAGTGATACTTGTTACTAGTGCATCATATTCTGACCCAAGGCCACGCAACATATATGCAATCATTTCTTCATCTTCAAGAGGTTTACCAACAGAAGCAAGAATGTCAGATAATTTTTTCACCTTGCGGAAATAGTCGGAGACGGAGAGATCCTTCTTCTGTATTGTCGCGAGTTGCATCCGTATCTGCATTACTCGCGCCTTTGAGGTTGATGCATACATCTTCTCCAGCTGATGCCATGCATCGCGAGAAGTTGTGATGCCAACTACGTTTCCAAGTGCTTCCTCAGAAAGAGATGCGAGGATAACACTCAAAACGAGTTGGTCCTGATGGTACCAGACGGTAAACTCCGGATTGACGACGATACTCCGGCCGCCGGCCTCTGCAGCATCAACGACGACTGTCTGGCTAGGACGCGGAATTGATCCGTCAATATATCCTAGCAGCCCCTGACTCTTGAAGTATGGGAGGAGCTGGGTTGTCCACAGCAGGTAATTATCCTGCGTGAGTTTCACATTGATCATGTGATTGAACGACGGTGTGGGTGTAGGTAGCAGGCCTGTTTGAGATTGGCTGGAGGTAGCTCGAGTATTAGCAGATTGAGAAGAGAAGGACATGGCGAAGCGTTGGAGTGAATCGCTAGCTCTGTTACCATGAAAGATTTACCAAAACCGTGCCAATCCAAGACGGATGGCAGATGTATTTATATTCAGAGTATTGTAAACGAATTTACATAAGAATCGGATCTCTGATCCGTATACATCGGCATGATCTAACGAGTACTGAAGACTCGGACAACAAGTTACAGATACAGGAATGAATACTGAAAACAGACTAACTAACTTAATTATTTTATCACTCTCTACCAATCGGCGAGCGCTTTCGGGCTCTCAGTGAGGGAAGGGACTGCAGCGATCGACCTTCTTTTGTCAGCTCACCATAGCAAATGGGTGGACATACGGACCATACGGTATGTCTCTCTTGTAGTCATGCACGATGAAGGATTATGCCCTTGGCGTGATAAATGGGCCGGGTGGCCACTCTTTGTGAAACGAGTACCTAGCTAGTAGCTGGTAGCATAACTTCAAGTGTATGGGTGCAGAGCTGTCGTCTTTGGTTTCAAAAGCAGCTAGTAGGTGGTGCAACATAACTTGAAGTGAGGTTGAAGACTGGCCACTAGCTAGATCACGAAGTAATTAACCTAGGGTCGCTGCTCACCAGTCATATTTAGTCATCACTTGTTTTTCAGACAATTTAACTGCCATTCTTAACTTTTCAAGACTAGTTCCGAAGTTATTTTGCAAGTTGTATGGAAATCAAATTGCTAATTTTTTATTCTGAATTTAGGTGGTTTTATTTTACTTAATATGGACTCTTTTTTTTTAATATGTGTTGTTATAACTCGAGTCTACCGTATAGATGGCTAGATCATTTTGGTTAACACGGGAGCTTCCTTATAGAAATTAGTTAGTATAGGTTTACAGATTTTAATATTGTTGGAATTTAATATTCACATATATACAGATCAAATCTCTAATCATCCTTTAATTTGCATTCCGAATTTGCATTTTATTGGATTATACTTGGCGTGAATTTTTTTTTGTTTAGGCTGAAACTAGTATAAAAATCATATTTATAATTTAATTTAATTATTATTAAAATTTTAATTTTTAGGGATTTAATGTGGAATTCGTATGGGAATCAAATTGCTATTTTCCTTTATTTTTATTTTGATCTCTAGTTAATTTGGATTGAATATGACACGGATTCTTTCTTTTAAATTTTTAATTTTCATTTAATTATTATTACCCGAATCTTGGTTATTTATGATGTTACTTTGTAAGTTGTATGGAAATTACTATTTTTATTTGTTTCTGCTCCAAATTTTAGATTGTTTGGATTGAACTTGACATGGACTCTCTTTTAGTTTGTTAAAATTTATTTAATTATTGTTCTGATTTATTTATTTATGGATATTATTTCGAAGTCGTATGGGAATCAAATTACTAATTTTTCTTTATTTCTTATTCTGAATTTTAGTTAATTTGGATTGTAATTTACATGGACTCTATTTTAATTTGTTAATTTTATTTTGTTATTATTAAAAATTTTAGTTATTATGAATATTACTATTTGGCCACGCTTGCTTCTATTTCACTAACAACCTAGCTCTACTACCCTACCTCACAAGATCTCATTTTCGCTATGGGCATAGCAGTTGCCTTCTGCGTCCTCGATTAGGGGTGCAATCGAACGGATATTTTCCGATCGATCAATCGAATCGAATCAATTCGGATAGCGATTTGAATAGTTTTTCGGATATTCGAATAATGTTTTGGATACGGATACGGATAAGGATAGTTATCTTGGATAAGGATACGGATACGGATAGTAATTATCCGACGGATACAAGAATATCCGAGTTTATAATCGGATAATATCCGAATATAAAATATGGATATTATCCGAGAACTTTAAAGACTTCTCCAAGACTCTGAGTCTGTAACTCTCCAATCAAAGAGCACCAGTCACCAGAGTCTGGAGGCACTAGTATCAGCGTACCAATACCACTCTTGGTACTCTACCAGTACCAGTGCCAAGTACCAACTACCATTCTACCAAGTGCCACACTGCTATTGCCAAAGTACCAACGCCAAGTGCACCACAACACAAGTCTTGGTGCGAAACCAAAATTTACACGTGCTTTCAGATTTCCGGCTTGTCCACTTGGCGCCAAAGCCAAAATCAAGGCAATGCGACACTACCACGCAGTAGACCCAAAACCAAAAACATAAAATCTCCAATCCATCATTCGTGCTCTCTTTCTCTATCTCTATTCTCTACTAGTCTGATAGTCTCTCTCCTCTAAAATCCTCAATCCAAACAAAACCTAGCTGAGTTGAGTGGCTTGAGTTGAGGAGACACCGAGGCAGCACTGGCGGTCCGGTGCACCGCGGTTGGCCATAGCCCGCAGCCTCGTAAGTCGTAGCCACCAGCGGTCCGGCAAGACCATAGCCCGTGAGGTCAGAGTCCGCAACCACCTACGGTCCGACCACACCGCGGTCGCTCGTCCGCTCGACTCGATGGTATTATATGATTCTATCATGTTTACTTTACTAGTTTGTGACTTCTAATTTGCTAGTGCCATTGTCTTTGATAATTTTATTATGACTCTACATTTAGCTTTTATATAATCTCTAGTGCGTTCATTATTAATTCTTAATTATGTACAATACAACTATAGTAAATTTTTGTACTATTTTCTTCACATTTTGTCAATAATTATTCATAACTCATAAGTAATCTACCATTCAGTATGTTACATGTGCAATAAATGATATATATTTTCGTGTATTATCCGACTAAAAATATTCGTACCCGTATTGAATCCGGTCTGTATTTGCTTCGTATTCGTAAGTGATAGTATCCGGTATTATTCGCATTCGTATTCACATCCGACACCATTCGTATCCGACTTCGTATTCGATAAAAAATATGGATACGAATGCGGAATGAACAATATCCGACCGTATCCGATCCGATTACATCCCTATCCTCGATCAAGTCCACTCTTGTCGGCGATTGGGGAACGGATCACCCGCCGAGCTTACTTGTTGAATGAAGGATCAACCAGGGCCCCTTTTCTGCCAAAGGGTTTACGTCCGGAGAATACCGTTGGGAGGAGAGATGCTCGGAAAGGGGGACAAACAAGAGATCTTTATCCTGGTTCGAGCCTCTCACGATGGAAATAACAACCTTACGTCCAGTGGCTTTACTACTGCTTGAATGCTTACAAGACGCCCACACGAATGCGCCGCGTGCTTCCCTGTGAGCCCCTTTTCTTGTGTCTATTAGCTTCTAACTATGAGCTACCTCTGAGTACTCCTTAGTGCTTATCGAGCTCTCTGTGTGTGCGTTAGTGTGGACTATCGCCCTCTCCCCCCTTCTCTCTTTTCTCTATGATCTACATCGGGATATTTATAGGGGCACATGGTCTACGGCAGTTATAACCGAATGACATGCCATCGCTGTGCCCGTACATGGCCGCAACAGACTTCTTCGCTTTTCGCCATGCCGTGACATGGGCGTAGTGGGCTCGAAACGTGGCCATACGGTCCTTTGAGCCGCAGCGTGATTAATGCCACGTCATCTTTATAGACTGAGCACGACTTGCCAATCATGCTCAGGATCTTCCTTCAGCTCTGGCCGACCGCCCCATTCCTCTGAGCAGGCACGCTCGGGAAACTGAGGCACATGCTCGGGCACGAGCTTGGTCAAGGTCGGGGCAGGCCTATGAGCCGGTCTGTCCGAGGATCTTCCTTGGAAACACCGTCCAAGGTCAAGTATGGCCGGCCGAAGATTGGCTGCGGGGTATGATGGTCTTTATGAAAATTATCCAACCTCCGACAACTCTTAACCACTCTAATCATGTCCCGGTCACCATACCCAACTCCTGTACATTCCACTTGGCCCAACGTTTGTCATTGTGGCCATATCACCAAGCTCATCCTCTGAAACTTCAATATCATTGGACTCATGCCAAATGCTCGCTGTGGGCGCTCCCCAACCTCAAGCTATTCTATGATCTCTCTAACAAATTGTCTCTAGGACCAACCTCATCTTTCTTGCTGCACTACGCTATTTTCATTGTCTTGTCATCCAATCACTGGCGTAGCCTATGCTTCCGGTAACCACCCATCCGAGGATATCCCGATCATACTCACATAGTTCAGTGCATCCTCCTTCCGTCCAATGTCAAGTTGTGTGATCTCTATATTGTAGAATATTCAACCTATTTTAGATGTGTACAGTGTCATACTAACCATATGCCAAGTATGTATTTATTATCTTGTTAAAATGTTAAAATTAGAGTTGTATTCCAAATTTTCAATGCTATAATTGTTTATATTATAACTAATTCATACCATTGTAATCCAAACCTATAAAAACTGGTGATAAAGATCTTTTTATTCAATATTTCTATAGATAAATAGCATAATAATTTTACCACCAATAAAGGTTACCTAAGACCGTTGTATTAAGTATTACTGCAAACAAAGGCATAATTTATAGCTTCTCATATGTGGCTCTTAGATCAATTTGAACATAAAGTTTAACTCAAATGCGAGAACATAAATAAATACACTCTATAGAAATAATACGTAAATACCTCCACAAAGAGGAGAAACAATATGAATCATTGATCCAAAACCATTTATCATCACCAACTTTCTCTTTGTCTCATCGAAGCTTTGCATGCTCATGTACAATCCTGTTGAAGTCGTGGATCATATCATCTGAGTATATCTAACCTATTAAAGCCAAAGGATTTCCGGCTCAACCGGCCTAGCCACGTGTCGTCTTATAATTTTGCGAAAAAGCCCCTCTGTTTCTTCAAAATTACGGATAGGTTCCTGTGTAATTTTCTGTGAGACAAAGATTTTTTTAGCCTTCGCGTTTGGGTCCCTGGCACGGTATTTTACGGGAAAGCCTCCCGTTAATTTCAAATCGCAAACAAGTCCTTTCCTAATTTTTCAGGATAGCGAACAGGTTCAAAAAAATAACAAACAGGTCCCTGCTTCTTACGTTCGGGTCCTTTCTCCGTTTTTCCTGGGAAAAATGTTTTTGTCACCAAAAACCGAAAAATGTTTCGCCGCTCAAAAACCCGAAAAATGTTTTCACCGCCAAAAAAATCGGAAAAATGTTTCACGCCAAAAACCCAAAAAATGTTTTACCAAAAAAAAAGGAAAAAAGATTTCATTACCAAAGAAAGATTTATAGCAACTTAGGGATCTGCTAACGGGTTATAACCGCGGGTTTTTTTTTAAACATGTATTATTACTCGGTGAACACGTAGAGTATTAGGCTCGACAAAAGAAGATTGTCGCCTCTAATAATTTTTCGCCCTTTTTCCTCTAGACTATTTTTCACCAGTTGGTGGTTTTGCGAACATGTACTATTACTCGGTGGACGCGTAGAGTATTAGACTCGACAAAAGAAGATTGTCGCCTCTAATAATTTTTCGCCCTTTTTCCTCTAGACTATTTTTCACCAGTTGGTGGTTTTGCGAACATGTACTATTACTCGGTGGACGCGTAGAGTATTAGGCTCGACAAAAGAAGATTGTCATGTCTAATAATTTTCCGCCCTTTTTCCTCATGTTCATGTACGGGTCATTCGCTTTTATTTTCCCATTTCAAAAAAATCCCGTATTTTTTTATTCGTGGTTGTGTTCTCTGTTTTTCACGGGAAAAAAGTTTTGGTCACCAGAGATATGTGTGCAGCTCTATCTCTAGACTTTTTCCCCAACTCGATTTTCTATCTCGATCTCTGATATTTTTTTAAACATGTATTATTACTCGGTAGACGCGTAAAGTATTAGGCTTGACAAAAGAAGATTGTTATCTCTAATAATTTTCTGCCCTTTTTCCTTTAGACTATTTTTCACCGGTGGGTGATTTTGCGAACATGTATTATTACTCGGCGAATGCATAGACGCGTAAAGTATTAGGCTTGACAAAAGAAGATTGTTATCTCTAATAATTTTTTGCCCTTTTTCCTCTAGACTATTTTTCACCGGTGGGTGATTTTGCGAACATGTATTATTACTCGGCGAACGCATAGAGTATTCGACTCGACAAAAGAAGGTTGTCGTCTCTAATAATTTTTTACCCTTTTTCCTCTAGACTATTTTTGACACGTTTTTCCTTAAAAAATAGAAAAGCCGGGATTACACAGTTTTCCCCATAAGTATCAAACGATCAAAATTTCATGTGGCGCAGCAAACAAATTACATATGCCGCGGCGTAGCGTGAGTCATTATCTAGTTGCCTTCATGCAGAAAGACCATCGTCGCTAGCTCAAGAGCGTCGATGGTTTGCGCCGTCTGAGCATTGCCTTCTACAACACCCTGGTCTAAACTTCGCTCATAGTTCAGCCCATCATGGGACTGACTCACGCATGCATAGCACCTTACTTACATTTTTGTTCTCGCTTCGTGTAAAAGGGTTAACCCGAAGGTGCTATATTTGGACCAAACAGATATTATATATTATTACAATTCAGTTTACACAAGCAATGTGAGACTAATCCCACCACCATTCCATATAGACCTTCACATTAATGGACCGATATATTATACCTTCATTCCAGGTCAATATGTTGTACCTGCACCATCATCCACTACTATAGAGTATAACATCATAGACAGTTTGCAACCATCATCACAGATGGTTTTCTGAACCAGAAGTCATAATTAATTTATAGCTCCTTCAATTTAAACATAATGTTTAACTCAAATGCGAGAACATAAATAAAAATACTCTACAGGAAGAATAAGTAAATACCTCCATGAAAAGGAGAAATAAGATGAATTACTGGCCCAAAACTATTGATCATCATGAACTCTCTTTCTCTCGTTGAAGTTTATAGTCTACATGCTCACGTAAAATCTGGTTGAAGCCGTGGCTCGACTCATCCGAGCATTGTGCAGAAATTCAAACTGTTGTACTTGAAACATCATCGCTAGCTCAAGAGCATCCATGGTTTTCATTTTATTTTTTATTCCAAATTTAAGTTATTTATGGATTTTTTTACTTTGGAGTTTCAGTATGGAAATCAAATTGGTAATTTTATTTATTTATTATTCCAAATTTAAGTTTTAGGTTGGAGTTCGAATACAATTCATGGCCAACTACTAATTTTCATTCATTTTTTATTCTGAATTTTAGTTTTACCTTGAAGTTCGTATGGAATCAAATTGCTAGTTTTCTTTTATTTTTTTTCCTGATTTTAAGTTATTTAGAGATTTTATTTGGATTTCGTGTGGAAAGCGAATTGCTAATTTTATTATATTTTTGCTCCAAATTTCAGTTTTAGGTAGAAATTTGTATACAAATTCAACTACTAATTTTCATTAAATTACTATGTGGAATTTCAGTTTTACTTTGAAGTTGTATGGAAATCACATTTCTAATTTTATTTATTTTTTATTCGAATTTCAGTTTTAGGTTGGAGTTCATATACAAATCCAACTACTAATTTTCATTGAATATTTATTCGAATTTTTATTTTAGCTTGAAGTTTGTATGGGAATAAAAATATTAATTTATTTTTATTTTTATTCGAATTTGAACTATTTAAGGATTTTACTTTGGTGTTCAAATGGAAATCAATTTGCTAGTTTTATTATATATTTTTTGAATTTCAATTCTCGGTAGGAATTAGTATACAAATAAAACTACTCATTTGCATTTAACTTTTATTCCAAATTTAAATTTTACTTTGAAGTTTGTATGAAAATCAAATTGCTATTTTTTATTTTTTATTCCAAATTTTAGTTGTTGTCTATTGTACTTAGATGGTGTAGGATCGGAATATACTAAAGTAGCAATCAGAGGGGGGGTGAATGATTGCGCGGAAGCTAAAATCAAATTTTCGATCTTTTAAACACCCCAATTTAAACTCAAATTGCTTGAAGACCAGTTTACAAAGTTAGAAGACTAGGTTACAAAGTTGGGAGACCAGCAGACCAGTCTGGGCGACTAGTAGAGCACTTGGGCGACCAGTTTGGGCACTTGGGCGACCACTTGAGCGATTGGGCGACCACAAGGACAATCTGGCGAAAGCACGTGAGCGCTGGGCGAGCGCACCAATACATGTCCACTAAAATATAAATTCTCGAAGATCCAGCCGTTGGATTGACTTGAAATTTTAACTGAGAAACTAGACTCAATTCCGCAGCTAACAAAAAAATCAGGTCAATCGGATCTACGGATCTAAAGTTATGTCCTTCGCAAGATGATGAATCCGGCGACCACGCGAGCAATCGGGCGGCAGACATCAATCTGGTTGACCACAAATTACTGAAGATCTAACCGTTGGATTGATGTGAAATTTTAACAGTATAAACTAGATTCAATTACGAATCAAATCCAATAAGAATCAATCCGATCGGATCTACGGATCAAAAGATGTTACCTTCGCAAGATGATACCGTGCAGAGAACCGAACTCCGTGATGAACTTCGGATCACAGATGAACAAAACTTCAAGCGATCGATCAACTATGTCGAAGCCAAGAACAAGACACAACCGCAAGAAGTAGCTCTCTGAAAGATTGATTTTTATTTCATTGTCTAAAGTACTCCAACACAAGAGTACAAACCCTAATACCTTAACGCTCAGAAATAAACAGGGGACACCTCCCCCTATTTATACAGAGCAACCACAAAGAGATTGAATACAACTCCACTTCCAACATGGAAAGAGTCTGTATACATCTCAACTTGGCCCAACGTGGCCAAAAACAACTCTTGCACGTATGTACAGCCCACCTGCTGCACATACGTGACTAACCAGCCTTCACATACATGTTCTCTAGCCCGAACGTCCCGCATGACATCCTTGACCACCAAGACCTCGATTCCTCCCTGAACCTAGTCTCGAACCTCAGTTCCTCCATGAACCTAGTTCCGATCCCGTCATCGACCACGTTCGCCCTCGAGCAACACCTGCACATGAAGTAACAAACAACAATTCCGAGCACAAGTCCACGACTTGACTCAAAGTTAATCCATACAACCACTCACATGAGTGCATTGCATCAAGCAAAACCATTATGCTATCACCAGCATAAACAAACGATCATTTGAGCACAAGTCCTCCACTTGCCTCAAAAACAACCCATGCAACCACTCACATGAGTGCATTGCATAAAGCAAACTCCATCATACTATCACCAGCGATGATAATCATCTTACATAAGCACATGCACAGCACCACACATGCCATAACCAAAATCACTTTACAATGCCAATTTCACCATTCAACCAATTTTTCATCACATGATCTCACAATCTCCCCCTTGATGAAAACATTGGCAACACCATTTAGAAATGAACATTGGCATTCACCTCACAATGGCAACACCATTTTTAAAAGAAGTAAAGTAACCAAAAGACAGAAAGGAAAATCTCCCCCTACAAAGAAGAACAAAAATCTCCCCTATCTAAAAAGAAATCTCCCCCTATGACAAAGAGAAACTCCCCCTAACAGAAAGAAGAAATGTGTGTGTGAATGTGCAATGTGTAACTAAAAATTCTCCCTTTGATTCCAAACTTCTCCCCCTTTGACAATGGATTCATTAAGAAAGCAAAAAGAGAGCAAAAGAGAAACTTCTCCCCCTTTATGTTGATGTTTTCTTTTTTTATATGTACTGAGCATTATGAATCATGCACAAATGTAACAACTTGATCACCAAGTCATGCTATCAACAGTACTTGCACCCTCAAATCTACACATAAACAATGTAGAGTAAGCATAACTAGAAATCAAGTACTATTAACGATTTTTTACATGGCATGATCTCCTTTCTCAACAATCTTAAAACACGAAAACATTGAATTTTTGTGCACTTTATTTGTGCTTTGAAAAAAACGATTCATTACTTTGATTGCAACAATAACAATTGCAAGGAATTACATGCACCATCAGCCTTACTTTTCAACCATGCCAAGCAATCACAAGCTTAAGGTTTCATGGTTTCGGTCATACACAACCTTTTCCAAGTTCATATCATAGTGCAATGATAAGCGCCTCAGAAAGAAGAAGTGCGACGAGACATAACCTTGATCTTGCTTTTATCAACAATCACTTTTTGAGCTTTAGCACTTAACTTTCATATTTAGCACTTTTTCGAAAGGGATCAAGATAGCCAAGAAAGTTCAACCATGACAAGATTTAATTCAAGTTGTCATTCCATTTAAAAAGTCATGATATAAACTACGCCATATATGTATAAACAGGAAGTTGCAAAAGACCTTGTAGCATAAACATGGCTTCAAATGACATATGTGTATGAAATACAATGCTCAGTACTTTTACTGTTTTTCATTTAAGGAACACACAAAACAAAAAGAAAAAAAACATGTTACACAATATTACAAAAACTTCAAAGAACTCCCCCTCGAAACAACCATCTTAAAAACCTTCTACAAAATTGTCACCTGAAGGGAATTATTTTAAAAACAAAAGACTGAAAGAACAAACCTCCCAAAAAGGCAACCGAAAGGAATTTTCACCAATAACCAATAACTCCCCCTCAAATGGATAACCAATGAGATCAACAGAGAGGAGATGATGATGTACATGAGCTTGAGCTATCATGGTATGTTCAATTAAGCATAGGCATGAATCATGATAAGTGAATTTAAAGCATGATATAAGATATTACATTATTGAACATGCCAGGGGATACAAATGAGCATATGAACAACTATCTCATCTCATGCCACAATTATATATCTGTGAATGTAAAAGACATGAGTGTGTAAAAATAGCTCACAGTGTAGGTGAAAAATTCTTGTACCTGCCTTTTGGAAACCATCTCAAGGGTGAGAACCATCCAAGTTTTGATCCTATCTTGTAAAAGATCAAGATCCACTAAGTTTCTGTTCTCCAACCCAATCCTGAAAAGCCTACATAGCACAAGAAGATGTCGATGCCTCGGTACTGGGGTTAGAAATAAAGCATTTAGGAATCCAGTACTGAGACACACGACGAGTAGGCACAACACGAGTATGCTTGTTCACAAAAACAGATTTGCCCTTTCCTGTGTTTCTTGCAATAAAAGGTGTTTGCATCACCCTAGGCACAAAATGAGGATGCTTGTTCACAAAATCAGATTTGCTCTTTCCCGTGTTTCTTGCAACAAAAGGTGTTTGCATCACCCTAGGCACAAAATGAGGAGTAAAATGTGCCTTCCTGAAATTAGACCTAGCCTTAGTCTTCTCTTTCTTTTGCTGTTTGGCTAGTCTAAAGCAAAAATCTACTAAGTGTCCATCTCTACCACAATGAGTGCAAGTATACTTAACATGATGTTTAGCTTTAGTAACAGAAGTAACATTTGCATTCATCATAGTAGAAGATAACACACCAGCAGATTTGAAAACCGTTTTCTTAGGCTCATTTGCAATCTCAAGTTTTCCTCTTTCAAGTGTCTTAACAACAGTAGGAGCATGCGACTTATAATGAGCTTAAGAATCAAAACCTAAACCTTTGTGATGAGTACTGACTTTTGATTAATCCAAAATCATGTTTAGGTTTTTCTTTCCAGTAGTGAATCGTTCTAAAGATTTTTCCAAGTAATCAACCTTTCGAGAAAGAGTTAAACAGTTATTACATGGAACGTCCACTTTTCCTTTCTGTTTGCGACAAGTTGAGCATGAGAGAACTTCATGAATGAGCATAGCATCTGTCATTTGAGAAACCCTAGCATTTGCATCATGCAACTTCAATTCCAGTATAGCACATTTAGAACAATGAGTTGTATCATGCAAATCAACAGTTGAACAACTAGCGTTTTTAACATGTTTCTTATTTTCTTCTTTTCAGTATTGACTTGTTCTAACAAAGAAACATGTTCTTTCCTAAGCACAAGAAGCTCATGTAAATTAAGTCACATGATTTGCAAGCATCATCATCAGGAATCAAAGATTTAAGTCTAGCAATTTCAGCATTCAAAGATTCCACAAGAACATCATGTTTCTTAATCTTCTTGTCGCGTTTGTCAAGCAATTTTCCAAGACGAACAACAGCAATAGTTAATTCATCGTAAGAAGGTTCTACCTCATTGCAATCGCTGTCATGATCGTCCTCGGTGAAGCTTACATCACTCCTAGCCATGAGACACAACCCTGTCAATTCGTGTTTGCTTGGAGTTGTTGTGTCATCTTCACTGCTCTCCGAATCCACATCACTCAAGTTCACTTGTTCAAGAGCCGAAAGAACCTGATGAACAACCTTTTTGTTGATGAAGCTCTTTTTCTTTCTATTGCTTGGAGAGAACTTCTTCTTCTCTTTTCTTTTGTCATTGTCCTCCTCTCTTGATGCTTTTCCTGCAAGTTTAGGACAATTTAGGCGAATATGGTTGAAATCACCACACTCATAGCATCTTGGAGGCCACCACCAACTCTCTTTCTCATTCTCACATTCTCGCAAAGCTTTATTAAAAGCGTGAAGAGAGTGATGCCAAGTCTTCTTCTGGAAATTCCTCAACTGCTCATCGGTTAGTGAAGACAAGAAAGACAAGGCAAAACTTGAAGAAGCATTATTCGAGACATGCTAGATTGAGAGGTCAATGCAATTGATTTATAATCACCATCCTAGCAAGAACATCCAATTCATGAGTTTTTAGTTTAGAGAAAAGAACATCTACAAGAAGGTCACTCATGACAGCTTGATTCTCTAATAGATGTAACTTTCATCTCCCAAATAGACATGTCCAATGCACCAAGCAATTGTCTAGCATTAGTAGCCTCATCAAAGAAAACTCCAACAAAGACGTAAGTTGCTAAGAATCTTATTGAAGCGCAAGCAAAGAAATCATCTAGTGACTCACGTGCTTCATCTCAAATCGCATATATTCTTTCTTGTATATATCTTGACGAACCTCTTTGATAGTGTTTGAACCCTCATGATAATCACAAAGAGATTTCCATACCTCATATGCAGACTTGAGATGGATCACGCGGTCGAAGTCACTTCTTCCCAATCCTTAAATGATCAAATTTCGTGCTCTGCTATTCGCTTCAACCTATGCTTGATTGGTTTCATTGACTTGATCATTTTCAGGAACTTGATATGGTTTGTATACCTTCTCCCAGATTGCAAAGCCCTGAGCTTGAATATATGCCTCTATCTTTGCTTTCCAAAACTGAAAATCAACACCATCGAAAATACAAGGTTTTGTCGAATACCTATCCATCGCTATGGTTTCTAATCACCAGTTAAGATTAATTAGAAAAACCTTGCTCTGATACCACTTGTAGGATCGGAATATACTAAAGTAGCAATCAGAGGGGGGGTGAATGATTGCGCGGAAGCTAAAATCAAATTTTCGATCTTTTAAACACCCCAATTTAAACTCAAATTGCTTGAAGACCAGTTTACAAAGTTAGAAGACTAGGTTACAAAGTTGGGAGACAACCTCACGCAGTTGGGAGACCAGCAGACCAGTCTGAGCGACCAGTAGAGCACTTGGGCGACCAGTTTGGGTACTTGGGCGAGCACGTGAGCAGTTGGACGACCACAAGGACAATCTGGGCGAGCACGTGAGCAGTTGGGCGAGCAGACCAATACATGTCCACTAAAATATAAATTTCTGAAGATCCAGCCGTTGGATTGACATGAAATTTTAATTGTAGAAACTAGACTCAATTATGTAGCTAACACAAAAAGAATCAGGTCAATCGGATCTACGGATCTAAAGTTATATCCTTCGCAAGATGACTGAATCCAGGCGACCACGCGAGCAATCGGGCGAGCAGGACATCAATCTGGTTGACCACAAATTACTGAAGATCTAACCGTTGGATTGATGTGAAATTTTAACAGTTTAAACTAGATTCAATTACAAATCAAACCCAATAAGAATCAATCCGATCTGATCTACGGATCAAAATATATTACCTTCACAAGATGATACATGCAGAGAACCGAACTCCGTGATGAACTTCGTGGATCGCTGTGATGAACAAAACTTCAAGCGATCGATCAACTATGTCGAAGCCAAGAACAAGACACAACCGCAAGAAGTAACTCTCTGGAAGATTGATTTTTATTTCATTGTCTAAAGTACTCCAACACAAGAGTACAAACCCTAATACCTGAACGCTCAAAAATAAACAGGGAACACCTCCAACATGGAAAGAGTCTGTATACATCTCAACTTGGCCCAACGTGGCCAAAAACAACTCTTGCACGTATGTACAGCCCACCTGCTGCACATACGTGACTAACCAGCCTTCACATACATGTTCTCTAGCCCGAACGTCCCGCATGACATCCTTGACCACCAAGACCTCGATTCCTCTCTAAACCTAGTCTCGAACCTCAGTTCCTCCATGAACCTAGTTCCGATCCCGTCATCGACCACGTTCGCCCTCGAGCAATACCTGCACATGAAGTAACAAACAACAATTCCGAGCACATGTCCACGACTTGACTCAAAGTTAATCCATACAACCCTCACATGAGTGCATTGCATCAAGCAAAACCATTATGCTATCACCAGCATAAACAAACGATCATTTGAGCACAAGTCCACCACTTGCCTCAAAAACAACCCATGCAACCACTCACATGAGTGCATTGCATAAAGCAAACTCCATCATGCTATCACCAGCATGATAATCATCTTAACATAGCACATGCACATGCACCACACATGCCATAACCAAAATCACTTTACAATGCCAATTTCACTATTCAACCAATTTTTCATCGCATGATCTCACAGATGGACTCTTTGTTTTAATCTAAGTCGTTATAACTTAGGCCCACTGGATAGATGGGTAGATCTTTTCTATTTTTCTCGATTAATGTGAGAATTTCTACACCTTGAGAGCTAACGTGGTGACTTTTTTATCCTTTTGTTTAATAATATAATAGATAGATGGATTTGATGGTATCTTGGGAGGATGGTAAACACTCTAATAATATACACTTTATAGCTGTGCGATGATTATAATACTGCGAATGGGAGGTTGTAGCATGTAGTAACACACGAAGGTTTGGGGTCAGTTTGCTCGTATGTAAGTAGATGTTGATTTTGCTTTTTAATTAGGATGATGAATTGTTTATCTACCTAGATTTGAATAATTAATTAGCTAATTCATGTATCCCTATCTACACATTGAAGGTCGGTGGTGGTGATTACTGCATGAAGCATGCTGAGATCAATGCCACAAGATCTTGACGACGACCTTGTCAAATCACACGAAAGGTGTCCTGGGCTTTTTGAAGAGCCCAAGGGGAACAGTGATCCGCATCGAGGTGTTTGTGGTGCTTGCTGCTCTTGTCCTGCTACTCCTCGCCACCTTTGGGTCCCGCCGTCGCCGAAGCAGTTGCAGGCACACTCATTGCAAGCCCACCACTGTTCATTTTTTGTTATCTACAATCAGAAACCATGGATTCAATGTCCTGCAAGCACATCGCCGATGCAAGAGAGCCAAGAGCTTGTCAGGGTCAAGAAGTAGACCTTGGATGGTGACATCGTCCAAATGCACGGCATTGCCAATTCCCATTGCCATCAGCTTGTCCCAGAGACATCATGCATGACAATACATAACTTCTGTGTTAATGATCTCCCACGCCACCACGAAATATACTACATGTTTGAACTAGCAATTTAAGCTACATCCATATCAATAGTACTAAAGAGGTTTATGACATAATTTAATGTAAAAAATAAATATACATGTGAAAATGTATTTTTACACAAATATACATGTGACGAGTACCCATACCAAGGGTACCCCATCGCCCGAGATGACAAATGGGCCGCCTAGCCCAGCTCAGACCAATGGCGTGCATTGGCCACGAAGACGCTTGTCTCGGCCCAACAAGGCCGTCCGGGAGGTCCGACCCGCAGATGGGTCGGACACCCGAGAAACTCCGACCAAGCCGACCCCCACTGGGTCGGCCGTCCACCAACGCCGGTTGGTAGGGGTGAAAACGGTACGAAAATGGTCGGTAAATAGCTGTTCCGTTTCTGTTTTCATATTTTATACCAGTAACGGTAACGAAATCAGAAACCCCGAAAACGGAAACGGGTAGTGACAGAAACGGATGCGAAACGGAACGGAACGGATACGAAAACGAAAGCTGAAAATTCCACAAAGACGTGGTACATGATCAATCATACAAGCTTACAAGATTGGTTAAAATACTTACCAATCACAAGCTTCCCCAGATTGGGAAGTACAAGAAATGACTCCCACCTAATAGAAGAGAACTGCCTTGAGCAAGTTCAATTATGTTTAAGTTAGGGCAGCTAACTCTCAAGACCCAACTATAAATCTTTTCCACATTGGATTCATCTACAAAGCCATGCTAAAGCTCACCATATCAGACTATAAATTGAACTAAAACCAAGTAACCATATTGTATCTGTCGGGACCCGAATGTGCAAATCCGGACCCTCTGTGTATTCAGCACTAGTCCAGGATCACGCTAGTGCACACAGTCTCAACATTGGTACATATCACAGTCATAACCAACGAAATAATAAGTACTTTATTTAAATACTCAAACTAGTTGATTGACCTTATGGTCAAGTTACAAAGATACGCCTCGCAGGGCGAAGACTTATTAAAATATTCAAATGCAGCGGAAATAAAATAAACTCGTGGTGCCAACCAATTTGCCACAGGCAACTGACTGGGCTCGCTCCCTAGTTCGTCGGCTCCTCGATACTCCTCCTCTGAGCGGGGTTGCTTCTTCTTCAAGCGAAGTTGTGTTGTTGTGGGGTCGAGTACTTTGAGCACTCAAAGCAAGTCATGCATGAATGCAAATCTAATATTCTACATGCATGGCTTAGTACAAAGGATAGGCTATGGTTCATGAAGCGATCTGACATTCAAGAATAACGATAATAGATTGCAAAGTAGTAAAAGCAAGAGTAGGAATAGTAGATTTCACAAACATTCAAGTTTTAAAGCATTTTTCCATCCTAAGACAAGTTCAACATCATCAACCCAAGTAGCTTCCATAAACAATTCTTTTCATGAAAATCTAACCCTTGGTCAGTAATCACCGAAGCGTTGCTCAATACCGTGAGCACGGCTATTCAATAGGTTGTACACTCTGCAGAGGTTATACACTTTACCCACAAGATACAGTCAAATACCACCAAGGCAAATAACCGTAACGAAGCCTTTCCAAAGTTCCATCTAAACCCAAGACGCCTCGCTAAGGTTTCAACCTTTGGAGGGACTGTTACCACACCAGGCCCCCTCTTGCGCCATGTGAGTTCTCATTCCGCTTCTCGGCCTCACACCACCACGACAAGTACCAAAGAATAGATTTCCCAGTTTACTCACTAAGCCCGTCCCATTACGGAGCTTGTGGTCAGTATGAGAGACTTCAGTTCAAATGCTCGCAAGGTTAAGTCCTTAGTTGACCGAGGCAAGACTAACCAAGTGTAACTCAAATATCCAAACCAATAAAAACCAAATCGACCGCCTTGCTTGCCACTCTTGGCCCACGAACAATCACGCCACATGCCTCGGTCTAAATCATTTTCCCACCCTGGTTCTTTACCATTGCACCACGTGCCATCATCAACTCAATAACACATGTCTCATTCACAAAACAAGTTCCATATCTCATTAAGTCAATATTTTACTTTGGTACTTCCAAAATCATGAATTGTCCACGTGGCGGCTAAGCATACTACTTGGTCTACTCAACCCATGTTGGCAATTAAATAATGTCCAACTATTAATCCACAACCTAGGGTGACAAATGATTCATGGCCTACAATTATTTACGACAAGGTGGCATCTGAAAGAACTAGGCATTTAGCTAATCCCAAAATGCATTCAATCAAATTTTTACTAAATTAGCATGCAATAAATTAAATCAAAATAATTTTCTCTAATAGGTTCAACATGATCAAACACAACTTGCCTTCAAAAGTACTGATTCTCGCTCTGAGCTTGCTCTCGGTCGAAACCTCTCCCTCGAAACCTTCGGCACTTCAACGCCTACGCAGAACGCACACAAAACAATAAAATAAATAAACAGTAGACATACAGTGCTCAAAAATTCAAATAAAATTCATAAACAGAAAGAGCTTGATTTTACAAATTTATAGAAATTGGAATCACTCAAATCGGAGTTAAAACGCAAAAGTTATAAGCGTTTGAAGTTTTAAATTACATTTTAAAATCATTAAACCGAATTAAATAAATATTTTCTTTTTCGGGAAATTAATTATTGCGTCATCTGTGACACGTGTCAGCACCAGAGAGTGACACGTGGCTTTGCTGACGTCAGCCCTGACCGGCTCCCGTGATGACGTCAGCATGACGTCAGCACGGCTCGGCTATCTCACTGACAGGTGGGTCCCACCGTGACGTCAGCATGACGTCAGCGGTGACGTCACACGCACGGTGCGTGTGGCTGACGGGTGGGCCCGTGCTGTCAGCGTCCCATCGCGCACGATGCTTTCGTGGCGATCGACATGCGGCCCGCTTTGTCGGCGACTCACGCGCCACAATAACGTGTGGTGAGACTGACATGTGGGTCCGTCTTGCCGGCGACTGCGCACGCCGAGGAGCGACGTGGCCTCTCGGCTGCCCTCGGATTTGCATCTAACGGCTGAGATTAGAAGATGGGGTTTACTGTTTATGGGCGACGTGGCCGAATCAGGGTCGTCGATTGGGGATCGGACGGCTGTGGAAGCTCGGGCGCGGTGGAGACGGTGCGGCGGCGCTACTTCACCGGAGCTGGGGAAGACGACGTGCGGCGCGGCGTTTCCGAGCTCCTCCGGCGTGAAGAAGTGGTGCTCCCGACGCGGCGCGACGGGATGAGTTCGGTGGTGGCACGGGCGACGGCGGAGGATCACCAGAGACGGCGGAACGGTGCGAAGAAGAGTGGCGGAGGGCTTCGGGACTTCGGCGAGCTCTTGCGGCGAGGCGGCGGCGACTCTGGCGGCGTGCGGTGTACGGCTGGGTGCGGCGCGGGGTGAGGATCACGATGCGGGCGGCGGCGCATTAAATAGTGCCCTCGGCTTCCGTGAAAAGCGCGGAGACCGAGGCCCACACGGGCGGCGGCGGAGTCCGCATGACTTCGGACTGGTCGACGATGCGCGAGAGAGCCGCTTGATGGAGATCGAACGGCTGGCGCGTTAGGGTTTTCCCGGAACGGGCCGCACAGTGTTCGGCCCAACACTGTTCATCCGATTTTTAATTCTTTTCCGATTTAAAATAATTCCCGAAAATCAAATGATTTATTTGGGGCTTTAAAAATACTAGAAAAATCCTGGAAAAATTCCTAGAAATATTTTAAGACATTTGTGACTCAAATAAAATATTTCCAGCAAAAATTTATTTTATCTTTTCCATCATTTAATTAATTTGTTAAATGGCTTAATTCAAAATAAATTCAAATAATTTCAAATAAATCCAAATAAATCCAAATAAATTCCAGAAATTCCCAAAAATTCAAAATACCAATAAAATGCAAGAAAAGCAAAAATTGGGGTGTTACAGTATCACAGCCTCAGAAAGTTAATCCCCCAGAACCTCAGAAAGTTAAAATAGATGCTATGCCAAATCATACAACGTATCACAGCCTGAACACATTTAGTCAAATGCTTCAACCACTCTGTTACAAGTTACAACCATGAGTACCTTCTTCCTTCTCAGTTCTCACCCCACAGATGCAATAAAAAAACATAACAGGAAATGACCTCATACAACAAGGTTCAATCAGCATAATACATATCAGTGTACTAAAAGTGCAATCAGCAGAATACAGATCAAATAATTTTGTTCATAAGTGCAATCAGCAGAATACTAAAATTTTAAGCATACAACCTGACAACCAGAATATCACTCGAATTCAGACTTGGATCAGATAGAACTTGCTGTCTGTATGTCGAGGTCGGGGACAAGTGGCGAGGTCCAGTATGCGCGAGTCCAGTCTCCATCAAGGCGAGAGAGGTGAAGAGCTGTTGTGGTGATACCGGAGGCCACGATGAAGCGGGAGTTCGAGGAGGATGGAGGAGAAGGTCATGAGGTTGGGGCGGCCGTGGAGACACAAAGGAGGCCGGAGGTCGTGGCGACGCTGCTGGGCGGTGTGGTCGGGGCGCGGCGAGGTCGGGGCGAACGTGGAGTCGCGGTGGAGGCCGGAGGGAGGGCCGTGGAGTCGCGGTGGAGGCCGGCCGGTGGAGATGCTGGACTGCTGGAGCCTGGAGCCTGGAGGAGATGCGCCGGAGGGAGGGCCGTGGGGCGTGGAGTCGCGGTGGAGGCTGGAGGCTGAACCTGGGGTCCTGGAGACCGGAGAATGGAGAGGGAGCAGAGCAGTCAATAGCTAGGGTTATTGGTGGGTCAAGCATTGGTGGGCTTTGGTGAATTGGTGGGTCTAAATTGAATTTTCGAATCATGAGATGAAATTTCCGTTCCTGCCTCTGTTTCGCTTGTAACTAGCTCTCCGCTTCGCTTCCGCTTTAGAAAAAAAATTACCGCTTCGCTTTCCATACCGACACTTTTCGATTCCGTTTCCGAAAATGAGCTTCCGTTTTCGTTTTTCTTCGGAACGGTTGGAAACTTTCCGTTCTGTTTTCACCCCTACCGGTCGGCCACCAGCCCCTACGGACACAACGGGAGCAGGTGCGCTCCTTCCCCAGGCAACGGGGAGGTCACCGAAGTCAAGCGTCACGACGTCAGCACCCAGTAACGCACAGTGAGCAGGTGCGCCCCTTCCCCAGGCAACAGGGAGGTCACTGAAGTCAAGCACCACGACGTCAGCACCCGGTAACGCCCAGTGAGCGGGTGCGCTCCTTCCCAACGCTCCTTCCCATGCCGCACGCTGTATCAACCACCCGGCATGGAGGTCAATCGCCATCACCGCAGAGAGCTCCAGGACCAGAGATGACGGACGAAGATCGGGCCTCCCTTGTACTCCACGACGTGTGGAACCCCATCCTTTCTTTTTTAATTTCCCTCTATGTAAACCTGCCTCCTCATCTATATAAAGGGGAAGGTCCTTAGATGAGGGAGGGACTCACGCCGAAAGCGGCAGACGCTCTCACATAGGCTCGCTAGCTCTCAAACTCGAGCTCTCAAGCTCAAGCTCTCCAACTCTCTCACACTCGCACGAGGCGCCCAAGGCTCAGTCCTTAGCCCTCCTGGTTGTAACACCACACGGTCATCCGCACCCAAAGCAATACAAAAGGCACACAAACCGGACGAGGGTATTCGCGCTCAACCAAGATAAACTTTGGACTCCTGAGTCAAAGCCATCGAGAAAGGAGCGCGCGACTCTAGACAAATTCACTAGCCGCTCACTAAACACCGGCTAGCACGCACGCCTGTAGGGGCCTCGCGTCGTCATCTCAGGATTCCCGCATTTTTCCTCGATGGCTTCATTCGTTCGTGACGGCGCACTCTCCCCGGGGGGGCGGATCTGCTTCGGCACCCTCGACTTCGTCGTCACCCCGGCGGGCGAGCCCATGCTCGACCCCGTCACCTCACAGGCCCAAGCATGCACTAGGAGCCTGGACTCCATCGCCGACAACCTCGGCAACCTTCGGCTCGAGGCCCCCGCGCGGGCCACGAGGCCGGAGCTCGTTGAGCACAACGCCGTCTTCGGAAGCGCGCTTGATGACCTCGACTACGACCTGCTCGCAGAACGCATCGAGGCGTACCTCGGCCCGCACCCCGCGGACGAGGACGTACGGCAAGTGCTCTTTGCGCTCGTCAACACCTTCGCCCAGCTTTCGGGCGAAGCGCCGCTGACCCTGGAACCAACGTTCCAAAGGCCCCTCCCCGGACTCGCGTCCAGGGCAGACAACCCGGCGTGCATGTGCGCGCGTGAGCTCAAGCGGGCGGCGACATTGCCCCCCGCAAGCTCACAACTCGTGGCGATGACTGGCTACGCGTCAGCCTCGATCCACGACATACTGGAGGACGCCTCCAGCCATGACTCAAGCTCCGATGCTGAGCACGTCACAGACGGGCCGTATGCCCGTGAATGCAACATGGCAGACACGGCCGACCAGACCGCGACGCCCGCGGACTCACAAGCTCCTATCCAGCGCACGGAAGCGCAGGAAGCGGAGTATCAGCGCGAACGCGCTGCACGCCTTCAGGCTCGCCACGCTGAGATCCAACAGCAGCGCGACGAGCTGGAGGCTCAACAGGCCGAGCTCGACAAACTCCAGGCCGAACTGGAGCATGGTCAGCCCGAGCCCGACATACGTCTGGCGGCGCGCGCGCTCGCGCACGTCAGGTGTACCACCAGCTGGCCGAGGGATCCGACAGCCTCCCATATTTCCCACGTCCAAGCCAGAACATCACCGCGACAGCAATGGTGCTCCGTGGCATCCCCGAGCCAGCCGACCCGGAGGCCAAGGCCACGTAACAGAACCTCCGGGGGCTCGTGGAGCGTGCTGCCGTATAGCACATGCAGAGCTCAGGCTCGCACTGCTCGAGCGCCTCTTCAGGCCAACCGAGCCACGTCGCCGCTCGGGATGATCGGCGTCCGGCCAACCCGGCGTCAAAACAACACGACGCTCCCAATGCGCCACAACCTGAGCGGCCCCAAGCCTCACGCACTCTGGTGCACGAGCGTCTGGGCAACCTCCACGATGCCTACACCATTCTTGATGCACGGCGAAGGGCGAGAGACGAAGTGGCCCAATCGCGGGTCGCAGACAGCGGTCGGCATGACGACCGTAGCCCGAGCCCCGATGGCCCAGGGCCTAAGGCGTTCGGTCGGGGGATCCGCAACGCGGCGCCGGTCAACATAACCAAGTATGCGGGGGCCACAAACCCCAGCATCTGGTTAGAAGACTCTTCGCTCGCGTCTTGAGCGAAGCGGTGCTACTGATGATCTATTCATCATTCAGTACCTCCCCATCTACCTTGCGGATTCAGCTCGAGCTTGGCTCGAGTACTTGCCCGCAAAATCCATCAGGGACTGGGCTGACCTGAAGCACGTCTTTGTCGGCAACTTCCAGGGCACCTATAAGCGCCCCGGAAACTCCTGGGACCTGAAGAGCTGCAAGCAGCAGCCAGGCGAGTCTCTCCGTGATTACATCCGGCATTTCTCGCAGCAGTGCAACGAACTCCCCAACATCCACGATACCGACATCGTCGGGGCATTCATCTACGGCACCACCTGCAAGGCCTTGGTGCACAAGCTGGGCTGCAATAAGCCCAGAACCATCAAGGAGCTGCTGGACATCGCGACTAACCACGCCTCGGGCGAAGAGGCCGTGGGAGCCATCTTCGAGAAGGGGAAGGCTGAGCGACGGTCATCCAACAAGTGTTCACCACAGAGAGAAAATGCAAAAGATAAAATCAGAAACTCGCAGTTGGCCCGCCGACCAGCCAAGATATTAGACAAACCCAGTTCTCATAATATATATTACACTATATTATCCATAAACTAAAGTGCAGGAGGTAAAAAAGGAGAAAACAAAAATCAGGAGCGGGCGCCCGGGAGGTTCCTAGTAGAAGGCATCATCGTCGGAGCTATCACTACCCTTGATGTTCGTGCCCAGGGCCTCTACGTGTAGCCGCCTTGCCACCATCTCCACCGCCGCTCGTACTCCTGCCCGCGCCCGGTCTGTGTCGCCTTCGATCCTGGCGACGGTCGCCATCGGGTCGAAGGAGGCACTACGACTGGCGCAGCAGGCCAGCACATATTCCGCCGTGATAAGGCATCGGCCACTCTATTTTCTTGACCCTTCTTGTACTGGATGGAAAACTGAAGCCCAAGGAGTTTAGTTACTGCTTTCTGTTGTAAGGGAGAAGTTACACGTTGATCCAGAAAGTGAGTTAAACTCTGATGATCTGTTTTGATTACAAATGGAGCATGTTGGAGATATGGACGCCAATAATCAACTGCAAACAAAAGAGCCACAAATTCCTTCTCATAAGTGGACAAACCCAGATTTTTCGGCCCAAGAGCTTTGCTAATGAATGCCAGGGGATGACCATTCTGCTGCAAAACTGCTCCTATCCCTTTGTCACTAGCATCGGTTTCAATGACAAACGGTTGCGAGAAATCTGGTAAGGCCAACACAGGAGGTGACGCCAAGGCTTGTTTAAGAGCTGTGAAAGAATGCTGGGCTTCAGATGTCCAAACAAATTGCTGACCCTTGCGTAGAAGGTTGGTGAGTGGTTTACTAATCACACCGAAACCTTGAACAAACCTTCTGTAGTAACCAGCCATGCCTAAAAAGCTACGAATATCTTTCACACAGGTTGGGATTGGCCACTGTTGTATTACCCGAAGCTTAGATGGATCGGTTGCCACCCCTCCAGCACCAACAATATGCCCAAGGAATTCCAATTTTGGCTGGGCAAATCGGCACTTAGATAGTTTCAGATGCAACTGATGCTGGCCCAACAAGGAGAACACTTGGCGCAAATGTCCAATGTGAAGGTCTAAGGTGGAGCTGTATATCAGAACATCGTCAATAAAAACAACGACACATTTGCGTAACAGCGGAGCCAAAACAAAGTTCATGAAGCCCTGGAAAGTAGCTGGTGCCCCGGTAAGACCGAATGACATCACCTTATACTCGAAATGTCCGTGATGAGTCTGAAACGCTGTCTTGTACTCATCTCCTTCCTTGATTCGAATCTGGTGATATCCAGATCTATGGTCTAATTTAGAGAACACTGTCGCCCCAGCTAGCTCATCCAACAATTCATCCAAGATTGGCATAGGATATTTGTTCTTAATAGTGTATGCATTCAGCCTTCTGTAATCAACACAGAGTCTCCATTCCCCATCTTTTTTCTTGACTAACAAAGCTGGTGAAGCAAAAGGACTAGAACTATATTGAATCACACCAGTAGACAACATCTCTTGCACTTGCTTTTCAATCTCCGTTTTCTGTTGGGGTGTATAGCGATATGGGCGAAGACGAAACGGTTGAACTCCTGGTAACAATGGTATGGCATGATCACAGTCACGACGAGGAGGTAAACCAGATGGTGTACTGAATAGATATGCAAATTCTTCCACTAAACTGGTAATCTTCGGGTGACTGACCACAATCGCGCTGTTTTCTTTGACTTCTGACAAGGTTAACACTTGTTCAATTGCATCTTGCTTCAACAATGCATCTAGCTGGTTTCCTTGAATAATCGGGCAACAGTTCACCGTTGGTACAACCCCTTGTAGTCGAACTCGTTGACCCTTGTAACAGAAGGATATGGTTTTCTGCCCCCAATGAACTTCCATAGGACTATGGTTTTCAAGCCAATCCATACCAAGTATGATGTCATATCCACTCAAGGGAAGCACCTTCAAGTCTGAGCTGAAAGTAAAGCCCTGACATAGCCACTGACAGTTTGGAATGAAACATTTGCAGGACAAAATACCTCCATCTGCCACTCGGACTCGAATTGGTGTTGGTAATTTCTGCACGCCAGGCATAAGTGGTACTAAATGATGGCCAATATAACTTCCCGAGCTACCTGAGTCGACTAACATGAGAACTTGTTGGCAGTGAACTGAACCCTGTAATCGGATTGTCTGCCCACCTTCCGAACCAGCTATTGCTTCACATGAGACCGCTAGCACTTGTTCATCAGGAGTTTCTTGGACACTATAACCTTGAGAGAATATTGGAACTTCTGAACTGTTTTCTTCCTCAGTGTCTCTGGTTAAGGCCCACATTTCTTCCACCACATGTAATGGTACTGTTGTAGCACACCGATGAGTATGTCCCCAACGCTCTCCACATTTATAACACAATCCTTTAGCCTTCCTATACGCCATGAGTGCTGACATCCGATCGTCAGAAGATCGATTTCTTGTGACAGACTGAGGTTTCTTGTCTTCAGACGCTGCAATTGGAGATGGTCTAGTTGGCGCAGGAGGCGGTGGAAGCGGCATGGCCGTTGGGCGACTGAAGGTTCGGCCAGCCATAGTAACTTCAATGCGACGTTCACGACAAGGCTGAATCGCCAAAACGTCTTCCTGCAAAAGCGCTAAAGAACTAGCAGTATCGAGATCCTTTGGACGTTGTATAACAACCACTGAACGAATTTCATCTCTAAGCCCATCAATAAACCGAGCAGTAAGTAACTCAGAATGTAAGGTATTATCATAGGCTAGAAGTTGGTGCACTAATTCGTCAAATTGTTCTATGTATTCAGTTACTGGGCCCGTTTGATGGATATGAAAAAATCTTCGGATTAGTGACCCATGTTGGTCTCTACCAAAACGATTAGCCAAAGCAAGCCCCAACTCTTCCCAGCTCATGGTGAACACCTTGTTATCCATTGATTGCATCCAAAAAATGGCTGGTCCCTCAAAATTTAATGTGGCTAGCCTAACCCATAATTCCTCCGGAACAGAGTAAAACACGAAGAAATTCTCACAACGTTTTTTCCACAATCTTGGGTTGGTGCCATCAAAACTCGGCAAACTAATGTGAGGTAGATTAGCCCCTAAATTCTGAGCCACGGATGCAAAACTAGCGGCCGACAAATTACTTGGGTGAGGTTGAAATTGAGAAGTTGGAGTCTGAATTTGGTTACCAGTGACCGGAGGAGGCATCAAGGGTTCTCCAACCCTGGTGCCCACACTCCGGTGAATATTGCTCTCGCGGTGGCCGATTGGCCCGGACGTCGCGCCGATCGGCGAGCCTCCCAGTTGAGCGGAAGGAGACGTCCCCGTTGCTCCCTTGAAATTCGATGAATCGAAAGGGAATTGCTCCAAGACTCGCCCAATCTGCTGCTTCAAATCGGTTACGGATGTGTGTAGCTCCGACACCCGAGTCTCCACCTTTGGCTTCCAGGCTTCAATTTGTTGATGATCATCCTTCAACTTTCGCAGCGATTCGTCAAATCCTCGGATGTATTGTTGCACATCCGCGATCATCGATCTGGTTTCATCCTCCCTCTTGCTGTTCTCATCAAGCTTGGCCAAGATGGTAGCGAGCGAATCTTCTACTCGAGGCGGCGCCATAGTTCCTGACTTGGCCTGCAGGCGAGTAAAATGGTGGTGCTCAGCCGCCAGGGTGCCAGGAAATTGGCTCTGATACCAGATGTGAGGTTCCTCAACAATCAGCAACAAAGTTTTTCAACACTCTCTCCGGTAAACACTCAGTATGGATTACAATTCGTCGCCGCCAACGTATCGCCTCCAGAACATGAACTGGTTAACCTCACGCCTATAGCCGCCGCCTCCTGTTGTCCTCCTTTTTCCGAACCTTATGTACATCACAGAATGTTGTTGCTAGTTTCTCCAGACTGGACCGAAGAAGTGTGTGTTGGGCTTGTGGGCTCGCTTTCCCTTCAGTTGTGGGCTTCCCAGAGTTATGGCCGAAATCTTCACGCCCGTCCTTCGCCTGGCTTCAGTCTTCCCGATTTCTGTTTCCTCTCCATTTCTTCTTGCTTCTGAGCTACTAACAATATGGTATCAGAACCAAGAGGTCTCGAGTTCAAGACCCGGTTGATGCAATTAAAAAAAAATTGCAGTCCACTTCTATTCCACGTCCTAGGCCTGAGGGAGCCTGCACGTGAGGGGGAGTGTTGAAGTATAAGTGAATTGCCCACCTTTTCTCATCAGCTTAAGCTTTTGAGTGAACTGGCTGGTGCATGCAACTCAATATTGAGGCTCAAAGAGCTTCACATAACTGATTAGCAAGCATCACTGGAGTCTAGGGAGTGCGAATGGACTTCTCACCGTGCAAAAGAGGTCTCGGAAGAAGGTTGTCGACGTTACGGAGTTGAGGAAGGGTGCGACAGTGGGAACACTACGGTGATCACGGGCTGGAATGAACATGCGCATAAGGTTCATGAGTACTCAAAGATGCTTCATAACCAATTAATTGCATTGGTTCTCACCAAAGCTCACCGAATCGGTGTTTTGTTTCTTTTCAGATTCCACCGGAGGGGAGGAAGAAAAAGGCAATTCAGCTGAGCTTGGTCTCTAGGGGTGAATTGATGTAACATCCCAAATTTTTTCTTTTAGTGCATTTAATGTGATTTGGGAATTTTTGGAATTTTCTGAAATTTATTTGGATTTATTTGGAGCCAATTTGAATTAAGCCCTTTTCTTGAGTTATTTAATTATTTAAAAAGTTTATATAAATTTTTGTTGGAAATATTTTATTTGGGTTCAAAATGTCTCAAAATATTTTTCAGAATTTTTCTGAAATTTTTCTGATATCTTTGCTATTTTTCTTGAATTATTTGAATTACTAGAGCTATTTCAAATAAAGAAAAATCAGAAAATGGTTGAAACCCTAATGGGCTGAATTGGGCCGAGCCCAACATACCCGACCCGCGCCAGCCCACGGCCCAAACCCGCGTTGTATCTAACTCGAATCCTAGCCCTAGATATGGACCGTTGGATTCCGATCCAACGGCTGCAATGGAGCCACGTCATGCTTGCCCGTGGAATTGTCGGATTCCATCACGCGCGATCGCATCTCAGCCGGACATCGTCCCACATGGACGACAGCACGTCATTGTTTCTGACTCAGATTCATCCGCCGCGTAGTCGCCGTGTCCGCCGGAATTCCGCACCGTACACGCCTCCCGGGGATGCTATTTAAAGCGCTGCACGTTGCCCGAGAATCGTCGCATCCTTGTGCACATTTTTCTCTAGCTGTTGTCCGCTGGTTCACTGTCGGTTGCCAGAAATTCCTCACCGGAGAAGAGTAGAAGAGTAGCGTCGCTGCGGAATTTCGAGGATTAGGACACCGTCGAGCCACTGCCGCTGTAATCGATCTCAGATCTAGCTTCTTCACGATGAGACGCAACTGCGGAGGTACCTCACTTCACCGGAGGGGCGCGGAAACGCCATTAACTGGGTCATCTACTTCATCTCCGGCTGAAGCTTCTCCTCAAGATTTCACAAAGAACCACAACCATCCGATCAAAATCTAAGCACTCAGGTTTGTCCACGTAGAAGCTTTGATAACTCACCACGTAGCGGTCCAGCGTCACGATTAAATCCAATCACAGACGTCCGATTCGGAATTAGTGGTCTAGATTGATTCGTGTAGCGCTGCGCTGGATCTACTCTTAGCCGTTTGATCTGTAGCGAACAACGTAGATGCGTACACGTGGCGTGCACCGGGACATGCCTCAGAGCTGCTACTTTGCGCCGCGTTGGATCTGATCTGTGCCGTACAGATTTGAATGGAGGGTCTAGATCTTGCCGCACCTTTGGCCAACCAGCACTCGCCGCGTATTGCGTAGTTACCGAGCAGTCGCTAAATCCCGGCCATTCGTTTGATCGAACGAGCGAGATCAAGCCACGTCGCTCGCACGGTCACCGAGGAGTCACCGAGTTAGCGCATGGTTGTTGCGTATGGCAACCGAAGAGGCCCATATGTATGGCAACCGGAGAGGTCCATATGTTAGGATGGAAGTTTCTAAAAAGTTTTGTTATGGTCACTCGCCTTTGTGGTGTTTGATTGTATTTTATGGGTAAAGTGTATAACCTCTGTAGAGTGTCAAATCTATTCGACCAGTCAAGGGTTAGACTTTGATAAAATTTGGGATTTGGGGGTTGTGACACGAAAATGTGAAAGTTGGATTAAGGATGTAGTTTGGGTTTATTTGGAAAATAACTGAAAATTTTACTTAGTAGTAATCTTTTGATTTACGGACATTTCAATCTATATTTGGTAATCATTTGAAACTTAGCTTTATGCAAATAAACACTTCAACCATTCACTTGGAATAAGCTATTCATATAGTAATAGACTTGCATTCTATGCATGACTTGCTGAGTGCTTTATGTACTCACCTTTACAACACAACAATCATTAGTTGAGAAAGAATCAATGCCAACTTTGGAGGAGGAGGTGCAAGATGAACCAGTTGCCTAGGAATGAGTTTCACTCAGTTGCCTGTGGCATATTAATTGGCCACTACGAGTTTATTTCTTTCCGTTGTAGAATTTTATGGGAGATTTCAGAATATGACACTCTTTAAAATTCACATTTCAGGATTTGACACTCTGGCCCATAGTCATTGACTCAGATAGCCCCATATGTCATACACACAGCCAAAGAGGCACACGAATTGAGTGTCATATTCTGAAATAATCCGAATTTTATTTACTTTGAGTTTTTGCCCTGCAAGGCGTAATTTTGTAATTTGACAATAATGTCAGTCAGAATAGGTTATATTAATAGATGGGGTTTTTATTTATTATTCTGTTATGTATGATTGTAATATTACATCTATGTTGAGACTGTGTGCACTAGCGTGATCCTGAACTAGTGTTGAATACATAGATGGTCCGAATTTATACATTCAGATCCCGACAATTGAGCTGAGGTTTGAGGTGAAGGGATCCTGATCGGGCTCATTCCCCGCATTAAATAGAGAGGAGAGGTGGTCGGCCGTGGCTTGGAGCTCTCGGGAAGAGGTGGCCGGTCAAAGTGCAGCTTCGAGATTACTCTCGTCCAAGGCATGGCAAATGCCAGAGCTGGCAGAGGGATGACATGTGGCCTCGAGGCACGGGAGATCACGGCAGCTTCGCGCGGAGGAAAAGCAAAGGGGGAAGGTGAGCTGAGGGAGGAGAGGGAACTGACAGTGGGGTCAGGTCCCACTGTCGGCGAGAGGGAGAGAGGGGAAGGTAAGAGAGAATGACGAGTGAGGCCGAGGGAATAGACAGGTCCACAAGGCAGCCAGATGGGTTAAAAGTGGGTCAGTTAAGTGCACAGTTAAATGGGGGTGGGTCGCACTTGGTAGAGAGAGAAAGAAGAACAATTCAAGTTCATCTCCCGGCCGATCAAGATATGGAGAATTACATTAGGGGCCAAATCACAGCTTATAGCCTCGATGACAACGACCAAACCACGAGACTCTCTGGATGAGCCAGCTTCTGCTTCGGCGACGGCGGGACCCAAAGGTGGCGAGGAGTAGCAGGACAAGAGCCGCAAGCACCACAAACACCTCGATGCGGATCACTGTTCCCCTTGGGCTCTCCAAAAAGTCCCTTGTGCTCTCCACGACACCTTTCGTATGATTTGACGAGGTCGTCGTCGGTGCCGTGGCATTGATCCCAGCATGCTCCATGCAGTAATCACCACCACCGACCTTCAATGTGTAGATAGGGATACATGAATTAGCTAATTAATTGTTCAAATCTAGGTAGATTTGGGCCTCCTATCATCTGTGATCCTGTGCGTGACAGTAACAGTTGCAGATGATGAGCGGTGCCTTGATGAATCCGTCCAATCGACGGGGATGCTCAAGGCCACGATAATTGTTCAGTTCCTCAACTAAAAACTTCTGCCGCGTTACCGCTGCAATAAATCCAGACCCTTTAGCTTTCAAGGCAGGCATGCTCTGCAGATGCCATCATCTTGAAACTTCAACTCCAAAACAGCCAGTCTTTTACCGTATGGTTTTTTTTTTGAAGAGAAGGCAGGAGCTCTATCAAATACATTAAGATAGGATAAAATATAGCATTACAGTGTGGAGGATCGTTTACCGTATGATTTGTATGCTATAGGCGTTTCCTTCTCTTCAGTTGCCAAGGAAATCGTTCCTGTCCTTTTGCAAGCTTGCTGTCAAAGATTATTTGGTAGTGTTCTCGAAAGAAAAAGATTACCTGGTTGAGCTGAGCTCATTCCCAACTACTTCACGCTTGCTTGTCTAGAGACATTAGGACTGAGATTTCACAGATCTCTATTCAAGGATTCTACCAGTATCCTCAGTCCTCAACTAACTCAATAATCCTAGCATGATCCATGTTACTGCAGGGGAACACGTTCGTGGTTCAAGATTTGCTGGACGAGCAAGTTATGGATGGATCGGAATTCGCATCGAGAGTGAATGCGACAAAGGCGGCCGAGGATTTTGTTTCCTGGTTGCGCACGGAAAGAGGTGTCGTCACCCAGGTGGAAGTTTTTCTTGTCCTGTGGATTCTCCTACATGCCATATATTCAGGTCATATTTGGCTGCTGGAGGCGCTGCTCTAGCAATGCATAATACATCAACTACTCTCTCTGGCTTTGATTCTTGCACCATCGACCCCCTCTCTGGTGTTCTACACTTTTGGTATTTCTGGAGTTGAACCTGCAAGATAAAAAGCCCATTTAGTGGTAAAAGGTTTTGACCAAAGAGAAAGTATTGGCTTCAATGAAGTTTTTTCACCTGTTGTACACCACTCTTCCATTCGGTTATGCTTGCTTTTGTTGCTCTATTTGACTTAGAATTAGAGCAACTTGGTGTTAAAATTGCTTTCTTATATGGAGATTTAGAAGAAGAGATTTTTATGACACAACCCGAGGGTTTTGCTACTCTGGAAAAGAGGATTTAGTTTGTCATTTGAAAAAATCTCTTTATAATCTTAAACATGCTCCTAGGCAGTGGTACAAAAGGTTTGATTTATTTATGATTACACAATAATATTCTTGCAGCAATTATAATAATTGTGTTTACTTCAAACAGTTTTCAAATGGTTCATTTGTTTATTTGCTACTTTATGTTGATGATGATATGCTTATTGCTTCTCATGACAAGTCCTTGATTAATCAGTTGAAAGCTCAACTTAGTTATGAGTTTGAAATAAAAGACCTTGGTCCAGCAAAGAAAATTCTTGGGATGAAAATTCAGCATGATCGCAAAATTGGTACATTATTTCTATCTCAGAAAAATTACATTGAGAAAGTACTTGAAAAATTTAATCTCAGTAATTACAAACCTGTTTCTACACCTTTTACCTCACACTTTAATTTATCTTCAAATTAGTGCCCTATTAATGAAGAAGACAAAGACTATGTGTCTCATATTCCTTACTCTAGTGCAGTTGGTAATCTCATGTATGTTATGATTTGCATCGCACTGATTTAGCTCATTCATTAGCGTTGTTAGCGATTTATGCATAATCCTAGCAACGAGCATTGGAATGCAATTAAATGGATTCTTCATTATTTGAAAGGTACTTCTAATTTTGGCTTGATGTTTGATAAGAATAAAGTGAAGACAAATGATATTCTTGGCTTTGTTGATTCTGATTATGCTGGTGACCTTGATAAAAGAAGGTCAATTTCTGGATATATCTTCTCATTATGTGGTTCTGCAATCAGTTGGAAAGCATCTTTACAACTTATTGCC
Organism: Guadua angustifolia; assembly: GCA_036346375.1. Lineage (NCBI taxonomy): Eukaryota > Viridiplantae > Streptophyta > Magnoliopsida > Poales > Poaceae > Guadua > Guadua angustifolia. The sequence goes on from CM070512.1 coordinate 56,192,674, forward strand.
GCTCTTTCTACTACTGAAGCGGAATATGTTTCAGTTACTGAAGGTGTTAAGGAAGCTATTCGGTTGCGAGGTCTGATTTCTGAACTTGGCATTAAACATGATACCCTTACTATTTATTTTGATAGCTAGAGTGCTATTTGTTTGACCAAGAATGATATGTATCATGCCAAGACCAAGCATATTGATATCAAGTACCACTTTATTCGTGATGTTATCGCTGAAGGATAAGTTATTATGGGAAAGATACAAACTGACGAAAATCTTGCAGACATACTGATTAGGACACTTTCAAATACCAAGTTCAAGCATTGTCTTGACTTGGTTGGCATTCAAGGTGCTTAATTGCCCTTTGGGGTTTCATGGAGACAATTCATTATAGATTTTGAGTCAAAGGGAGGTTTGTTAGATATAATCACGGTGCCTGAAATCCTAACTTACCAAACAGATGAGATTCTCATGGATTCTATTGTGGCTATATAAGCCAACCCCATGTACATGTAAAGATTGATCCAAATAGTGTATTTGTCTCATATGGTTTTTTCTCGTAAGGGTTTTTCACGTAAAAATTTTGTCTCGCTTTTGTATGTGTGCTTGATCTAAACCCTAACAGGTCACAGCTTTTTGACACAGGGGGCGGTCATTCTGTTTGCTCACAGAATGTGTTGCCCCCCAACCAGAACACAGTAGCATCTCCAAAGTAACTAAGGGCTTTAAAGTACAAAACTCCAATCTCTACTCATTCACTTTGTCGCAGCCTAAGGTTAAATGGTAGGGTTTTGATAGTTGTCATCCGGATGTTTTTGTTAGAAAATATCATCTAAATTTTTAAGCGTTGGATTGGTTTTCGAGATCGTTGTCTAGACAGGAGGCAAGAGAGGGTTTTAATCGAATGGCTCTTTTATTTGATCCAATGGCCCGTGATTTGGATGATTTTTAAGAACAAAACAACCAAGAGAAGCATGATGGTTTCAAGCAGGATCAAACAGGTAAGGGAAGTGCAAAGAAAAATTGTGCAGAGGATGTCAGTAAGCAACGCTATTGAGGACTACAGAGAGCCATCAACAAAATTTGCCGCCACCCCAATTGCCACTAAAATGGGCCGTGACTCTTTGTGGTGTACCACCTTGGGAGGGAACATTTTTTAAATAATATTATTTTAATTCAAAATTGCGACATTAATACACGCATTAAAAAATTACAGAAATATTACCCGTCGCCAAACCGCTTGGCGATAATAGGGTGGTCGCCATACGGTTTAGCGATAATAGAATCACCAAACCATTTGGCGACAACTGCCTAATCCGTGATATAAATGCGGATTAGGCGGTTGTCGCCAAATGGTTTGCGACTACCCTATTAATGTTGATATAAATGCCCGATAGAGTTAGCATCCGTGATATAAATGCGAATTAGGCGGTTGTCGCCAAATGGTTTGGCGACTACCTATTATCGCCAAACCGTATGGCGACCACCCTATTATCGCCAAACGGTTTGACGACCGTGTAATATTTCTGCAATTTTTTTAATGCGTGTATTAATGTCGCAATTTCGAATTAAAATAATATTATTTTAAAAAAATTCCTTGGGAGGTATCCACGGATAAACTGCTCAAAGATCCTAAAGATGGGGAAGGAGATCATGAATAAAGGGTGCGATCACCTCTGGAAGATGAGTTTCCTTGGGCTTCCTTTTGCTGTTAAAGTGCTCTTCAAGCCCTTTTGTTTACACTCTAATCCTGCTTTTATCTTGCTATAACCTGGTCTTACTTCGTTCGGTTCCTTGTAATGACTGCTCTAAGACTTATGTCTCTGTCTTGCTCTTGGCCTTGTTAGTCAAGAACTTTTTCATGCTTAATGTCGGGACAATTTAGAAATTGGAATATTTTCTGTTGAAACATTAGAGGGATGAATTCATCGCAAAAAATGAGGGCCATTGAAGACAAGGTGAAGCAAAGCAATTGTGCGGTACTTTGCTTGCATGAGACCAAAAAAGAGGAATTTAATCATTCGCTTCTTAAAACATTCTTGCCTAGAGCTTTTGATCAATTTGTTTTTGCACCTTCTGTTGGTAACTCTGGAGGCATCCTCACTGCTTGGAAAAGTTCAATCTTTGCTGGTTCGGTCATGTCTCAAAGCTTCTTCGAGATCACTATCAAATTCACTGCCAAAGATAACAATGAAACATGGAATCTATCTAATATCTATGGCCCTTGTGCTACTCCCGGCAGAAATGAATTTATCTCCTGGTTTTCGCAGCTCAACATCCTCGCAATTCCAATTGGATTCTCATGGGATTTCAATCTCATTCTGCTCGGTCCATAACAGGAATCAGTTCCTCTCAATGGCCAAAGATTTACTTTTTTTAGATAAAGGAATAAATTCCGGTCTCTGCAGAATGCATACGACCAAGTTACATAGTTTCCATCTTACAAGATGATCTCCAACATAGGGGAATAGGGAAATAGGGGAAAAAGATCACAAAAAAATATCAAAGACACAGTCTATTATTATTTCGCCAACCATGTTTGGCAAATATTTCTAATGCGACGACTTCAAGTGCTCTACTGATCAACCGGATGTGCTCCCTTGAGTTCTCATGCTGCAACTGTGCCCAGAACCGCAACCAGTAAGTTCCCCTGAAGATAGCCTGCATACAAGACATGTATCTTTTGTTCTCAAAGAGTACATCATTACGAGTGCACCAAATAGCCCACAAAAGAGCTGCAACCCCCGCAAAAATCAGTCTTTTTTCTATCTTTTCAAAGCTTGAAAGCCAATTTCCAAACATGTGCAGAATAGATCGTGGCGGAGTCAACCCAGTAGCAATGTAAATAATTCTCCAAATATTTTTGGCATGCTGGCAATCAATGAACAAATGCTTTATTGTTTCATTGGTATTACAAAAACAACATTTAGAACTCCCACTCCAATTCCTGTTTGCTAAATTATCTTTTGTTAATATCACTCCTTTCTGCACATACCAAAGGAAAATCTTTATTTTCAAAGGAACCTTTAATTTCCAAATGAATTTCATATTGAACGAGTCCCATGGTTCATGAGATAAACATACATAGATCGTATGGAGAAGTGACCATGACTATGTAGATCCCAGGTAAAAGTATCCTTCTATTTGTGAGCTGAATATTAGCTACTTTTGCTACTAGTTTATACCACGATGTCAATTTATCCCCCACTAAAGCACGACGAAAGGTAATATTCGGTGGCATTTGCGTCATGACACTTGCCACCGTGCTATGCGGGGAATTGACAATGTTAAAAAGACTAGAAATTGCGCTTTGAGTGGTTTAGATCCCACCCACTTGTCTTCCCAGAACCTAGTTTGTGAACCATCCTGAATGTGAAATGTTCCACAACTAAGGAAATTGTCCCTGACCTTGAGAAGACCTTTCCAAAAATGTGAATCCCGAGGTTTAATATGCACCTGAGATAAACAATTTGAACTCAGATATTTATTCCTAAGCAAAGTTTGCCAGGTCCCCTCCTCATTTAGTAGTTTAAATAACCACTTACTCAGGAGACACTTATTCTTAATTTCCAGATCAGTTATTCCTAGACCTCCTTGATCTTTGGGACGACATAGAATATTCCATTTTGCAAGCCGATATTTTCGCTTTTCCTTATTACCCTGCCAAAAAATCCTGGAACGGTAGGAGTCCAGTCTTTGACGAACACCCTTAGGAAGTTCAAAAAAGGACATCATGAACATAGGTAGGCTGCTTAGCACTGAATTTAAGAGAATAAGCCTGCCCTCGTAAGAGAGATGTTTGGACTTCCATGTACTTAGTTTGCGTTTGAATCTATCCTCAATTACGTTCCAATCCGCATTGCAAAGCTTATGGAAATGCATCGGGATGCCTAAGTACCTGAACGGATAAGATCCTAACCCGCATCCAAACAAATTAGTATAAGAATGTTCATAACGCTTGGCTTCGCCAAAGCAAAAAATTTCACTTTTATGAAAATTAATCTTCAGACCTGATAGTTGCTCAAAAACACTGAGCAATAACTTCATATTTTTAGCTTGCTCAATATCATGATCCATAAATAAAATCGTATCATCTCAGATCTTGCGAATGGATAAACCATCCTCTATTAGATGAGGGATCACCCCTCTAATCTGGCCATCTTCTTTTGATCTCTTAATCATTATAGAGAGCATATCAGCCACAAGATTGAAAAGGATAGGTGACATAGGATCACCTTGCCTAAGGCCCTTTTTGGTCTGGAAGTAGTGTCCAATGTCATCATTGACTTTGATGCTCACACTACCTCCAACAACAAACTTAGCGACCCACGAGCACCATTTTTGGCCAAAACCCTTCATACGAAGAGTTTGCTGAAGGAAAGACCATTTAACCTTATCATAGGCTTTCTCAAAGTCAATCTTTAGAATCACTCCATTAAGTTTCTTAGAATTCAATTCATGAATGGTCTCGTGCAATATCACAGCACCCTCCATAATATTCCGACCTGGCATGAAAGCTGTTTGTGATGGTCTAACCACCTTGTTAGCCACACCCATAAGTCTATTTGTAGCCACCTTAGTGAATATTTTAAAACTCACATTTAACAAACATATTGGTCTGTATTGTTGGATTGTTGTTGCCTCTTTTACTTTAGGCAGTAAAGAAATTATTCCAAAATTGAGGCTATACAGAGGTAAACGGTCATAATAAAAATCATTGAACAACGCCATAAGATCCACTTTTACAATGTCCCAGAACACCTGATAAAATTCCGCAGGGAAACCATCAGGGCCGGGCGATTTATTATGTTCCATCTGAAATACCGCTTCTTTAACCTCTCTTTCAGAAAATGGTTCAATGAGAGAGTCATTTTCTTCCTTCGTAACTTGAGGTATATCTAAATTATGATTTTCCACGAGGCTGAAGTTATTTTCCTCTGGTGGTCCAAACAACCCTCGATAATAGTTTGTGATATATGCTTTTAATTCAGCATCACCCACTATTACACCATCTTCTTGATCCAACTTAAAAATGTGTTGTTTTCTATGCTTGCCATTAGCAACTAAATGGAAATATTTAGTATTATCATCACCTTCTAAGAGGTTTTTAGTTTTTGCTCTCTCATACCATTTGAGTTCTTCTTCCCTCAACAAGTGAACTAGACGCTCATTAAGATAATGCTTTTGATTTAATTCCTGCTCAGAGAGTATCGTACACTCTGCCTTTTTATCGAGAGCATCGATCATTGAAATTAACTTCTTCTTTTCCTTTCTGTTATGGCCAACTGTATGTTTGCCCCAACCTCTCAAAAATTGACGAAGAGATCTGATCTTATTCTGCCATCTTTCGATAGCATTCATCCCTCGTGTCTCTGATTGCCACTTATGAGCAACCAACTCATAAAAGCCCTCTCTCAGCAACCACCCCCGTTCAAATTTGAATAAAGGAGCCTTTCTATTATGGGTAGAAGCCCCAGTACTCAATAACAAAGGTGTATGGTCTGAGGTACTTCTGTCTCTAGCTTGGACACTCGTAAGTGGGTATTTTTGCTCCCATTCAGTTGAAACCAAAACCCTGTCTAATTTTTCAAAGGTTGGATTATGCCCACTACTCGCCCAAGTGTATTGTCGACCAGACATATATATCTCTCTGAGATTAAGAGATTGAATAACCATATTAAAAAGATCCGGCCATTTCGAATCAAAGTTTTCCTTGTTTTTATCATTTGGGCTACGCATAATATTAAAATCCCCACCTATAATATACGGTAAAGACTCCTTATTACACATATGAGCCATCTCTATTAAAAAAGACTCCTTATGTTCATGTTGTGCAGGTCCATATACTGCAATTAGAGCCCATGTGAAGCCATCATCTTTATTTCGAAGTGTAAACTTTACATAATAATTCCCTTCGTCGATAGCTCCAATATCATACACCATAAGATTGACCCCAAGAAGCATTCCCCCAGACCGTCCATGAGGTGCCATGCAGTGCCAAATAAATTCTTTGCCACCACTAAACTTTCTAAGGATTGCATCCGGGAACTGATCCCGACCCGTTTCCATAAGAGCAATAAAATCTATTTGCTCCGCTTTAGCCATATCCTCCAAATACACATGTTTAGCCAAGTCTCTAAGACCTCTGCTATTCCAGAATAACCCTTTCATTTGAAACTGAGTTTTGATAGTGTCTTTGATTTTTTAGGATTTGAACCCCCCATATTAAATTTTCTAAGATTGGATTTTTTCCTCACGGGTGTTGCAGATAAATCACAACAAATGTGATCAAATCCTACCTCATTCACATTCTCATTAAATTCTCATCGAATATGACCGAGCTGAGAATCAAAATTTCCTCTTCCTCCACATCCAAATTAATCTTAGGTGTGGAACGCTTACTTCTAGATGTAGAACTTTTGCCGATACTCTAAGCCTATCAAGTTCTATATTTTTAAGAGAAGTAACAGAAGAAGAAATAACAGTATTATCTCTACCCATAGACACACCTATATTGGCAATTCTAGAAATAATAGTAGAATCAGAAAACGATGTAAACGATAAACAATTACCTTGCTCCAAAGAATTCTTCTTAGCCACCAGCTTCTGAGCTTTCTCCATTATATGAGTATCCCCATCGCAGCAATCCTTGCACTAGATCTACTCTCCGCAACTTAGGACCAGGCATCATAGATAATTTGATCTCCTCCCACCCATTGATCTTGTCCAGCATTTGAAGAGCATTCACCATGGCCACATTGGAAAGATTAGCACGAATACCGTTTTTCTTACATAAAGTTTGCAGTGTCAGACGATTTATTCCTTGAAGGTTCGGACCCACATTTACTTGGAGTAATATGTAGAAGGATCCTCTTCTTCAACAATTGGATTGGGTCTTTACTTCTTTAGACTGGACTTTTTCTAACCCTAATACAATGGTACATGTTTTAGCTAATACTATTTCAGACCATTCCCCTTGTCTGATAAGTGTTGAGACCAAAATCCCTAAATCGAAGGTGTTCAGATTCAAAAATTCTGGATCAATCACCCAAGCTTCATTGACTTAGTGCAACAATCCTGGAATACACCTGTCCATTGTTCTGATGCAACAACCTTGATCAGTGCAAAGTTCAAAAACTGAGAAGGCATCTCAAAAATTGGAGCAAACACATCTCCAACCTTTCAGAACTAATCAAAACTACAATGGAGTCATTATGCTATTGGATGAGATAGAAGAAAGAAGAAATCTCTTTCTTCCAGAGCACAACTTCAGAAGTATCATTAAAAATCATCTTATCAGCTTATTACTTTATAAACAACTCTACCGGAAGAAAAGGAGTACTATCAGATGGATGAAACTGGGAGATGAAAATACCAAATTCTTTCATTCAGTGGCCACTGAGAGATACAGATAAAATAAGATCGCCCATCTGTATACTAGGAAAAGAGGAAAAGGACCCAGCCGAACAATACGCAGGATCATTGTTACTGACACACACTGATTGATGGATGGGTCGCCATGAGACGTCGTCATGGCATTCTCGCTCGTTCCATCCGGATGGCTTTCAGGGCGAGATCTATTTCGGATGAAAGTTTGGATAATTCGATTGATGACTTGGAGGTTGCGAGGCAGCGTTTTTCTTCCTCAATTTCGGAGATGATGCTTTTCTCGGGGATCAAAGAGCAATGCTGGCTTTGATTCTATGGATAACCTTGGTGAATCACAACGGACGCGCAGGTGCGTTTTTCTGCATGTACTCATATTAATCACAAGGCTTCTATTGTTCGTCAGGATTTTGGGCGTAGTGGATTAAAGAAGCGATGCCAAGGTCATTGGCCTTGGGATAAGAAATCAGGTTGGAAAGGTCCATTGCCACAACCAAAGGTTTCAGTGCTGAGTACGTTCGGTGATTATCTGTTGCCTTTGATGAATGAAAGATCTTTGAGAGGAGGATTGAATTCTTCAGGGCAGCGGGATCTTCGCTATGCTCCTGATTGTTCATCCATCCCGGATGACGTGCCATTCAAACATTCGAATTCGTCTGGGCCTTGTCTATCTGCTGGGCCGGTTGTGTGGGTGGGCCAGGGCCATGAAATTTCCTCCTGGTCTAAGCGTAAACCTGGGTTAGCTCGGTTGCACCGGCGGCTAACAAATCACAAACGCTCCTATTTGCAAGTTGCTATGGCGGGCGGTGCGGCGGCTGGTGGCGATCGTCAGCAAGGCGGTGTCTATGGAGGTCAATTTCGCCCTTCTCGCGGTGGTTTTCGTCCCCCTCGATATCATGGTCGTGGTTCTGGAAGATATGGAGGCAGGGATCGGTTCCAAGACCATGGCGGGCGCAGGGAATTCAATGGTCGTGGTGGCCATGGAGGTGGTGTTCAGAATGCGGGCAATCTTGGGGGCTTCCGGATGGTTCAGGTGGACAAGAATCCTGAGGATGATATTGTGAAGCAGTCTTCCAAGGAAAAGGGGGAAAGTTCGGCTCTTCAGGTTGAAAATAATAAAGGTACTCAATCTGTATCTGAGCCTGTTTTGAAGAAAAAGAAAAAATTTATGCTTTGTTGTGAGATTTGTGAAGAAGAACATTACACAAATCAGTGTCCTCTGTTGCATGGGCCGAAGCCTTCGGCGATATTTAGGCCCTGTTTGTTTCAGCTGGAGATTGTGGAAAGCAGCTTTTAAAAACTAGAAGGGCAACAAACAGCAAACTTTTAATCTAAATTATAACAATCTGGAGGCCAGATTGTAGCAATCCCACAATCCACTCTTCCCCAGCTTTTCTTAGCTTTTTTTTGCAAAAGACCACAATACCCATCCAACTTCAACCAAAATTACCCACCATTGCCCCCAGCTTTCTCCAGCTTTCCCCAACTTCAACCAAAATTACCCACCATTGCCCCTAACTACAATCTGAGTTACCAAACAACTATGAGCTTTTAACATCTAGCTTTTTAACAATCCAGCTTTTACAATCTAGTTTTTAAAAGCTGCTTTCCACAATCCCCAGCTGAAACAAACAGGGCCTTAGTGGTCTGGCTGGTGATGGTCTTGGATTTTTTCACATTCCATCAACTACTGCTGTGAAGAATCCATGTAAGGTGTCTGCGACTGCTCTGATTAGAATTGTTGAAGGCAAGGTTCCGGCAGAGCTTGTAAAATCTGAGTTGGCTCGGGCGATTCCGGTGAATTGGACTTGGGATGTTCGGACGCATGATCTCAATTCTTATATAGTGCCATTTCCTTGTCAGGTGGAGCTGCAACGGATGATTAGTATGAAAAGGTTACGCACTGATAATAATGAGGGTGTGATGGCTTTTGAGGAATGGAACATGAAAATCACACCTAAGCTAAAGCTTCAAAAAGCCTGGGTGCATGTATATGGTGTCCCTTATGAAATCCGCTCTTTTTATCACTCGGGCGGTGGGGTCTATCCTGGGTGTTACTCAACGAGTGGATATGATTTCGATGAGGAAAACTGGGGTGGTTAGATTACTGGTGGCTGTTCTGGATGTAAATTGCATCCCGAATGATGCCGACATTGTGGTAAATGATTGTTTATATGAGATTTTTTTCAAGGTTGACCAGGTGGTTAATGAACACACCGGGGAGCCAACTGATTTTGATGATGTGGATGATCTTGATGATCCCGGTAATCAAAATAAGGGCAATGATGATATAATGGAAGATGCTGAAAATGGTGAAGGTTCAGGCAGTTCTGGAATGAGAAATATTCCTAGTGGCAGTGTTCAGTTGGACAAAGGCAAGTCTAATTTGGCTCCAACATGTTCTGAGAAGCAGCATGTGCATTCTGGGGCTGGTATCGTCGGTCAGGCTGATATAATTTCTTCTCCTTTAGCTCAGTCGGTTCAGCTCATGGAGGAGGAAAGGCTAGCAGCGATGGCAGTGGGGAATGGTTCTGTGATTTCGAATTTGCCGCCGGTGTCTAGGTCTAGGGTGTCACCGCGTGCTTTTCGGTCTTTGGTTTGTTATGATGATTTAACTAAACTGAGAGATCAAAGTGCGGGTGAAGCTCTTGAGGGGGAAGATGCTGATATTGGTGACAATGCAGGCATTTCTGGGAAGGCAATAATTCCAAGTGGAGTTTTACAGCATGAAAAGGATTTGTCTCTAGGTGTTGCTGTAGATTCTGTGATTCCGTTTGGCGTTGGTTCAGGTGTGGCTGGGTTGGAGGAAAGTTGTGATAGAGTATTTGACACGAATGTCCAATCCAATGAGGTGGTTCATTCTTGTTTGGAGAACAAGGTGACATTTTCTGTCAGCCCGGTTGTTGTGGCTGTTAATACTGGGGATGTGGATTGTGAATTACCGGCAGATGGGCATTTGGTTGGGGCTCAGTCAGCTCCTAATGCGCTTTCTGGGGCTGGTGTTGTCGGTTCGGCTGCTCTAGTTTCATCACCTGTTACTCAGTCGGCTCAGCTCTTGGTGGAGGACGGGCAAGCAGCGATGGCAGTGGAGGCAGGTGCTGTGATTTCGAATCTGCTGCCTGTGCCTAGTTCTGAACTGAGAAATCAAAGTGCAGGTGAAGCTCTTGAGAGGGACGATGCTGATAATGGTGTCAATGCTGATAATGGTGTCAATGCTGTCATTTCTGTGAAGGCAATAAGCCCAAGTGGACTCCTTCAGAATGAAAAGGATATGTCTCCAGGTGTTGCTGTGGGTTCTGTGATTCAGCCAGGTTTTGGTTCAGTTGAGGCTGAGTTGAAGGAAAGTAGTGACAGAGTGTTTGACAATAAAATCCAATCCAATGATTCTGTTTTTTCATGTCTAGATAACCAAGGGACTCTTCCTGTTAAAGATGGTGTTGGTAATAATGCATTGTTGCTGGCGACTGGGAGTGTGGTTGGGGAAAATCTATTGACTAATGCTATTTCTGGGGCTTGTGATGTAGATGGCAATGCTAATAGAGAGCTGCTGCTGCCGAGTGGGAATATGGTTTGGGCTGATTCTGGTCCCTTTGTCTCGCCAGTTCAGATGACAGAAGTAGAAGAGCTAGCGGCAAATGCAAGTAGTGACTGTTTGGTCGGGAATGTGGTTTTGCCTGTTGAATCTAGATTGGTGGATGCCCATTCTTTGGCTGCCCAGGAAAAGGAAGTTAATGCTCAAACTGATTTGTCAGGTATGAAGCTACAGGAGTTATCTCGTCGCATGCTGCAAGCTTTATGCAAGAGGAATGGTATTCCTCCTAACACCTCCAATTTGGCGATGGTGACTGCTCTCCAATTGTTGGACAAAATCAATGGCTGGGGTGAGATTGTGCCGCCTTCAACTGCTGGGATCTCTGTGCCGCAGGGAAGATCCAGTAGGCGATTAGCTGAAATGGGAGACACTAATATGTTGCTGAAAGCGATGAAGCTGGTGGATAAAAAGAATTCTTTGGTGACAGGTAAATGCCTATCTTTCCCTGCCATTTCAGATTCTGAATTAGCGTTAAGAATTTCAAATCTAGGTGTTTCTATGGGTACTGATAATAAGGATATCTATTCTGCTATTACTTTTCTTAAAAACATAGAAATTGATAGGATAAGTGTCTCGACTAAAGATAGAAGTATTAGTCGTAATTTCTCCTCATCTAAAAATTACTTGGTTGAGGGCGAAGGTGATACGTTAGATTGTCAACTTGAACACATCCATGATAAAACGGAACTGAATGTGTTTGAGGAGGGTTTGGATCATATTTGTTGTGATTTGGTTGCTACACCACGTAGAAAGAAATACAAAGTTAGAAATATTAATAGAGAGGGTTTGATAACTAAGAAACCCATATCTCCATCTAAGTTGTGTATCAAATGAAAGGCGTTTTCTGGAATAGCAGAGGTCTTGGAGACTTGGCTAAACACAGGTATTTAGAAGATATGGTGAAAGAGGAGCAAATTGATTTTATTGCTCTTATGGAGACGGGTCGGGATTATTTCCCGGATAGGACCCTGAAAAAATTATGTGGTGGTAAACAATTTATTTGGCACTGCATGGCACCTAAGGGTCGGTCAGGAGGGATGCTCCTGGGGGCTGACTTAACGGTGTATGATATTGGAGGCATTGATGAAGGGGACTTTTATATTAAGTTCACTCTTCGCAATAAAAATGATGGTTTCAAATGGGTGTTATTTGCAGTTTATGGTCTCAAGCAACAAGACTATAAGGAAATCTTCCTAACTGAAATGGCGTATATTTGTAGTAAAGAACAGTTACCTTATATCATTGGAGGGGACTTTAATATCATGCGTAGTCCTGAAGATAAAAATAAGGATAATTTTGATAACAAATGGCCTGATCTTTTTAATATGGTTATTCAGTCTCTTGATCTCAGAGAGATAAAGTTGTCAGGTCGACAGTATACTTGGGCGAGTGGGGGTGAAAATCCAACTTTTGAGAAGTTAGATCGGATTTTAGTCTGTACGAGGGAAAAAATTTCCTCTTTCGGTGGTGCAGGCTAGAGATAGGAGTAACTCTGATCATATATACCCCATTGATATTGAATACTGGAGTGTCATTTCATAATAGAAAGCCACCATTGTTCAAATTTGAAAGTGGTTGGCTCATTAGAGATGGTTTCTTTGATTTGGTTGCGGATAAATGGCAATCTGAGACTAGAGGGAGTACTGCTATGGAAAAATGGCAGAACAAGATTCGATCGCTTAGGCAATTTTTAAGAGGATGGGCGAAGCACACTGCTGGTCATAATAGTAAAGAGAAGAAAAAAATTATTTCTATGCTGGATGACCTAGATAAAAAGGCTGAGCATAGTGTGCTTTTAGCACATGAGGTAGGATTGAAAAATTACCTTAGTAATAGATTGATACATTTGTTGAGGGAAGAAGAAATTAAATGGCACGAGAGAGCTAAAACAAAGGATTTATTGGAAGGGGATGATAACACCCAATATTTTCATTTGGTTGCTAATGGCAAACACAGAAAGCAGTACATATTCAAATTAGATCATGATGATGGTACTATAGTGGGTGATGCGGAATTAAAAGCACATATCACAAAATATTATAAGGGTTTGTTTGGTCCGCCAGAGGATAATAATTTTAGGCTAGTGGAGACTTATAATCATGATTTGCCTCAGGTAACGACAGAGGAAAATGAAATCCTTATTGCCCGTTTTACTGAAATAGAGGTCAAGGAGGCAGTCTTCCAAATGGAACATAATACATCGCCTGGACCTGATGGTTTCCCAGCTGAATTTTATCAGGTTTTCTGGGATATTATAAAAGGGGACCTAATGGCGTTGTTTAATGATTTTTATCATGGCCAATTACCTTTGTTTAGCCTTAACTTTGGAATAATTACGCTTCTTCCAAAGATTAAAGAGGCAACAAAAATTCAACAATATAGACCTATATGTTTACTCAATGTGAGTTTCAAAATTTTTACCAAAGTGGCTACTAATCGTCTGATGGGGGTGGCTAATAAAGTAGTCAGACCATCTCAAACTGCGTTCATGCCAGGCCGCAACATTATGGAAGGTGTGGTGGTATTACATGAAACTATTCATGAATTAAATTCCAAGAAGCTTCATGGAGTGCTTTTAAAGCTTGACTTTGAAAAGACTTATGATAAGGTTAAATGGTCTTTTCTTCAACAAACTCTTCGTATGAAAGGTTTCAGCCATCAGTGGTGCTCTTGGGTTGATCATTTTGTCACGGGGGTAGTGTGGGCATTAAAGTTAATAATGACATTGGCCATTATTTTAGACTAAAAAGGGCTCGCAAGGTGACCCCATGTCTCCTATCCTGCTTAACATTGTGGCGATATGCTTGCTATTTTGATTCAATGACGAAAAGAAAATGGTCACATTCGAGGAGTTATTCCTCACCTTATAGAGGATGGTTTATCGATTTTACAGTATGCCGATGATACTATCCTTTTTATGGATCATGATGTTGAGCAGGCTAAAAACATGAAGCTTTTGCTCTGTGTGTTTGAGCAATTATCGGGTTTAAAGATTAATTTTCACAAAAGTGAGATTTTTTGCTTTGGTGACGCTCGAAATTATGAGCATGAATACACTGATTTGTTTGGCTGTGGAATTGGATCTTATCCGTTTCGATATTTAGGCATTCCGATGCGCTTCAATAAGCTCCGTAATGCGGACTGGGGAGTTATTGAGGATAGAGTTCAAAGAAAATTAAGTATGTGGAAGGCTAAGCATCTCTCTTATGGAGGTAGACTTGTTCTGCTAAATTCTGTGCTTAGTAGTCTTCCTATGTTTATGATGTCTATCTTTGAAGTTCCCAAGGGTGTTCTACAAAAGCTTGATTTCTATCGGTCTAGGTTTTTTTGGCAAGGAAATCATGATAAAAGAAAATACCGTCTTGCTAAGTGGAATATCCTATGTCGTCCTAAAGATCAAGGAGGACTAGGTATTATTGATCTAAAAATTAAGAATCAATGTCTTCTAAGCAAATGGTTATTTAAACTGTTGAATAAGGATGGAATCTGGCAGACTTTGCTTACTAATAAATATTTAAGGTCCAAATGTTTGTCCCAGGTGCATATTAAACCTGGGGATTCGCATTTTTGGAAAGGACTTTTAAAGGTCAAGGATGAGTTTCTGAAATGTGGATCCTTCCGGATTAGAGATGGTTCACAAACAAGATTTTGGGATGATACTTGGGTAGATTCATCGCCTCTTAAGGTGCAGTTTCCTAGCCTTTATCAAATTGTCCATCACCCACATGATACTGTGGCTAAGGTCATGACTCAGATGCCCCCAAATCTTAATTTTCGAAGATCATTACAAGGGGATAAATTGAGGGCTTGGTATAATCTTGTTGCAAAATTAGCTAATTGTCAGCTTACTGATGGAAGGGATATTTTCCATTGGGGTCTTCATAGACATGGGCAGTTCTCTGTACGTTCTATGTATGGCTATTTTATGAATCAGGGTTCTCCTTTTGCCAGTAAATTCATTTGGAAGTTGAAACTTCCTTTAAAGATTAAAATTTTCCTCTGGTATTTACAACGAGGAGTGATTCTAACAAAGGACAATTTAGCTAAACGGAATTGGAATGGGAATCTAAAATGTTGTTTTTGTAATTGTCATGAAACAATAAGACATTTATTTTTTGATTGTCATCATTCCAAAACTATATGGCGTCTAGTGCATCTTGCTATTGGTTTAGCACCACCGAAATCTATGACACATATGCTTGGTTCTTGGTTAAGTGGCCTTGAGAAGGGTGTTAAGAAGCTGATTTTCGTGGGGGGTACTGCCATATTATGGGCTATTTGGTGTACACGCAATGATCTAATATTTGCGAACAAACAATATTCTTCTTTCTTGCAGGCTACGTTCAGAGCAACTTACTGGTTGCGGTTTTAGGCCCTATTGCAGTCTGAGAATAAAAGAGGGGCCATTCGACTGGTTTGCAATGCATTGGAGATGGTGGCCTTGGAAATTTTTGCCAAGAATGGATGGAGATCAAATTATAGAATTTGTTGTTAATTTTTCGCTCCTATTGTACTTTTCCAATAACGATAAACGGTTGTGATATCTGTATGAACTCGGCTGTGTGCTATTGCAGAGGCCGGATTTTAATCCTTTATCTAAAAAAATCTGTATACTAAAGACGGCAATATTTATTCTCACCATCAAACTAAAGCGGCTATTCTCTGGACGGCTTTCAAACAAAGAATGGGCACCTTTGATGAGCCTATGATTTTGATTTATCACAGTTGATTACTCAGGTTCATGACTTGTATTCAATGGGTCTACCTTTCAGCAAAGAAGAAATAGGCAGTGTAGGGCAACATTACCAATAGATAAATCCCCAAACCAGATGGTTTCAAAGGTCTATTTATCAAAATATACTGGCACATCATAGCAGAAGACATCTACCGACTCTGCAAAGACTTTTGCTCCGTGCAAATCAATATTCAAAGCATAAACACCTCCTACATTGTGCTGCTCCAGAAGAAACCAGCTCCGGAGACAGTCAATGATTATAGACCCATATCTTTACCCAATTCGATTTTTGAAATAATCACAAAGATTCTGTCTAACAGGCTTCAGACTGTCATACTTCAATTCCGTCATACTATTTTTCCTCTACGGTAAAACACATCCTGTGATGCTGATGAATGATAGATGGATAGATAAGAAGCCTTTGAAGATCACCAGGTATTCGGTGAATCCAAAACTATGAACGAATTAGGAAAAATCTAAAATATCCCTGATGAATAGATAGAAAAAGTCTAAAATACCTTTAAGGAATGGATGGCTAGATTTAGTTTCTACTATTATTACTTACTACCTATGTTATCCACCGTAAAATTTCTCTAATACTAAGCAGGAAACAATAAAGCATCTTTTCTTTGAATGCACCTTCAGCATGCAGTGTTGGCACCATAGGTTTCCAATGGGACAATTCGGTGGATATCCTTCAGATGATTCAATTTGCAAAGCAGAGATCTAGCCAACAATTTTTTATGGAATCTTTAATTATCGCTTCCTGGCACATCTGGAAGCAGCGAAACAACATGATTTTTAACCTAACAGATGCTTCTGTTAAAGATTGGAAAGTAAGCTTCATCGAGGACGTCCGGTTGCATCTGGTTAGATTCAAAGAAGATCTTAGAGCTTGCATTGAGTCCTGGCTTCTATCTTTGTAACCTCCTCTGATGATACAAGTGGCAGAACGAAAACTTGATCACCCTCTCTTCTTTGAGATCTTCGTCTTCGGCTCCTGGCACATGTGGAAACAACGCAATACAGAGAGATCTTCGCTCTTATTGACGAGTCCATCGATGCCTATAAAGAAGTCTTCATCGCTGAGGCCAGGCTGCACCTGATCGGTATAAAACTTCTACTACAGCTTTCTCTGCATCCTGGCTAAATTTTTTGTAACAATTTTCACCTCTCTCACTCGTTCTTCTCCCACCTTTTTTGTATAGCCTGCATCCGTATGTAATCCTCTCTCAAGGTATGTGACCCTCTTACCTCATTTTATTCCGTTTTCGACTAAAAAAAAATAACCTAGTTGATTCAACCACCTTTGTTCCCAATGTTGCATCTGTATTATATCTCCATTATGACCTCATCAACAACAGTTGGTCTATCCAAATTTGCCATTATGTTTGTGAACCCTCCTTCACGTCAACATTCTATATTTCTCCGGATCATTTAAGTTATTATGCATGTTCCTTTCATCTTAATCACTCTAACATATCAAGTACCTTTCTTCAAGTTGCATCATCCTTATCAATATTAAATTACTCTTAATTATTTTGGATTTGATTGTTACAGGTCCATTTTGTCTCATGCAAATGTATTACTATATGGATTAGCTAGCAGGCTAGCAGCTAATTAAGCTTTCGTTATCATCAAGACCGTCCAAGTTTCACTGGCCCAACTTCTTGTCCATCGATCATTTGGTACAGTAGTGCTAGCTCGCTAATTAAACAAATCGAAGTGCCCAGATGATGTCGTGGACCCATAGTTCAAAATATTGCTGAGATTTCAAATTGCTATAAAATTGACCGGATTTGATGTTTTCATGACCGAATTTGACCCGGATCGAATACATGTGAACTAGCTGGTGAGGAGAGTTAGCTCTCACTAGATAGAGCTGGGTTTGAGTCCCATCAACCGAATTTTTTATATAACAAGAATATGCTCATAACTTTGTGCACACATAGTATGACAACATGGGGACAAAACTCAGGTGGTAGAGTGCTCACTTAACATGCAAGAGGTGCAGGGTTTGATCTTGGATCAACGCAACGCTTTTTGGACCACAACACCTTTTAGCATCCAAAATCTAGAAAATTTAATGCTAAGAGTGGGATTCAAACCCACGCCTCTCAAACGGGACCAGCGCCTTATAGATCACTCGCCATCTGCACTTCATGTCATGTGAAAAGTATATACATGAATATTTTTAGTCTTAGGAGACCATTTCAAAGTGTAGGATCGAAATATACTGATCTAGCAATCAGAGGGGGGGTGAATGATTGCGCGGAAGTTAAAATCAAATTTTGACTTTTGAAACACCCCAAACAAACTCAGATTGCTTAATTTGTATTCAACAAGAACCTTATTGCACCGGACCAATTTTTCACGTGTATGACGGACAAAACTTCAGTTCGGACTGAGAGTTGCACGTGTATGACGGACAAAACTTCTACTGTAGCAAAGGAGTTGCATGTGTATGACGGACTAAACTTCGCATATGTATGCCGGACTAAACTTCGCTTCAGACAAGAATTGCATGTGTATGACGGACAAAATTTCTACTGTAGCAAAGGAATTGCATGTGTATGACGGACAAAATTTCGCCTCTGATATGTGTATGACGGACAAAACGAAAACAGCCTAATACACGTTCACTAAAATGATAATTCCCGAAGATCCAACCGTTGGATTGATGTGAAATTTTAACTGTAGAAACTAGACTTGATTCCGAAGCAAACCCAAAAAGAATCAACTCAATCGAACCTATGGATCTAAAGTTATGTCCTCGCAAGACAGCTGACACAAATCCCGATCTAATAACGACGGACCAAATCAGACCAGTGACGGACAAAACATAAAAACAAGATTACCAGAGATTCAACCGTTAGATTGACATGAAATTTTAACTGTAGAAACTAGATTCAATGATGAATCTAATCCAACAAAAATCAACTCGATCGGATCTACGAATCAAAAGATATTACCTTCGCAATTCGACTGATGCAACAAGTGACGAGAATTGAGAATCAAAGCAGCGACAGACCAAACTCTGTGATGTGTTCCTTTGTGTAACGGACCAATCTTCACCACGAACCAATCTCCAGAGAAAACACCAATTGCCACGCATCAAAAAGAATCGTGAGGAGCAATCACAAATAATTTCCTAGCTACCAAACGCAAGCAGAACAAAACTTTGGCCACAAGGCACAGCACGCAAGATCCTCTGGCCGAAAGATGAATTTCTTTATTTGATCTGGTTACAGTACTCCAACACAAAGAGTACAAACCCTAGACGCTCAAAACGCTCAACCATAAACAGGGGACACCTCCACCTATTTATACAGAGCAAGAATAAAGAGATTGAATACAACTCCACTTCCAACATGGAAAGAGTTCATATTCATCTCAATCTGGCCCAACATGACCAAAAACAACTCTTGCACGCATGCAAGAACAGAAAGATTGAATACAACTCCACTTCCAACATGGAAAGAGTTCGTATCTATCTCAATTTGGCCCAACATGGCCAAAACCAAAACCTTGCACGCATGATCAGCCCACCTGCTGCACATCCGTGACTAACCAGCCTTCACATGCATGTTCTCTAGCCCAAACGTCCCGCATGACATCCTTGACCACCAAGACCTTGATTCCTCCCTGAACCTAGTCTCGAACCTCAGTTCCTCCATGAACCTAGTTCCGGTCCCGTCATCGACCACGTTCGCCCTCGAGCAACACCTGCACATGAAGTAACAAACAACGCGTCCGAGCACAAGTCCACGACTTGACTCAAGATTAATCCATGCAACCACTCACACGAGTGCATTGCATTAAGCAAAACCATTATGCTATCTCCAGCATAATAAACATATCAACATAGCACATGCACAAGCACCACACATGCCATAACCAAAACCACTTTGCAATGCCAATTTCACCATTCAGCCAATTTTTCATCACATGATTTCACACAAAGGGGTTGTAAAGGGCCAAAATTTCGGTCAAATTCACTGACGTTTTACTACCCTCAAAAATACCGGATTTCAAATTTAGTTTTTAAATTTCATTCGAAATACCGAGTTTTCGCTAAAATTTCAGATTTCATCCATATCCAAAATGGGTCCAAAAACGAAATTTCAAATCTTGCGTGGAACATGCATCGTCTCACCATCACAAACTTAATTAATTTGGATTTGATTATTAGAGGCCCATTTTGTCTCATGCAACTGTATTACTTACTATATGGAGACCGTCGAAGTTTGACTGGTCCAAATTCTTGTCCCTCAATCATTTCGTACAATAGTGCTAGCTCGCTAATTAAACAAAT
Source organism: Guadua angustifolia (assembly GCA_036346375.1). Classification (NCBI taxonomy): domain Eukaryota; kingdom Viridiplantae; phylum Streptophyta; class Magnoliopsida; order Poales; family Poaceae; genus Guadua; species Guadua angustifolia. The sequence goes on from CM070512.1 coordinate 56,212,687, forward strand.
CGAAGTGTCATGATATGTCGTCGACGACTACACTGAACATTGGGCCGGGCTTTGTTGTAGATCCGTAGAACGGTAGACACGGCACAGCAAAAGTATGATATGGCACATATGGGTGCGAGTCGTCGGTACGGTATAGATCACAGGGCCGTATCAGACCTCACGATCGGGCATAATAGATGGTATGACACGGCATATCTATATGGACCGTGCTTGGGCCAGCATAGCACGAAATAGGTCTGATGGACCCGAAGCGGGCATGGTACATGACAGGTCACCCTGCAAACAATACTGCAGCATGTTGTTGGTCGCCCTGCAGCTGGCATCGTTGCGGTCCTTGCATGCAGAGAAAGGGGGACAACAGAGATATATATCCAAAGGTGTAGAATAGAGACCGGAGAGTACATGCTCACTGACACCGAGCATGCACACTAAGCCGACTCGCCACTACACCGCCGCTAAGCTTCGCTATACACTATGCATGTCATCTTCCTCTTCCTCACATAGCCATCGACGCATTAGACGTATGCTAGCCTAGAACGCGTGAACGATCTCGATGTTGGAGAATAGCTAGTATGTATGCATATTGTTACTGTGCTTTTTTCTTATCAGGGAACCCCACTTTGGGGCATACGGTTTTTTCCGATACGGTAACTTTGTATCTGTACCCAATGAATAAATAAAATTTAACTCTTTTTTCCCAAATAATTGTGTGTATCAGATCCTCGCTAGTGATCTATGCTCACTCCTCATCCATGGAACCGTCCATGGAGATAGATCGACAGTGTCCGCGAATCCATTCGTCCAATAGGACAAGACCTGGACCGGCATGACATGACGACAGCACGACATATCCTTTGCCGTGTTTGGGTCTCGTCAGAGACGAGTCAGACCAACACAACACAATATGGCATGATGAGATAGCTGTACTAAACAATTGCACGACACGCCGTGGCCTAAAACCCGTTAGGTCCGTCACGGCACCAACTCCCACCGTGGACCATGCATCGTCTCACCATCACGAAGTTAATTGATTTGGGATTTGATTATTACTGGTTCATTTTGTCTCATGCAAATGGATTACTATATGGGTTCGCTAGCAGCTAGCTTTCGTTATCATCGAGACCGTCGAAGTCAACTAATTTTATTGGTACCGAGACGCATGCTTGGATGGAGTACAAAAGTCATATTTAGTCTTTAAAACTAATTCTACATATTTATCGTTTTAGATATGATCACAAATAATTATCGTTTTAGATATTAACATAGTCTTTAAAAACTCATTTTTATGTATGATATTTACAAAACCCATTAAAATTATATTAATGTTGCAAAAGTACTTTTTAAGATAAATCTACATATGATTTCAATATCCAATTTAAAAACTCATTTTTATGTATGATATTTACAAAACCCATTAAAATTATATTAATGTTGCAAAAGTACTTTTTAAGATAAATCTACATATGATTTCAATATCCAATTTAAATATTTAAAGAGATATTGAGAGTCAATGCTTTGAAAGTTTAACTGCACATTTGTCTAAAATGATAACTATTTGTGACGTAGAGAGTAGCTAGCTTTTAGAGTTGAGGAGAGTGAGGAGTACTGTGTTGCGAACCACGGCCTATATGTTGATGCGTTACTTAGATGAGAAAAGTGAGAATAGAGGACCACTAAGGCTCGCTTGCGACACTATGCACGGTCGTCTTCTCGCTTCCCACACACAGCCATCGACGTATTAGACATACGCTAGCCTAGAACGCGTGAACGATCTCGATGTTAGAGAGTAGCTAGTATGTATGCATATTGTTGCTGTGCTTTTTTCTTATCAGGGAACCCCACTTTGGGGCATACGGTTTTTTCCGATACGGTAACTTTGTATCTGTACTCAATGAATAAATAAAATTTAACTCTTTTTTTCCAAATAATTATGTGTATCAGATTCTCGCTAGTGATCTATGCTCACTCCTCATCCATGGTACCGTCCACGGAGATAGATCGACAGTGTCCACGAATCCATTCGTCCAATAGGACAAGGCCTGGACCGGCACGACATGACGACAGCACGACATATCCTTTGCCGTGTTTAGGTCTCGCTAGAGATGAGTCAGACTGACACAACACAATATAGCATGATGAGATAGCTGTACTAAACAATTGCACGACACGCCGTGGCCTAAAACCCGTTAGTTCTGTCACGGCATGCACCAACTCCCACCGTGGACCATGCATCGTCTCACCATCACGAAGTTAATTAATTTGGATTTGATTATTACTGGTTCATTTTGTCTCATGCAAATGTATTACTATATGGGTTCGCTAGCAGGCTAGCAGCTAGCTAGCATTCGTTGTCATCGAGACCGTCTGAGTCAATGGTTGCACCCTTTATAGCCGGAAGAATTGGAGATGAATGAGGATGTCCATCTGTCACCGCCTCACCGGTGCCATTTTTCGAAAAAACCCCTCCGTTCCTTCAAATTACGGATAGGTCCCTCTAGATTGCGAATAGGTCCTTCGTGATTTTTTGTGAGAGGAAGATATTTTTTTCATAGCGTTTGGGTCCCTCACGCGCTATTTTACAGAAAAAACTCCCGTTAAATTCAAATCACGAACAAGTCCTTTTCTAATTTTTCAGAATAGCGGACATGTCCAAAAACGTAACAAACAGGTCCTTGCTCCTTACCTCTAGGTCCTTTCTCCGTTTTTCCCGGGAAAAATGTTTTCGTCACTTTTTCCATCTACAGCAAAAAAACACAGATTCGTCGTAAATTTATAGTAACCCATGGATTCGTCGATGGGTCGTAACCGCGGTTTTCTAAAAAAAACATAGATTCGTCGAAGGTTTATAGCAGCCCATTGATTCGCCGACAGGTCCTAACGATCTATTTTTTAAAACAAATATGGAAACCGAAAATAAGGCCAGATTTCTCAGGTTTTTCACGTGGTCCTTTCTCCGTTTTTCCCGGGAAAAATGTTTTCGTCACTTTTTCCATCTACAGCAAAAAAAACGCAGATTCGTCGCAAATTTATAGTAACCCATGGATTCGCCGACGGGTCGTAACCGCGGTTTTCTAAAAAAAACATAGATTCATCGAAGGTTTATAGCAGCCCATAGATTCGCCGACGGGTCCTAACGACCTATTTTTTTAAACAAATATGGAAACCGAAAATACGCCGATTTCTCGGGTTTTTCACGTTGTATCGTCAGACGCGACGAAAGCATAATGCGATATCCTAGCTAAACGCGGTTTTCTAAAAAAACACAGATTCATCGAAGTTCTATAACAGCTCATATGTTTGCCAACGGGTCCTAACGCAAAAAAACAAAACAAAATTACATTTATATCTCATCGCGGTTTTACCCAAAAACAAAAAACACCGACCGATGATTTAAAGCGGTTCATAGATTCGCCGACGAGTCCTAGCGACCCTTTTTTTTAAGAAAATAAGGAGATCATAATTACGCAAAAAAACGAAAATACAACCATTTAGGCCTATAAACGGAACAATATTTCTCTGTTGTTCACGCCGAACATGTATCTGTACTTTGCCCATCTAAACTTATATCATGGGTTTAAGATTATGATTCTACTACTTTAGATGATATGTCCATACCAATAGATCATCTACAAAACGGCGCAGCGTAGCGCGCTATTATTGCTAGTTAATTTTATTGGTACCGAGACGGATGCTTGGATGGAGTACAAAAGTCATATTTAGTCTTTAAAAACTAATTTTAAACGGTTTTGCGAAACCCCCCTCTATTTCTCATCATTCCCGCGAGGGACTTCCACCACTCTTAATCCGAGTCACGCATGATAGATCGGATGACCTACTATGGATGTTACCATTTTAGTACTGAATAGCTATTTGCACTAGATACGTTGCCTTAGAGATGAGGAGAGTGAGGAGTGTGTTGCGAACAACGGCCTATATATTTGATGCGTTACTTAGATGAGGAAAGTGAGAACAGATGACCACCAAGGCACCAAGTAAAGATGAGCTAGCGCCATATGTACTCCCAATATTTCTGCTTGCAGTAGGTCTACGTACGTGAGCCATTTGCAGCAAGCATACATCTTCTCTCTATCAATGTAACATCCCGAAAATCCTAAAACAGTAAAAGTATAATATTTAAAGTTTATTGTGAATATTTTTGGATTTTCTGAATATTGTTTGCTTTATTTGTATTTCCTTGGATTTTTGTGTTGCAAGAAAAGCCAAATAAAAGAGAAGAGAGGAATGAAAAAGAGAAAAAGGCAAAGAAGCAAAAAGTAGAAATTTAGAAAATTTATCATGAGAACCCTGAGCATATAAATAAATCATTTTAGCCATAAAATGACATTTCATACATGGAGAAAAGAAGGAATAAAATAAATAGTCAACTTTTAAATCAAAACCATGCATTGTCAGAATTTATAAAATAATTATATACCCCAAATGGAGCTGAAAAATTTATCATGATCATATAAATGAAAAATGTACCTCTGGTAAAAATATTATAAATTAATAATTTCATTTAGTACTTTTCCAAGTTTAAAAATAGAAACTCTGAAAATAGAGAAATTGTAATGTTAGAATTTTTATAAAATATTGGTGAAATATTTTGAGCTGAAAATTTTACAGAAGAATTCTGAGATCAAATAATTTAGAAAAACAAAATTTCAAAAATAATAGATTTTAATTGGTCTCAATCAAAAATAAAAATCCGAAGCAAGAAATTAGGAGCAGTCACTGTTGTCAGAATTTTTATAATTTTTCGGTGATTCATTTTAACCTCAAAATTTTACCAGGAATCAAAATCTATTCACTGACCATGGTCAAAAATTTTGGAAATTTCCTACTTCCATTTGACAGCATATAAAATCTGAGTCTAGAGGCATCACAACTGGGGTCACTGTTTGGCACCTCCTCTCATGACCATCTGGACCCAGCCCACTCGACACTTCTTCTTCCTCCTGTGGTCGGGCGATCGAACGGAAGACTCCCGAGCCAGCGCAGCTTGACCAACTCCGATTCAATGAATCACCCGCTCGATTGGTCGCGTCTCCCAGGCATCATCCTCACCTCATCTCACGCGATCATCAACACGTTCGTCCTCACCACTTCGCGCCATACCGCAAAGAATCGCCGCTTTGTCGCTTCGGTGAAGCTCCGTCCGAGACTCAGCGCAACCAGGCGGTTCATCCACTGTGATCCTTGGCTATATATTGCGCCTCATTGACCGCAAAGAACCTCTTGCTACTCTCCTCACTTCTTCCTTTACTCTCTCCCACCAAACGCATGAAACACTCGCCTTTCCGCCATTGCCGGGAACTCAAGCTCAGAGTCGACATTAATTCGCAGGAAATAAGACTCCATTTCCAAATTACTTCGATGCATCATCTACACCTCCTAAGGATCAAGAGCCCTCAAAAATACTTGATCTTCTTCATACGAATCGCTACTGCAGCGGCGCCTTCTTCCTCACCGGTAGCCGCGTGGTAAGCTCCCGATGATTCTTCCGTTGAAGCGACGCAAAATGGACTCTGGTGGCCCATGGATGCTTAAGCCGCCACCGATTCGAGACCTAACCGCCTGTTCTTCTTCTCCGCGAGCTCCGCCATTGCCGCCGCCTCTCGGTGGTAGCTCGCTCCAGATCTCTTCCGCGATTCAACCCCACCACCGAGTACGCCTCGTTGTGCTCCACTCATTGTGTTGCCGCCTTCACCGGATCCTCACGGAACGCCGGCGTAGCTGCCTTGAACCGCCTCGCCCGCTCATCACTGCCATGGCCCGCCTGTCGACCAATGAGAGCTCCTCCATTCAATCGGTGAAATACGCCACCCCTATATAGAAAGCGATTTTCCTTTTAGTCAATTTTTAACTGGATTAATAGTGAAACTTGAGTATCTTTTGCGCTTTTGGTTCAATCTCGGGCAACAAATTTCATTATTCATCTAAAATCAGTAATATGCTAAATATACAAAAATATTGAATTTTGTATTTCAGAAAGAATTATTTGAATTAAATTTGTTTATCTCTTTGCTATGATTATTATATTAAATCTGTGAATAATAAGGCAATAAATAATAATATAAATTTTATGTGATGTTAAGACTAGGATGAAATACAATCTATAAAAATATTTGATTTTTGAGTTATAGAACATTTACTGAAATTTGAAATAACATAAACACACTATTATGGACATTATTGCATATATGGAAAAATATAATTCTTACGATAATTAAATAAATTTTTATGTGTCTCTGGGATTATAATAAACTCAAATATATGAAAATATTTAAATGTTCAACTCAGTTTAAATTATTTGCTTGTTAATTATCACTAAACCTTGATGTGGCCATTAATGAAAATGAAAGTATAAAAGCTCATAAAATGAGGAAATAATTTGTATTAATCTCCTGAAAATACTAAGGACCCATGTATGTAAAAATATTTAAAGTGAAACTTATCTTGCATTCTTTGAATGCAAGAAAGTCTGAAACAAAGACAACAAATAAGTATATAATCCTTCGTGATTAAAGACAAAATAATGCAAAATCAACTTTAAAACATTTCTAGGATTGCTACCTGCTAACACCTGAAAAATGAATTAAAGATCATGTGTAGTATAGTCGCAAACTTAAAATGAATCTTGGCCGATTTAAGGGTTGCAGATGTGGTCATTTAGTCTATTTCAACGCTAGATAAAATAACTCATCCAAATACTAAAATCAGTAAAATCAGTCTAGTAACGTTGTACAAAGTTCATACTATCATATTCTATAAAAAGAATCTTATTCCGTTAAGGTTTTCGCATTAATCTCATCAGATCAAAACCCTTAAGCGATAACCTTTTGATTCACTTCTGGCCGATTCCGAATAACGTCAAATTTCAATACCACTTAAGCCTTTTCAACAATGAATATAATATCTCGTCTAAATCGTAAAACTTACAAATCTAGTTTAGAATCACTAGGCAAAGTCCATTCTACCATGTCCTAAAGAAATAACTTTATTTTATCAAAGTCTGCATATTAATCCAAATAGCTTAAAATCCTTAAGCATTAATCCTTAATTTCCCCTTCCTGCCGATTTTGAATAATATAGTCTTTAAGTGAAGCATGAACCATTTTAGCGAGAAGCTTATAGTCTTGTCCAAAAGCCTAAAATTTATGGAATTATCTTAGGATTGTTATACAAAGTATAAATCATCGATTATGAAGAAATAACCATATTTCATCATGTTTTGCATACAAATCCTAATAGTCAAATAACCTTAAGTGTTAAGTTTCTGAACTTTATAATATGAATCGATAGAAGTGAAGAAGTCTATAATTAAGATATTTTTATCACCGAACCTTCTCAAATATCGTGTGAATTAGTTCAAGAGCCTAAATCAAGAAATCTAACTTATGAGAACTAATTCTAAGCGAAATCAATTAAAGATAATGAAGTATTCATTCATACTATAATGTAATCATTTAAGCCTTTTTAATCAACTCGTAAAGCAGCTCATCTAAATCTGAAAATGGTAAAGAATAGCCTAGAAATGATCTTTAAGATATGATCTCATTGTAATCTAAGAAAATATTCTTATTTTATCTTGCTCGAATCTGAATCTTAATAGAGTAAAACCCATAAGTAATAAAGTTGCGAACTCATATTATGAATAGTATAATCAGCGAAAGCCTGCAACAAATGATTAATTCTATTTAATCTAAACTATTTTTAGCGCCTTGAATTGTAAAATAAGATTAATGAATTCATAAAACAAAGCAATCCTCGCTTCTTGTGAAGAGTTTTATTTGTTCTTTCTATCTACTTTCTTTTTGCCCTTATTGAAGTTAATATTTGCTTTATTTCCTTTTGGTTCGACGTGTAGAACCCGACGTTGTTGATTTCACATCGCCTTTGTCATCTACGATTTCGTCTTCGTTGTAAACAGCAATTACGCAAGGCAAGCATCCTTTGATCATCTTGAGCCCAGATTTTCTATTCCTTTTATGCATCAAATTGTTTATTGCATGCGATTACTTTATGTAAATTGCTATATTGTGGTTTGGTAGTTATACCTGTTGTCTCGTGAATCTCCTTTGATGATTATGAACATGTGAACCTTGATAACCATAGATTGAGGATAGGCATTACTTAATGTCATCGTGGGTATATGCGTTCATATTATTCATGCTTAGCCATGCTTTAGAATCAATGATGTAAATGATCAGATTAAAATTGTTTCCTGAAAACATTGGTTATAGCACTGTTGGTTGCGGGTATTTTGATTAAAAACCCAAAAATAAAACTATGCTTTGATGCGGGCGATTATTGGCAATAGCCGGAGGTGCTACAGGAATTGCACGTAGTGTAGGGTGAAGTGTCGCCCGTGTCGGATTAAGGACCGAACGTCGTGTTGTATGATCCAAGAAAATCCGTACAAACCACAAGTGCTGGGATGGGGCAGCCTTAAACTGATTAAGTTATCTAGTTTAACTTTGCATTTTGGAAGGCCGAAGTAGTGCGGGCTCTCCTTTTTAAGGTTTGCTCGACGGGGTGCCCACACCGAGGTGTTGGGAGCCACACTTGCCAATACAACGGTGTACGCCATACTTGGGAAGTTCCAACATTTCTATGCTCTGAGTTCTTCTATAATAGTATGGGTCCAACGTCCCGTCGCTGGTGCAAAGTTAGATTAGATAATGTAAAGGTTTTCGTCATGAACATTCTGGCCACCGCGCTTACAATTGGATGTGAAGCGTGTGGCAAAAAGAAAAGGTCATGTCTTGTGGGTCCAGTTGTACACCTCTGCAGAGTTTAAATCTAATCGATTAGCCGTACCCGCGGTCATGGGTGTCTTGGCGAACTGATGCGAGTTAGATGTTTTATTATTTTCAAAAGGGTTGGTTCCATTTGTTATGCAATTGTGCTTTGTGTCGAAGGGCTGACATTGATGGATTTCAGGATTTGTTGATTCGTCGCTCACGTCATGGAGGACTGTGAGTGTTATTATGCTTTACTTATTTGATATCAATTAAATGCTCTTACAAATTCCGTTTGCAAATAACCTGTTTTACAATTAAATTTTCGCTTTATGCAAATTAACTGTAGTAGCCTCCTTTGAAATGGCCGGCATGTATTGTAGGATTTGCTCAAGTCTTGCTGAGTACGTAAAGTACTCACCCTTGCCTAATTATTATGTAGGTGGTTGAGTTAGCGCGGCTTCGAGCTTCTTTTCGTTGCAGGTTGCGGGATCTTCTTCGACGTGTTCTATCTGGAGTTTATGCCTCGTCAGTTGCCTGCGGGTTCGGTTGGGCACACTACGAGATTTTGCCTCTTTGCTGCTGCCTACTCTGAGTCGTAATAATTAGTTATATTTATTCGTTTCCGCTTAATTAATATGTCGTATGGTTGTGATTCCAAGTGTTGAAATGTGCGTGCTAGCTACTGATCCAGGGACTAGTACTGCGAGCACATTAGATTTCCATTTTTGGCATCCGTGCTAAAAATGGGGGTCGCCTCAGTTGGTATCAGAGCTATACTGACCGTAGGATAAACCTTAGGTAGAATGGTCGTTAGTATAGATTGAACCAATTCAAAATCATATTTTCAAAAGTTACTATGATTGCAAAATGTAGACTTTGCTAATCTTTCCTCATTCTTAAGACTTTATTCTTACCCTACTTTCATTTTTGAATTGTAAACAAATTCTTCTTTCCTTAGGAAGGAAATCATCACCTGTAGTTCAGCCCCATTATTTGCTTTTGAAGACGTCCGAGATATGCCACTACCATCCTTCATGCCAACCAATGGAGACTACAATGCCAACGTCAACAATATTGAAGAGATGAAAGACACTCCATGAAGACTTATGTCAGTAGGCCGAATAAGTATATGTTAGGCTAAGTTATTTAGAACCCCTTATATTAGCTTTGGTTCGTTCTGTGTGTTTGGTTTGAGAGCTTTCTGTATTGCTTCTCGGGATGCACTCGTGAGTGTTTGACATTAGGTTAAAATTTCACGATGTGACAACCTCTAACTAATAAAAAAAAATTTAAAAAATTAATTAAGAATATTTTAAAGAACGAAACGTTGTTTTGTAACCAAGTAGAGTCCCATTTCATCAAACTGTCTCTTCTTGGTCGTTATTGCAGGATGACTAAAACAAAATCCTTAAGAAAGCTTTTGGAGGGTGAGGCGAGTCTGCAACGTCCAGCTATTAGAGCATCTGCGTCTCGACGCAATGTTCGTCCTGAATCACCTCCACCTCCTCAAAATTTGAGTGAAGCTATTCCTGAAGAGCAATCACCCGAATCCTCAGCTATGGCTCAAGTTTTGGCGATGTTTAAGCAGGAACAGCGGGTTGATACACTCCTACTCCAGCAAGTGGTGCAAAGCACTGCCCACCTTAGCGAAGCTAGAGATGGAAGTGTTGGCACACCACAGTACTCCAAGATAGGAGAGTTTTTGGCAACTCAGCCGCCGACTTTCTCCTCATCAGCAGAGCCTCTCGACGCTGATGATTGGCTCCGTTCCGTCGAGAGCAAGCTGGTTATTGCGCAGTGCAGTGACCATGAGAAAGTCCTCTATGCTTCACATCAGCTGCAAGGAGCTGCAGCAATCTGGTGGGAAAACCATCAGGCAATGCTTCCCGAAGGACAAGATTTATCTTGGGTAGAATTTAAAGAAGCCTTTCGCCGAGCTCACATTCCCGCAAGTGTTATTGAAAGCAAAAGGCGAGAATTTATGGAATTGAAGCAAGAAGACTTATCAGTGATGGAATATCTACACCGCTTCAATCACCTATCCCGTTATGCTACTTCTGAAGTATCAGATGAAGCTCGAAGAATTGAGCATTTTAGGGAACACCTGAATGAAGAAATCAAATGGACGCTAGTCGCCCAAGATATTCATGATTTTCAAACCTTAGTTGATAAAGCCATCCGAGTGGAGTATGGTATGCAAGCGGTAATAGAAAGCCGAAAGCGCAAATGGATAGCCCGACAATCAGCAAGTGATCATCCTTCAAAGCAACGTTTGTTGCAATCAGGCAAGGTTCAACAATCCTTAGTTCTCCCACCACAACCAGCAAGACCATCCTCTAGCACTCAGTATCAGACAACCTGTGCTTATCAGAGTTCTAAACAACCTTGTCCTCAACAACAATCCTCAAATAAATATCGAGTGATTGGAAAATCAAAGGTCTCCAAGTCAACATCCATGGCATCACAAGGTGTTAATTGTGGTCGCCTACATCATGTAACAGCAGAAGAAGCTCATGAAGCACCTGATGTGGTACTAGGGACATTCCTTGTTCACTCCGTACCGACATTGGTGTTATTTGATTCTGGCGCATCACACTCCTTCATATCCAAGAAGTTTGTCAAGCAACATGAACTACAAGATGAACTACTTCCTACAAGAATGATAATTTATTCTCTTGGAGCAACTATGAAAACCTCGAAACTCTGTTCTGAGGTATGCATTGAAATTAACGGAGTATCTTTTCATGCTGATCTCATTGTTATTGAAACTTCAGGATTGGATGTGATCCTCGGTATGGATTGGTTATCCAAGCACAAAGGCTGTATAGATTGTGCTAATCGATCTATCTCCCTTATTAGTCCAAGTGGGATCCAAGTGCAGTTTTCATCCATCAATAACACTCCAACTCAACAACCTTCACTTTGTTCTGCCTTGGCCACAGAATTGAGTCAAGTTCCAGTGGTATGTGAATATACTGATGTATTTCCAGATGAGTTGCCGGGAATGCCTCCAGACCGGGATATAGAGTTTGTCATTAATCTTGCTCCTGGAACAGCACCCATTGCTAAGCGTCCTTATCGCTTGCCTTCAGACGAGTTAGCAGAATTGAAGAAACAACTCAAGGATCAATTGAATAAAGGATTCATTCGCCCTAGCTCTTCTCCATGGGGCAGTCCAGTGCTATTTGTTCCTAAGAAGGATGGTGGTCTACGCATGTGCATAGATTATCGTGCTTTAAATGAAGTCACAATCAAGAACAAGTATCCACTTCCCCGCATTGATGATCTCTTTGATCAACTGAATGGTGCTCAGGTATTTTCTAAGATTGATCTGAGACTTGGGTATTATCAATTGAAAATCAAACCTGAGGATATTCCAAAAACTGCCTTTACCACTCGTTACGGGTTATATGAATATACCGTAATGTCTTTCGGACTTACAAATGCTCCTGCCAATTTCATGTGTCTGATGAACAAGGTTTTTATGGAGTATTTGGATAAGTTCGTAGTGGTATTTATTGATGATATTCTCATTTATTCCAAGACCGAAGAAGAGCATACTCAGCATTTGCATTTGGTGCTTGGAAAGCTTCGTGAGCATAAACTCTATGCCAAATTCGAGAAATGTGAATTCTGGTTAAAGGAAGTCGCATTTCTTGGGCATATTCTTTCTAATGGTGGAATTTCAGTTAATCCCAAGAAGATTCAAGATATCACGAGAATGGGAACCGCCTCAATCTGTTCCTAAGGTTCAAGTTTTCTTGGTTTAGCGGGATATTATCGCCGCTTTATTGAAAACTTCTCTAAAATTGCTCGACCAATGACCCAACTCGCGAAGAAGGAAAAGAAATTTGAATGGACCCCGAATGTGAAACCAGTTTTCAAGAGCTTAAGAAAAGATTAACCACAGCTCCAGTACTCATCATACCTGATATCCATAAGAGCTTTGAGGTATATTGCGACGCATCACGACATGGCCTTGGATGTGTATTAATGCAAGAAAGAAAAGTTGTCGCATATGCTTCACGTCAACTTCGCCGCATGAGCAAAATTATCCTACTCATGATTTGGAGTTAGCGTACCGTTGTTCATGCTCTGAAGATTTGGAGACATTATCTTATTGGCAATCGATGTGAAATCTATACAGATCATAAAAGTCTGAAATATTTCTTCACCCAACCAGATTTAAATCTCAGGCAAAGGAGATGGTTAGAGTTAATTAAAGACTACAATCTTGGCATTCATTATCATCCTGGTAAGGCTAATGTTGTAGCCGATGCTCTCAGTCGAAAACTTCATTGTCTTTTCATCTCCGATTAGTTTGAACTGCAAAATGAATTCCAGAAACTAAATTTGGGTTTAGTTGAAGAAGGCTTTGTTGCTACTCTTGAAGTGCAGCCAACTCTCAGAACTCATATAAAAGCCGCTCAACTCAAGGATGAAGCCATCGCTGAAATTAGAAAACAATTGAAAGAAGGAATTGAATCTGAATTCTCTGAAAGTTCAGATGAGGTAATTATGCGAGGAAATCGCATATATGTCCCAAATGACCTTGAACTCAAAAGGCTGATTTTGAAGGAAGCTCATGAATCTTCTCTTTCTATTCACCCCGGGAGCACAAAGATGTATCAAGACCTCAAACAGGAATATTGGTGGCCCGGCATGAAAAAGGAAATTGCTGCATATGTTGCTGAATGTGATGTATGTCAGCGAGTCAAAGCCGAACATCAACGTCCCCGCCGTCTCCTTCAACCCCTGCAAATTCCCGAATGGAAATGGGAAGATATTAGTATGGATTTTATTACGGCCTTCCCAAGACTCGAAAGGAAATGATTCTATATGGGTCATTGTTGATCGGTTAACAAAAGTGGCTCATTTTATTCCGGTCAAGACCACATATCACGGGGACAAACTTGCGGAGCTATATATGGATAATATTGTGCGCCTGCACGGTATTCCAAAAACTATTGTATCTGATCGAGGCTCCCAATTTACTTCTCACTTCTGGGAAAGTTTGCATAGTCTTTTGGGAACTAAATTAAATTTCAGTACCGCTTATCACCCTCAAACAGATGGGCAAACTGAAAGAGTAAATCAAATCCTGGAAGATATGCTCAGAGCATGTGTGCTTTCATATGGTGCTAATTGGGAGAAGAGTCTCGCATTTGCAGAATTCTCCTATAACAACAGCTTTCAAGCTAGTCTTCAAATGTCGCCATTTGAAGCATTATATGGGAGAAAATGCAGAACTCCTCTTTTCTGGTCCGAGGTTGGAGAAAGGAAATTCTTTGGCCCAGATCTTATCGAAGAAGCCCAACAGCAAGTAGATATGATCAGAAGCCGATTGAAGGAAGCCCAGTCTCGTCAAAAGAGTTACGCCGATAAACGTCGACGTGAACTTAGTTTCGAAGTTAGTGATCATGTCTATTTAAAAGTATCGCCGCTCCGTGGAGTTCGTCGTTTCCAGATTCGTGGAAAACTAGCTCCTCGATATATTGGGCCGTATCAAATTCTTGAAAAGATGGGAGAGATGGCATACAAGTTGGAATTGCCGCCTCAACTATCCGAAGTTCACAACGTCTTTCATGTATCGCAACTCAAAAAGTGCCTTCGTGTTCCCACTGAATTTACCAACCTGGAGAACATCGACCTTCAGCCAGATTTATCTTATCGAGAGCGTCCAATACGCATCCTCGACGAAGCGGAACGTCACACAAGGAACAAGTCCCATAAGATGTTGAAAGTCCAATGGAGCAATCACACTGAAGATGAAGCAACATGGGAACGTGAAGATCATCTGCGAGAAGAATTCCCTGACTTCTTTTAGATTCGACAAATCTCGGGGTCGAGATTTTTGGTAAGGGGGGTAGATTTGTAACATCCCGAAAATCCTAAAACAGTAAAAGTATAATATTTAAAGTTTATTGTGAATATTTTTGGATTTTCTGAATATTGTTTGCTTTATTTGTATTTCCTTGGATTTTTGTGTTGCAAGAAAAGCCAAATAAAAGAGAAGAGAGGAATGAAAAAGAGAAAAAGGCAAAGAAGCAAAAAGTAGAAATTTAGAAAATTTATCATGAGAACCCTGAGCATATAAATAAATCATTTTAGCCATAAAATGACATTTCATACATGGAGAAAAGAAGGAATAAAATAAATAGTCAACTTTTAAATCAAAACCATGCATTGTCAGAATTTATAAAATAATTATATACCTCAAATGGAGCTGAAAAATTTATCATGATCATATAAATGAAAAATGTACCTCTGGTAAAAATATTATAAATTAATAATTTCATTTAGTACTTTTCCAAGTTTAAAAATAGAAACTCGAAAATAGAGAAATTGTAATGTTAGAATTTTTATAAAATATTGGTGAAATATTTTGAGCTGAA
Organism: Guadua angustifolia; assembly: GCA_036346375.1. Classification (NCBI taxonomy): domain Eukaryota; kingdom Viridiplantae; phylum Streptophyta; class Magnoliopsida; order Poales; family Poaceae; genus Guadua; species Guadua angustifolia. Next base: position 56,227,829 of record CM070512.1, read on the forward strand.
AATTTTACAGAAGAATTCTGAGATCAAATAATTTAGAAAAACAAAATTTCAAAAATAATAGATTTTAATTGGTCTCAATCAAAAATAAAAATCCGAAGCAAGAAATTAGGAGCAGTCACTGTTGTCAGAATTTTTATAATTTTTCGGTGATTCATTTTAACCTCAAAATTTTACCAGGAATCAAAATCTATTCACTAACCTTGGTCAAAAATTTTGGAAATTTCCTACTTCCATTTGACAGCATATAAAAATCTGAGTCTAGAGGCATCACAACTGGGTCACTCTTTTGGCACCTCCTCTCATCGACCATCGGACCGAGGCCCACTCGACAGCTTCTTCTTCCTCCTGTCTTTGGCGATCGAACGGAAGACTCGAGCCAGCGAGCTTGACCAACTCCGATTCAATGAATCACCTGCTCGATTGGTCGCGTCTCCGGCATCATCCTCACCTCATCTCACGCGCGATCATCAACACGTTCGTCCTCAGCCACTTCGCGCCATACCGCAGCAACTGCCGCTTTGTCGCTTCTGGTGAAGCTCCCGTCCGAGACTCAGCGCAACCAGGCCGGTTCATCCACTGTGATCCTTGGCTATATATTGCGCCTCATTGACCGCAAAGAACCTCTTGCTACTCTCCTCACTTCTTCCTTTACTCTCTCCCAGCCAAACGCATGAAACACTCCTGCCTTTCCGCCATTGCCAGGGAACTCTGAAGCTCAGAGCCGACATTAATTCGCAGGAAATAAGACTCCATTTCCAAATTACTTCTGGATGCATCATCTACACCTCCTAAGGATCAGTAGCCCTCAAAAATACTTGATCTTCTTCATACGAAATCGCGCTGCAATGGCGGTGCGCCTTCTTCCTCACCAAAGCCGCTGCGGTAAGCTCCTCCGTGATTCTTCCGTTGAAGCGACCGCAGAAATGGACTCTGGTGGCCCATGGATGCTTAAGCCGCCACCGATTCGAGACCTAACCGCCTGTTCTTCTTCTCCGTGAGCTCCGCCATTGCCGCCGCCCTCTCGGTGGTAGCTCGCTCCAGATCTCTTCCGCGATTCAACCCCACCACCGAGTACGCCTCGTTGTGCTCAGCCATCATTGTTGCCGCCTTCACCGGATCCCACGCGAACGCCACGAGCTGCCTGAACCGCCTGCTTTGCTCATCTGCGCAAGGGCCCGCCTGTCACCAATGAGAGCTCCTCCATTCAATCGGTGAAATCGCCACCCCTATATAGAAAGCGATTTTCCTTTTTAGTCAATTTTTAACTGGATTAATAGTGAAACTTGAGTATCTTTTGCGTTTTGGTTCAATCTCGGGCAACAAATTTCATTATTCATCTAAAATCAGTAATATGCTAAATATACAAAAATATTGAATTTTTGTATTTCAGAAAGAATTATTTGAATTAAATTTGTTTATCTCTTTGCTATGATTATTATATTAAATCTGTGAATAATAAGGCAATAAATAATAATATAAATTTTATGTGATGTTAAGACTAGGATGAAATACAATCTATAAAAATATTTGATTTTTGAGTTATAGAACATTTACTGAAATTTGAAATAACATAAACACACTATTATGGACATTATTGCATATATGGAAAAATATAATTCTTACGATAATTAAATAAATTTTTATGTGTCTCTGGGATTATAATAAACTCAAATATATGAAAATATTTAAATGTTCAACTCAGTTTAAATTATTTGCTTGTTAATTATCACTAAACCTTGATGTGGCCATTAATGAAAATGAAAGTATAAAAGCTCATAAAATGAGGAAATAATTTGTATTAATCTCCTGAAAATACTAAGGACCCATGTATGTAAAAATATTTAAAGTGAAACTTATCTTGCATTCTTTGAATGCAAGAAAGTGCAGGCAAAGACAACAAATAAGTATATAATCCTTCGTGATTAAAGACAAAATAATGCAAAATCAACTTTAAAACATTTCTAGGATTGCTACCTGCTAACACCTGAAAAATGAATTAAAGATCATGTGTAGTATAGTCGCAAACTTAAAATGAATCTTGGCCGATTTAAGGGTTGCAGATGTGGTCATTTAGTCTATTTCAACGCTAGATAAAATAACTCATCCAAATACTAAAATCAGTAAAATCAGTCTAGTAACGTTGTACAAAGTTCATACTATCATATTCTATAAAAAGAATCTTATTCCGTTAAGGTTTTCGCATTAATCTCATCAGATCAAAACCCTTAGCGATAACCTTTTGATTCACTTCTGGCCGATTCCGAATAACGTCAAATTTCAATACCACTTAAGCCTTTTCAACAATGAATATAATATCTCGTCTAAATCGTAAAACTTACAAATCTAGTTTAGAATCACTAGGCAAAGTCCATTCTACCATGTCCTAAAGAAATAACTTTATTTTATCAAAGTCTGCATATTAATCCAAATAGCTTAAAATCCTTAAGCATTAATCCTTAATTTCCCCTTCCTGCCGATTTTGAATAATATAGTCTTTAAGTGAAGCATGAACCATTTTAGCAAGAAGCTTATAGTCTTGTCCAAAAGCCTAAAATTTATGGAATTATCTTAGGATTGTTATACAAAGTATAAATCATCTGATTATGAAGAAATAACCATATTTCATCATGTTTTGCATACAAATCCTAATAGTCAAATAACCTTAAGTGTTAAGTTTCCTGAACTTTATAATATGAATCGATAGAAGTGAAGAAGTCTATAATTAAGATATTTTTATCACCAGAACCTTCTCAAATATCGTGTGAATTAGTTCAGTAGCCTAAATCAGTAAATCTAACTTGCGTAGAACTAATTCTAAGCGAAATCAATTAAAGATAATGAAGTATTCATTCATACTATAATGTAATCATTTAAGCCTTTTTAATCAACTCGTAAAGCAGCTCATCTAAATCTGAAAATGGTAAAGAATAGCCTAGAAATGATCTTTAAGATATGATCTGCTGTAATCTAAGAAAATATTCTTATTTTATCTTGCTCCGAATCTGAATCTTAATAGAGTAAAACCCATAAGTAATAAAGTTGCGAACTCATATTATGAATAGTATAATCAGCGAAAGCCTGCAACAAATGATTAATTCTATTTAATCTAAACTATTTTTGCGTCTTGAATTCGTAAAATAAGATTAATGAATTCATAAAACAGCAATCCCTGCTTCTTGTGAAGAGTTTTATTTGTTCTTTCTATCTACTTTCTTTTTGCCCTTATTGAAGTTAATATTTGCTTTATTTCCTTTTGGTTCGACGTGTAGAACCCGACGTTGTTGATTTCGTCATCGCCTTTGTCATCTACGATTTCGTCTTCGTTGTAAACAGCAATTACGCAAGGCAAGCATCCTTTGATCATCTTGAGCCCAGTATTTTCTATTCCTTTTATGCATCAAATTGTTTATTGCATGCGATTACTTTATGTAAATTGCTATATTGTGGTTTGGTAGTTATACCTGTTGTCTCGTGAATCTCCTTTGATGATTATGAACATGTGAACCTTGATAACCATAGATTGAGGATAGGCATTACTTAATGTCATCGTGGGTATATGCGTTCATATTATTCATGCTTAGCCATGCTTTAGAATCAATGATGTAAATGATCAGATTAAAATTGTTTCACGAAAACATTGGTTATAGCATTGTTGGTTGCGGTATTTTGATTAAAACCCAAAAATAAAACTATGCTTTGATGCGGCGATTATTGGCAATAGCGGAGGTGCTACAGAATTGCACGTAGTGTAGGGTGAAGTGTCGCCCGTGTCGGATTAAGGACCGAACGTCGTGTTGTATGATCCAAGAAAATCCGTACAAACCACAAGTGCTGGGATGGGGCAGCCTTAAACTGATTAAGTTATCTAGTTTAACTTTGCATTTTGGAAGGCCGAAGTAGTGCGGGCTCTCCTTTTTAAGGTTTGCTCGACGGGGTGCCCACACCGAGGTGTTGGGAGCCACACTTGCCAATACAACGGTGTACGCCATACTTGGGAAGTTCCAACATTTCTATGCTCTGAGTTCTTCTATAATAGTATGGGTCCAACGTCCCGTCGCTGGTGCAAAGTTAGATTAGATAATGTAAAGGTTTTCGTCATGAATATTACGGCCACCGCGCTTACAATTGGATGTGAAGCGTGTGGCAAAAAAAAAGGTCATGTCTTGTGGGTCGATTGTACACCTCTGCGAGTTTAAATCTAATCGATTAGCCGTACCACTGCGTCATGGGTGTCTT